>CM042337.1:8786360-9188860 GCA_023566125.1 Zingel zingel
GAGTGTGTTCAGCCAGGCTTCGGTAATAATCATCAAGCAGCAGTTCTGTGTGTATTTGTAGCTTATATATATATATATATATATATATATATATATATATATATATATATATATATCCATTTTGTGTGCAATCCATCTGGCGTTGGTGAATAGGAGTCTCTGCAGTGGCGTACGGTTTGTTAGTTGCCTTAGCCAGGCTAGCAGGTTTGACCGGCATCCTTCTACCTCCTCCCCGCTTTCCCCACCTGCCGCCGCTGACAACAATCCATGGGCGCCCGCTGGTCTGGTGGATGTCCTCCAGAGGACAGTTCATGCTTTCGCGGCGAAATTTTTGCGGCGAAAAAAGTTTATTTCCCCCTCAAAAATAGGTAATTGAGCACTGTAGTGGTTATGATCATATCAGTGACTATGTAACTACATGGAAACGGGCCAAATGATGCCTGTTTCTTGTACAGTAATAGCGTTACTGAAGGCTGGCTCTAGCGCCACAGTTACGTTACTCCAAGCTTATTCCCTTGTGAACACCTCCACTCTTCTACGCTACGATCTGCTGTTTACCTTTTCCTGCTACAACTGAATTCCCGCGGGACTTCAGCGCAAGACTACAGCCAGCCTTTTGTAACGCTGTTACTTTACAAGAAACATGCATCATTTGGCCCGTTTCCATGTAGTTACATAGTCACTGATATGATCATAACCACTACAGTGCTCAATTACCTATTTTTGAGGGGGAAATAAACTTTTTTTGCTGCAAAAATTTCGCCGCGAAAGCATGAACTGTCCTCTGGAGGACATCCACCAGACCAGCGGGCGCCCGTGGATTGTTGTCGGCCGCGGCAGGCGGGGAAGGCGGGGAGGAGGTAGAAGGATATGCCAGTCGAACCTGCTAGCCTGGCTAAGGCAACTAACACACAGTTCGCCACTGCAGAGACTACTAATCACCAACGCCAGATGGATTGCACACAAAATGGATATATATATGCTACAAATACACACAGAACTGCTGCTTGATGATTATTACCGAAGCCTGGCTGAACACACTCACTCATCAGACGGCAGCTAGCAGCTAACAGGGTAGGTGAATTTAAACAATGTCTGAGTTGAAAACGCTTCTTGTTTTCATGTAAGGGCCCTGTTCATGTTGCACAGACATTTTAGTTGCATTTTGTGTCTGTTAAGAGGAACAAAGGCACTCTTTATGATATGCCCCCAAAACTGCCGTTTTAGCTAAGTGGGAGCTCTCGGCCTTAGCTGCAGTAGCTCCATGATGCTAGCACCGATTCGGCTCGTTTTTTTTCCTATCGACAGTACTCACATACTTATAGCGATCAGGATTAACGTAAAAATTGCCCGGAGTTCTCCTTTAAACTGAAATTGAATTGTTTAGGTGGTCCTATTTTTTGTGGCTGAAATATGTTTTGCTGGAACCCCTGTCCACAGCAGTAGCCTACATTTTGCTTTATTCAAAGCCACCAGACTCCCTTGATAAAAACTGCTGCTTCCGCTTGGTTAGTTAGTTAGTGTAATTGTGTGACTTTCGGATCCAACCTAACGTGGCGTCCACAGCAGTACATTGCTTAGCTTCCTATATTTGATTCATTCAATAAATTATAATTTTTTGTCTTAAATCCACCAGCCGTTTTCATATTATACCAACATTTGCAGCATCCTGAGCCTTTTTGGTAAGGTTACTAGGAAAACTCAGCCCAGAGTAGTTTTATTCTCCCCAAAACAAGTTTCCTTTTTATTTTTAAAGAACTATAAAAAAAAAAAGAAATTGCAACTTTTTTTGCAACTTTCAGTATCTCCCGCAACTTCATTGCAACAAAGATACAAAAGACATTGCAACTTTTATCACAATTTTTTTTTACAAAAGCTCCTGCAAAATCAGGCATTTTGGGTCGCAACAATCTATAAAAAAGGCCGCGAAATCCTGGAGGGACTGCCTAACATAGGGCCGTGCCGACCACCATCCAAGTTACTGTGCTATACTGTACGATTGACTGTATATAAAGAGTACTGTACTGAAGCTACATCATCATACAGAAACCTATGTGTATGTTTGTATTTTAAGGAATACTATTGGGA
This sequence comes from Zingel zingel, assembly GCA_023566125.1. NCBI lineage: Eukaryota > Metazoa > Chordata > Actinopteri > Perciformes > Percidae > Zingel > Zingel zingel. Next base: position 8,788,449 of record CM042337.1, read on the forward strand.
AGCTCAGAATGATTTAAAAGCCTCAAAGTAATAATAACAATAATAATAGACTTACCCGTTTAGTATAATTTTGAAGTATTTGAGCGCATTCCTTTTCTGTTACTTTATACTTTTACTGCACTACATTTGTCTGACAGCTAGTTAATTGTTACTTTGCTAATTCAGATTTTACATACAAATTATGCAATATGATGCATTGTTACTACCCAACAAAGTAATTTGTTCCACCTCAATGTACAACGGTAAAATGTTGTTTACATGTTAACACATCAATAATAATGATCCAATAACATAATAATAATAATAATAATAATAATAAAAATATTCTGCTGCATAATGAGTAAATTGACTGTTGATACTTTACCTTTTCTAACATTAGCTAACATTAGCCACCAGAAGCTACTGTTTTTACCAAAAAGGGTACCAGGTACTAACCACAACTTTTGCAAGTCGAGCCTTACCATGCAGTGGAAAAGCGGCAAAAGACAGCATTTAGTACTAAAAAGGCTGTAACTTTGTAAGATTCCCACTTGTTTTTATTTAACTATACTACTGAATGTTTACACAAAACTAGGACTGTGGATTTTGTCCCCCATCTCTTACATTTAAGTTAAAGTAGGGACAGATAGTATGGACAGGAGGAATTATTACAGTGTCCAATAATACTTTCAATGTACATATTAGTTTGAGAGTAGTATCAGTTAAGGTCTTAGGGAAATATTGTGGCCATGATTGAATTATATATATTATATAATTATGGTTGCACAGTGATGAATGTTGGAACTAATTGATTTAACCCAGTATGACAGGCTCATATATTATCACTCATTTGATAAATCACATTCACAATACACACACAGAATTCATGTTTCATAAGGAGCCTTTTTGACATTGTGTGCAGAGCAGATCTAGATACAAAGGAGAGGCTTAAAGTAACATGTGGTTTGTCTAACAAAAGGCATCCTCAAATTAAATTAAGTTGGCAATGAAAAAATAAAACAGCCTGTTACTGTGTGGATATTAGAGTTAGTGCCCAAGTTAATGGGTCAGAAATGTCTCACTAGGGAAGTTTCTGCCCAAGCAGTTATTATGGTCTTGTTAACATGTTTTTGTCTAGACTGCCAGCAAACACAAATAGCATCTTAAAACTAAACCAGTGTAGACGTGCATATTTTGGAATTGCCTGATGTTTCCAGTCTTCCAGAAAAAAAATATTTTATAAATTGAAGGCTTGAATTTGTGTCTTCAGTGACTGCAGACCAAAAAGGTTTGAGCCAGAAAAGAATAGAAAATTAAAAATAGCTCCCACTCTTATGATCTGGTCTACTCTTCTCTTTCTTTTAGACCACTTGGACTGAATACACATATTTACTATATTTGTCTTTATTAAAACCATCATAAGGGATCTGTAGCAACATTGCAGTGTCTGACTTTATAGTATGCTGCATGTCTAGCATGCCACAATGATTCACTGCTACTGAGAAAAGATGAAAATGACTAAGGGCCCTATTTTGGTGCTGGTGTGCACTGTGTGGCGAGAAGTGCTGCAGGGTTGACTTTTACTGGCGTGTACTGAGGCCATTACTTCGTCTGAGTTGGTTTGGTAATGAAGTGACTATTGGCGATCCAGCAGCACAATGCAATCTTAGTACCAACAATGAATGTGCACTCATTGCTGCCCCAGGTCAGAATGTCGCCAGTAAACAAAAATAGAGCCCTAAATGTCCAAATTCACAAGGGACATCTTTTTAACATGAAAAGATTTTTCCACTTTTGTACAATCCACATGAAAGGTTTATAATGAGTCAGTTTCTCTTTATTTCTTCCTTTGAGATCTCATAGATTTACTATTAAATCTACAAATGGATTCCCCTTCAAAATGTCTCTTAAGATCTGATGCCAATCTGATATGATGGCTGTAATCAGTTACAATATAGCAATATCAAAGTTTGTAGGGAAATGTTTTCTCTGTTTGTGACCCTCTACACAGAGGTCAGCTTCAACGACACCCCTGGAGTTGGTAGGGATTGAGTGACTTGCTCAAGGACACAATGGCTGGGAAGACATTTTGTGGTCACTAATAATACAAACTCTAAAACCTCATCATTAAACAATTTCATAATATACAGGATAACAACTGAAGTGCATGTTTGTTACATAGGTTCTGGTGCTGTCTACTATTACATTGCACAGCTTGAAGAGTATGGGAAGTAAGTGCACCAATTACTGCTTAAGAGTCCTCAGGTAATGCGCAAAAGTGCCTAAACAGCTCGAGTGAAGCAACTCAGAAAACTCACTGTACCACACAGAAGTACAACATCACTAAGAAAGAGTAACTGTGTTTAGTCTGTGTCTTGGTACACGAAGATAACACAAAATGTGCTTGTGATTCCTCTCAGTGCGCCTGAAGAAATGCATTACTGTAAGTTGGAAATCTGACAGTTTAGATGTGTATTTGTCCAAGTTGACCATGTGGTGTACATTAAGTGTATGTGGTCGATTCATGTGATTGGTTGACAGGATACATACTACAATCTTCAGAGATTGTCAGTTCAGGGGAACTGCGAGGGTATAATGTGATTGGTTGGCAGAGGCATGCAGTGACACAGAGCAACCAATAAGATTCAGACATGTGAGCGTGTTTCACACATAGGACATGTAAATGAGAATGCAGCAAAGAAAAACAAAAAAAGCAACTCACATTTTTATTTTTGCGGGAATAATTGTTTTTTTTTAAACTAACTGAAAATATGTTACTCAGATGAGTGATTATGGTTATAGCTTCAAATTACCTTAAAGGATAAGTCTGGTGATATTGGAGATTTTCTCTTGTCAACAAATGTTATAAAAAGACCAAAACCAAGAATGAGTGTATCTACTAACAAGTATTATGTGCATATTAAAGCGTGATATATCTTATTTATCTGTGCCACAGAGCTCAATTGTTGTTCAAAAACTATTAAAAACACATCAATGAACCACACTGTTGCACTGGGTGACATGTTCCTTCATTACCGTGAACACACAAACTGTAGTTTATTATTATTTTGACTCCCACATACACTGTCCTGCTGCCCCAAATATTCACTAGAGCACATAATATCGATTAATCCGCATCTGAAAATAGTCCCCAACAAATTCCTTCTGTTTGAGTTGTAACTACAGTGTCCAGCTGCCTTAGGAAATAACTATATATTTGTAAGATTTATGTCGTCAGTAGGAACGGGCTTAGGGCTGAGTTGTCCAATACAGAGTATGGAAGTAAAGAAGTATTGGGAGACAGACTATCATATTGTTGGTTTTGGTCATTTCATTGGAATTGTTGACAATAAAAAAACATAGAATAACACCAACTAACCTATACAATAAACATTTATTGTCATATATACATATAGATAAATGTCTTCTTGATTCTGGTGCATTTCTTTACATTTTGGGAAATACGCTAATTTGCTTTCTTGTCAATAGTAAAATGAGAAGATTTATACCACTCTTATGTAAGAGTCCTCTTATCTGACTGTTGGAAAGAAAGCCAAACCTTTCCTAAAATGGGTTGACAGGTATTGGTATCATTATTAGCCTGTACTCAGCTCAGAAATAAAAACTGTACAGTGAATTAGATTACACCTTGATGGTTGATAAAACATATTTGTTTTTTGTTAAACCGTGAGGCATAACATGATTTAAGATTCTATAACTAATTGTAAACAGGAATGTCAAGCCGACTGCAGCTTGCATACCACATTTTGATTTTGATTTTCATGCCTGTTCTAACTCTAACTTAGAGAGACTCACTGTCACTCACACGGTCTTTTAAATGTTTACATAGAATATTTTCTAGTAGTATTAGTACTATGAACTGGTTTGATTAGTATAGTATTTTTTATTAGTATTGTATATATAGAAGTCGTGCTTACTGAAACTCACACATAGTCTTTTGAAGGGTTTGAACTTGCCCTCCACCTCAACCCAGCGCGTGTTGAGCTGGAGTTGGCGGGGCTCCACTAGCTTGGCGGCTCCAGCTTCTGAGAGCTGATTGGCTAAGCCCTGCACCTCGTTAAGCTCCTCCTTCTTCTTGTCGAACTCTGAGCCAATTTCCTATTGGACAAAATCAACCAGGAGGTCACTTGCTATTGGCTGAGCCCGGGGGTTAAGCACAGAGAGGCATGTGGATGAAAAAAAACACACACACACACACACACACACACACACACACACACACACACACACACACACACACACACACACACACACACACACACACACACACACTGACAATTAATACATAATAAAAATGATAAAACATTAATTTACTCACTAGCACATACTCCAACAAAGACACAACACATTAATTAAAGGGGGAAGATATCATGTTTGTAAGTGTCAAACATACACAAAGATTTAATATTGTGTGTTTATATAATACTGTATGTATCTACATTTCAACATGTATCTCTGTTTCAACAATCTATAAAAAGTAATAAAGTGGTGCTATAATTAGGAGGCACAACTGCCTTAAGACTTTATTTACATTAAGAAGGAGTACAACCACTGGCCTTTTAAATAAGTACAGAGAAGTAAGTGCAGTGTGGGAACTGGGTGAGGGTGAAAATATGCATGGAGAGACAGAAAGACAGATAGATGAGTAGACAGAGAGACAGACAGACAGACGGACAGTGAGGAATCTCAGCTGCGGCAAAAACAGGTGAGTCTGAGAAGAGCAAGTCAGACGTCCGCTTAGCGAAATGTCATAGTGATCATCTGAAAGTGAAAGACACACACAGAGTCAGGGTGGGGGACGAAAAACAGGTGAGTCCAGGGTATCAAAATGGACCTCAAATATGCTGCACCAGTATGTAGCATTACCATCAATGTATAAGTATTGTGGATATCTGGAAATCACTGTATACTAAAAAAGGCTGGTAGTGTCTCTCAAAATAGTTTATAACACACTTTAAAGTAGTATATATATACATACATACATACTACTTTAAAGTGTTTCACTTCAGCTATTTTAAGCTATAATAAATAATTATTATACTACTCTGACAAATAATTTGGTAATGATATACTGAGCCTCTTTCCAACTCTGGGTCCACCACAAACAAATCCCAGATAGAAAGCTGCAGTCTTCTTCTGGGGACAAAATTGATCTGCAATTATTTTTTTTTATAAATAGATAAGAGGAAGATGTCCTGGAACAATTATTCAAAAAATGATCTTCCTAAGTGAATAATTGCAACCAACCCTTTGTCCAAAAGCAGGGGAAGAGGGGGATAAGAAACAAAAAAAAGAAAGACGTTTCCCACTGTTAACATGGAACAGGAAAATGTAGAATGAGAAATGATTAAAGATGAAAATGTATATATGCCTGAGTGTGTTTAGTTATGTATGTGTCATTACCTTGACCCTCTCTCCTTCGGGGGGATCAGGGAGTTGGTTAACACTGCGTTGGATGTCGTCCAGCCAGGCTAGGAGGTCATGTGACTTTCTCCTGTACTGGTACCACTGGGGAGCGATGGCCAACGCCTTCCTGTTCCTTAGCACACGCAGGTCCTACACACACACACACACACACACACACACACACACACACACACACACACACACACGAGATACAGGAGATACAACATCTGAGGAGAGTTGCTGGTAGGAGAATTTTGTTACTGACCTTGACTATACTGACTTGTATCTGTACAAACATTTTCACTAGAGAGGTGTTTTCAGATAGCTTTCCTAAAGGGGAAGGTGTCTGTGCAGTCCCTCAAATCTGTGATTCAAACATATCCCGGGCAAGCTGGAGTCACTAATCCGTAAACCAATCTAATACGCAAAGACCAGCAAAGAACTCTGAAACCTCCAGTGCAGAGCGGACTGTCAGTATAGCTGTGTCAGCCACTTCCAGTTACAAGCTAACAAACAACATAAAAAAATAGATGATAACTACACTTACCATTCTGATAAGTCAGCGATTTAAGTGAACGAAACCGGGTTCAGACGGGACGCAGGAACTATAGTTGCAGATCGCGAGCTTGCGGAGCTGTGCAAGCGGCCCGAATGGGCTGCCTGGTCGCTCCCGTCAGCCCATGGGGCTCTGCAAGACAGCTGCTCATGCCCCGGCTGCAAGCCCGCGGGGCTCCTCCCCAGCCTCCTGTCTGAACCCAGCCTCGCGCTGGGTTAAACATGTGGCCCTATGGCTGAATTTCTCCAGTTACTCCGATGCGCGGTGCTCTTTTACCAGTCAACCTAAAGATGCTAGACTGTAGTCACCAAACAAGTCTCAAGCAAGCAGTGGTGGTGGGGAGGCCAGATCCACATTTTCTCAATGAGGGAGAAAGAGTACATTTTCTTCCAATCACTTTTCAGGGTTTTTAAAAAAAAACAACTGTTATTTATCTTTCTTGCTTAACTTGTGTTTCATTCTGATAATGTGTGTGTGTGTGTTACCTTGACAGTGTTGTACTTGCTGTTGAGCTGGTTGTGCTTCAGCCTGATTTGCTCTCTCTTGTCCTGATCCGGGACTCTCTTCTGTAGATTCTCGCCTTTCAACAGTAACTCCTTCACTGCACTTTCCTCACAGTCCTACATAACACACACAACACATTCTTAAGAGGTGCACACATAATATAATCCCTGTGTGTGTGTGTGTGTGTGTGTGTGGTGTGTGTGTGAGACCTTGTCCTCCTGGAAATCCTCCTCCTTGAGGTTTTCCCCCTGTTTGACTTCCTCCTCCAGGAGCTCCAGCCAGATCTTTGCTTCACTGTGGTACTGCTCCAGCTCCTTGGCTGATGCTGCGTTCTGCCCGCCACACACACACACACACACACACACACACACACACACACACACACACACACACACACACACACACACACACACACACACACACACACACACACACACACACACACACACACACACACACACACACACACACACACACACACACACGTGAGAGAAGAAGAAGAAGAGATAATTAGCCAAGAGAAAGTACAGAGGTTGGAGCAGATTGAGTCTATTAAGAGAGACTTTGAAGTCAATTTAGGCAGAGTTTAAAATAAATTAAGTAAATTTGGAGAGTGTTTGAAGTGAAGTTGGATCATAGTATTTAGCAAGAAAAAGTGGATTTAAGTGTTTACAAGTCAAAATGACAATCTGACATATTAATAACATTTCATTAGACTGGGTGTGTTATTGCTGTTAGAATATTAAAATAATACAATTCAGAGGGTAGAATTCTTTCCTACCAGCCTAGAAGCGATGTGTTCTGCGATGGTATCAAATCTCTGGTTGAGCTGCTCCACTTTGGGTCCCACCTGGGCCTGGCAGTTCTCCCCCCTGGTGCACATGAGCTCCTGGGCCAGAGCTCTCACCTCCTCCATCTTACCCCTCGTCAGCTCCAGCTCTGCACGCAACACCTGCAAGACATGAAGTGAAACAAAACACACAAAGGCACAAAATTAGAGCTGCATGATTTAAAGTTCAATATACGTCTTGTTTCACCCCTTTTTGGGATAACAGATGTCATCCTTAGTGCCAGTGATTAAATTCTGGGCAGACCAAGGCTTTAGAAAAATCTATATATTTTGTGACAATAATAAATAATAATAATAAAAATAAATTAGTGTACACATTTAAACAGAGAAAATATAATATTCCCAAAAAAATTTTTCCGAATAGCTACACATCAAACACCTAATTGCGAAATGTAACCATTATTAAATACTCAATGTTAAATTCTAAATACCATTAAAATATTTTACTTTGAAAACCTCTTCCTCAATTTATGATTTTTTTGGGGCAATTTTAAAGTATTTGTTTAGACCGTTCCACTGAATTAAAATGGTATCAATCCAGTATTTAACAATACTGGAGTGAACACTTGCTGCCTCTCATAGGGCATTAACAAAAGATGAGTGTGAGTTAATGGTATATGACTCTCTCTCACAGCTAATAATAACAGGATAAGTATCTGTATTATCAAATAAAACTGCACTTCTTCTCAAAATCCACCTCCTTCAAATTTAATCTACAGACTCAAAGAATTAGTGGAGAAAACCACCAAGAAACATAAAAGATATGGACTAGATAAAACACAACACACACAAAGATAGAAATTACAACCTTCAGCACAGCGTCGTTGGACCCCTGGCTGTCCATCTCGTCCATCTTTTTCTCTGCTCCGTCGATCCATTCGTTCACTTCCTTTATCTCTCCATCCAACTTCTGCATCTGTCGTTGGTAGTCCTATGAGAGAGAGAGAGAGAGAGAGAGAGAGAGAGAGAGAGAGAGAGAGAGAGAGAGAGAGAGAGAGAGAGACAGACAGAGAAAGAGAAAATGTTCATTTCTCGAGGCTGCAAACAGTGACACTTCTAATGGGTTATTTTTAGAGACTTTGGAATAATTATAGCACTGATACGACAGAAAAATGAGCATGATATGTTTTTTTTAAATGCTTTTCTTTTTTCTTTTTCTTACCAGCAGCAGGTTGAGCCATTCTTCTGCTCTTGACGTGACTGCGATCCAGTTGCAGCGCAGCAGGCTGACTTTGTCGTCCACCAGGCCGCCATGACCCCGGAGCACCGCCTTGAGGGCCTCTGCAAGGTCCACCACGGCCTGTAGCTGTGGCTGACGCCTCTCTGTCTCCCCGTGGATGGACTAATGAAGAAAAGGGCACAAGAGGGGAGATGAGGGACAAAATGTGATAGCCGACTGAACAGGTTAAAGGTCAATTATGTCTATTTTTAGCATAGACTATGTTGCTATACGACCTGATAGGTCAGTTTAAACTGAGACGGTGGGTTCTCATACTATATATGTGAGTACAATGGGGCGGGGCGAAGTCCATGTTGAGTTGTTTCTCTTTTGTTGAAAATGTATCAGTTGAATCATACCTTCAATGTCTTTCTTTACCCCGTTACTTTTGGATATTGCAAATAAATAGCTACCTGTTTTTCTCAAGCCTTGATGCCAGTGTTGTGTTTTGTTTTCCTTACCCTTCTCCATGTTACAACCTTTTATCTCAACTCATAACAATATGCAACAAGGTATCACACCGCTGACTTTATGTTTTGTGTCTATATACTGTATGTGTGTATCATACCTGTGCCCATGCCACCTCAGCCTCCAGGTCACTGGGCATACCGTCCACAGCAGAGCGCCTGGTCAGTTCAGCGTCAGTTGCGGCGAGCCACTCAGTCAGCCCGTTCAGCTCCTTACGCAGCTTCCTGGACAACTTCAGACTTTTCTCCAGCTCCAGTTTACTCTCAGTTACCTACACACACATAAAAAAGAATACATCCATGGCTAAATCTGACTTGATCATGTGTGTCTAACTACACTACCGGTCAAAAGTTTGGGGTCACTTAGAAATGTCCATTCCACTCCATTATAGACAGAATACCAGCTGAGATCAGTTTTTTTTAACCAGGGCAGCAGTTTTCAGATTACATTATGTGCTTATGCTTACATAATTGCAAAAGGGTTCTCCAATGTTTTCTCAGTTAGCCTTTTAAAATTATATCAGATTAGTAAACATAATGTGCCTTTGCAACATTGGATGAAAGGTTGCTGATAATTGGCAATGTAGATATTGCATTAAAGATCAGCCACTTCTTTCTACAACAGTCGAGAACCCTTTTGTAATTATGTAAGGACATAATGTAATCTGAAAACTGCTGCCCTGATTAAAAAAAAAAACAATGCAAATGATCTCAGCTGGTATTCTGTCCGTAATGGAGTGGAATGGAAATTTCTAAGTGACCCCAAACTTTTGACCGGTAGTGTATGTGTGTGTTTGTCTGTGTGTGTGTGTTCTAACCTGTGAGCCCAGCTGGTTGTAGAGCAGTTTGAGGGCGGTCACCCTGTCGTCCAGCTCTTTGGGCTGCTCTGTCTGCTGCCTCTGGACGATCTGTCTGCCTGTTTTTATTACCGTTTCCACCTCCCCTTTCACTTCACTCAGCACCTTGTATAACTTCTGTTAAACACAAATAGACAGCAGAGGCTTAACATAGGATCAAACCATAAATGTATCCATCTATCTGCCACAATGACCCACCATGCATTGATCCAGCTGTGACTGTACCACGTCCTGCTCCACACTGCGGATGTCCAGCACCCCCACCTGGCTTTTGACCCCAGCCAGCAAGTGCTCACACTCGGCCAGTCGACCGTCAAAGTTTGCCGGTTTCTGAAAGAGGCGGAACTTCGTCCACACATCTGTCAGCATTTTCTGTGAAAAGGAAAGAGAGACACATACTGACCTGCAATCAAATACAGGCTCAGTGCTGCTGCTGGGCAGTAGCTATAGGCTTGGGTGCTAAGGTCCTGCAGAGGGGCATAACAGCTGGGAAATGAAGTAAATTATAGAAAGAAATAAGGAAAGTGCAGATTGCAGAGGCAGAAGCATCCATGTTTTCAATGGATTGTGTATCCTGCTGCACCTCTCCTCCTTACGATATGCACAACTGGCACAACTGGGATACATTCATTAATCATTTAAATCTCCTGACAAGACACCAGGATTTGTTGCTAATGGTTCACCTGATATTGTGCCTTTTTCTACATGCTGACAAAAATCAATGCAGCAGAACCAGAGATATCGCCTTTTTTATTCCCCACATTCTACTTCCTTATCAAAAGGCACGTGCATTACCCACAATACAACTCGACCGCAGAGCTGGTGCTAGCCTGCTATAGTAATTGAAAATATAAAACATAATGGAATATAATGAAGTACGGCTCTTGGGCACTCTGTATTTTTCAAATATTGATTCTCCTTTAGATCAACTTTTCTCATTTAATGTTATCTCTGCTGAGTCAACACACATGTAGGCCTAGGCATGATTTACTCCTCCCTCCTCTTTTGCGTCTTTTGTTTGGGGATCTAACCTCTTTAAATGTTCATGTGGCACTTATTCATGTGAATGATAGGCTACATGAATTCATTTTAATTAATAAACCCCTAGACTGTAATCGCTCCAATGTGTTTAAGCAAGATTTCTGCTCATGTTCAAAACTTGAGTGCACATTCAAAATGTAACCCATCCCATCTTAGTTTGAGATAAAAGTCATAAAATTACGAGAAAAAAAGTCACAATATTTCAAGAAAAAACACCTGCCCTATAGTCTACTGTGCATTACGTTATTGCTCTGCTGATATGGCAGTATCTCATCCACACCGTCTGACAGATGCAGAGATCCCCGCCAGGGTCTCTGGATGGGACAAAGTTTAGGGAAACAGCTGAACGCTGCTCTACATCGGAGGTGGAAAACAGAAACTACGGCAAAAGCACAGACACAGCGCCACATGTTTGCAGCAGACACACACACACACACACACACACACACACACACACACACACACACACACACGCACACACACACACACACACACACACACACACACACAGAAGCGCGTCTATTATAATCAGCTGGAGCTGCTACACTGACTGCGGAAGCCGCGCTGCTCATCTCTATTTTTACTGAGAGAGTGGACACAAAGTGACGGACAGGTCTGCTTCAGAGCACTATAACAATGAGAAAACGGGGCAGTGGGCGACTTTGGAGGTGGGCTTTAGGATGCCCACCTAATCAGAAGTTAGAAATGGTACTGGTATTTTCTGTGCAATTGTTTCCAGTGGCTGAACACATTTTCTTAACTTTTGATTGGGTGGGCAAGACACAGGTTTGGGTGGGCTGAGTCCACCCCTGCCAATTGCTGCCGCCGGCCCCGCCGATAGTTTGGTCAGAGATTGGGGTGTGTTATGCTAGCAGCGGCTAATATAGCCATGTCTAGTGTCTAGCCTGCAGCAGACATGAGGAGCTACAGAGGTCTTCAGCTCCAACCGACACTGACATCACTTAAGGACATTTATCACACAGCTCCCTCTGGAGAAGCAAAGGTCTTTATATAACTTTTTCACAAATGTAGTAATACTCACCAAAACACCTGGAAACACACTTTGATGTGGAAAATTAGAGGAGTTCCCTTTAACTTTTGAGACCCCCAAAAAATGTGATTTTAGGTTTTTAGTCAGAGGTAGTATTTGTGTGTTTGTAAAGTACATGTGCAGGTGTGAGTGTGTACCTGGGTAAGGTCTATCTGTCCCATGAACCTCTGGGATGGCTCTTTGTCCTGGTTCTTTTTCCTCATGTCCTCCAGGGTCGCATCATGGCCACTCAGCTCCGACTGGATTTTCTATTAAAGAAACACCCACAAACACACATCTTTTAATGCCAAATTAAAAATAAAAAGGATTCCACAAATTATCTTAATTACTGACAGACCAGCCAAAATCTTTTTTTAAACTAAAATGAATAAACATTTTGATATTATAGTTATGAAGTATATCAATTTAGTAAATTGAATACGATCTGTCTGAAAAGTGAAACAAAAGCCAATACATTTTAAATGGATTGATAGTGTACCTCCCTCTGCTGATCAGAAGGGGGCAGGAGGCAACAAGGTGATAGGAGATTTAATAACCTGTCACCCTCTCTCCACGCACGCGCACAGGCATATGCACACACACACACACACACACACACACACACACACACACACACACACACACACACACACACACACACACACACACACACACACACACACACTCTTGGTTTCCAATATGCCGCTTTCTTTTTAAATACCAAGTGCCCTGTAATCACATATGCTCATCCACTTAACTCTAATCCAATCATTCTCTTTCTTCCCATGTATGCATGTATGTGTGTGTGTGTGTGTGTGTGTGTGTGTGTGTGTGTATGTGTGTGTGTGTGTGTGTGTGTGTGTGTGTGTGTGTGTGTGTGTGTGTGTGTGTGTGTGTGTGTGTGTGTGTGCGCGTGTGTGTATGAGGAAGAGAGAGAGTCATTATTTGCACTTGTGGTCTAAAATGCACATCCCCTCCCTACACAAACACACACACACACACACACACATACATACATATACACACACACACACACACACACACACACACACACACACACACACACACACACACACACACACACACACACACACACACTTTCATCACTCATTTCAGGCAATTATTTCACAATCTACTGTCTGATTTGCCCAATCTAATAACGGTAGGTCCAGATGGGTCTTTTTGGGCCTGGTTACATCAAGGTATCTCTAGCCAATCTAGTGAATTTTGGTTTCTCCGTCTGGATCAGTCAGGTGAAGTTTGGTTTGGTTAAGTCTCATCAGTTCTGTTTGCATCTAGTTGGGTCTGGTTGGTCCCACTGGTTGGGTCGAGCAAAGTCTGGATTTCTCAACCGAATGATGTAAACCCCAAAGATGGAAATAGTCTAGGTATACTGGCCCACCTTTAATTCTTGTAAATTATTAAACACAAACAGATACACACTGATGGCTACCCAGACCGCCCTACCCCCAAAACAGCGGTAGAAGTTGTATATCATATATTTACGTTTATTGTAAGGCAGTGACCTCTAGTGGGCATAGTAATTATGACAGGAGCAAAGGTAGGAAGTCAAGTGACGTAGTATAAAGAGTGACAAAGTCCGCATTGGGAGGAGGTCAGGGTGGATGGATGGGTCAAACAAACAAAGGATTTTGACCTAGGAAAAAAGGCAATGTTTACTTATTTTAGTATACGTACGTACAGTAAGTTAACTTATGCAACATACTTAACTTACGTCACATTTGTAAATCTAACCAAGTAGTTTACCACATGTTTAAAACTGCTACTGGGTTTAAAACATGCGCCTGTTGCTAGTACTCTCCAACGTTCATATATTTAGTTTTGGGAGCCACTGGCAAACGACCTATTCTGTCGTTTAGGTATGAGGACGTGTTGGGCTACCTGAGCCTCCTGCGGTATCTGCTGGGCATCTATAAGATCAGCCAGGTACGCAGTGAGGTGGCGGTCGGTGTTGGCCAGCGAATCCTGGATCTGTCTCAGAGTCTTGTCATTCTCCTGCGCCCACTTGACACTCTTCTCCAGTTCCTTCTGCCTAAGTGCTGCCTGGGGAAAGAAGAAACACATTACACCTTGACAAAAAATATAGAAAAACAGACTATAAATACATGAATTTATTCATTCATAATCTCTAAGAAAATCATCAGGGGGAGCATGATATATTTCATTCACATATAACCTGTTGTCTTGTTTATGGTTAGTTATTTAGTTAATGTACTATATTAGAAGTGTATTCTGAATAACATCAAAACCTCTACAATTGTGCACACATTTCCTACTACATTTCAGAATGTGAAATCTGAAATTAGGCCAATAGATTAATTAAAAAAGAGACTGAGTCCAGTCCAGTAAAGGACATATGGTGTTGTTAGGTGTTGAGAGCCTTTTTTTTGTGAAATTGTATTCAAGAATGCACTTGAAAAAAACAAAACATTTGTGATTATTTTTTGGGCATTTTAGGCCTTTATTTGATAGGATAGCTGAAGAAAGGGGAGAGAGAGGGGGAATGACATGCAGCAAAGGGCCGCAGGTTGGAATCAAACCCTCGGCTGCTGCGTCGGGGACTGAGCCTCTGTACATGGGGCGCATGCTCAACCAGGTGAGCTACCCAGGCGCCCCTGTGAGCACTTTCTTAAGATTCATATATTCGGTAGACACCAATGGGCTTTGGGGCTGAAAGCCACAGACAGGGTAGAGAAGTCAAAGTATTTAAGAGACTAACAGACTGCTGGTTTTGGTCTCTTCATAGGATTTCTGACAGTAATAAAAATGCAGAATATCGCTGGCTTTAATTAATCCATGTCTTCGTGAAATATGTTGTTCTGGAAGCTGGGTGACCTAGTCACTACTTGTAGGACTAGTTGGTAAACTACTGGTTAACTAACACTCTAGCCATGGAACACGCTAGCGCTAGTCAGTTAAAATAGCTCTATTTTCTCTGGACTATGTTGTTTATTCCCTCACTTGCATTTTGTCCACAGGATTATTTAAATTTACTTCAATAAAGAGTCTTATTGAAGACGGAATAAGCAAGCTTGTTAACTGCTTGCTAACTGTCCCTGTTGCAAGCTTGTCAGCCTGGTCGCTAACAAGGCAATATGTTCACACTACCTATAAGGACGCATTTATACGATCGACTTATAAGCTATGACAGCTTCCTTCTAGACTCTCTGGCCCTCCATCAGAACTGCCAAGCTGGCTTGCTACTGGTCAAAGGTGAAAATTTGCGGGTCTGATTTCTCCAAAGATGAAGTTTCAAAGATTTTTCTTAACCCCTCTGCAAGTGAGTACACTAATTGCGGTGATTCCACTGAAATTAACGACACTATTAATTAGTTTACCAGGCTGTAAACATGCTAATTTCTACTGTAAAGTTGCATTTCTCTAAACATCTATGGGGAATGACTCGTCTCAAGTGGCCACTCGAGGAACTTCAGTTCAGCCCCGGAGCTGCCGCTTGAAAAACATAATTTCAGCATTTTACTGGTATATTACTACTTACTTAAATAAAAAAATACTTTACCTGACATAAGCTAGTTTTAGCTTAATTTTGTATCAGGACAGTCAAGTCTTAATTGTTATATTAAATTCAACATGTTCTTAAAAGTATGATATTTCAAAACATCTTTTTTAAAATTTTATTCCTTGTTGCTTACTTTTGGAATTTCTTTCGCATTAACATCCCAAAGCAGCAAAAAAGTTGTCTTTTTCTGAGTCTTAATGATCAGAATGGGTCAGATGTCCCAAGATGTCAGCGGCAGAGACACGTCTCACAAGCCGGATGCGGTATCTAGGTACAGTATATATATATATATATATATATCTATAGTTTCTAGCATGTGTAGGTCACAACAACTTTAATGCACAAACACATTAAACTACAAACGAGCACATACTAAGTACAACCACACACACACACACACACACACACACACACACACACACACACACACACACACACCCTGCATGTACCCTCTTGAAGGACGGAATCCGGGGTTTCTCTCTCATGTTGTCTCTGTGTGACCGACAACATCAACGCCACCGTCGTCACTAACAACACAAATGACCAATGATCTTCTGATAACTGGCAACTAGTGTTTCCTTTTTGCCTTTCCTTCTAGTGACTGCCTACGAGATTAACTAGTAAATGGGCCTATTACATCACAAGCTTGTATGAGCTTGTATGAGCTCAGGTGAAAGGGAGACAAAGAGTGTGTATGTGGTATCAGGTGAGCATGCTAAGCTCTTGCAGAAGGATAATGACTCTAAGAATAGCCCCGGCCTGTCTAACCCTTGTGTGTCTCTCACGCTAACATGCACGCAGGCGTGTGCGCACACGCACACACAAACACACACACACACACACACACACACACACACACACACAGCTTCTAATGTTACCAGTGGATGTGTCTTAGTTGATAATGTATAACATGAGACAAACATTGATAACAACCTTCCCTGTGGCGATGTACTCCATTTCCCTGGCAATTGTCGGCTCATGAATACATATTCTCATTAAACACTCGGTTTTCCCTTATTACTTCTTCTCTCGCACACAGACACACCGTCACAAATGCAGTGACTGTGAACAATAGAGCTAGAGGACCACTGTTTGTCACATAACTGCTGTCAGCCAAGCGCAACCAGCGTTCTCCGCACCACTCTTCCTCTTATTGGTTTTCAGCCATTACAAGAAGCTGAAATTAAAAAAGCAAACAAGCCTCTTTGATCTAAAGAAGTACAGACAAAGATGTGAGACAACTTTTTTTTTTGCATGCGCAGGCTGGAATTATCTTCACGAGTTTTTAAATGGGACATTGATATAATGAGATTATATACTTATTCTACTGTCTCTGCATTTACTTGGAACCCTGCACTCATGAGAACTTGGCTCCATCTGATGCTGGGAAAGTGTTGACATACAGCTTTTTGACTTTTGAACTTCCAATACTTTTCTTTGGATAAGAAGTAGGTAATAAATAAGAACTATACTCCTTTAATGCCTAACTTTGATTTGAATGAAACTTGTTGTAAAGGCAATCAAAATAGTGCCAATGCCAGATGGAGTAAGGAAGCTTTATCTTGCTCAGGGTTGCTGCTCCACGTGCAAATACAGCAAATAAAAGGGAACCTGCCATTGGCCACATGAGGGCCTATCCATGGATTTCTTTCCACCTGTACATGCAACTATTGATTCACTCCTTTATTCAAGTCACTAGCCTTAGAACTGAAGTTGGTCCCTGTGTGCTGCACTGTGGCTGCCTACTGCTCATAAATAGTTAAGATGGGTCAAATGCAGTGAACAAATGTCCTCACTGGAATAAATGAAGTACAAATTAGGTTCCCCGTGGGTATACATTTAGCCAGAATATGTCTAAATAGGACCTTTTCACGGCAGACATGTCTACACATTTCATAGCAAGAGAAGCATTGGTACTAATAACATAACTGGCTGCATTCCATTTAGTTCCAGGGCCCTGGTAACAAGAGTCATAATTAATGTTATTAGTTATGATATAATAACTCATCTCAGTAATTAATACATACACGTTGGTATTTTAAAACAAAGTAAGGGTAAACTGCTTTCTGTAACAGATGGAACCTTGCAAAACCCTTTCTAAAAAACTAAATTTTAAAAGGTGTTAGATTTAGATATAATGTATTTTGAAAACATTTACTTTAAGTAACTAACATTTTAAACCTACTTTAATTAATAAAATATATATCACTGTCAGTTTTGTTCCTCGGCCATGAAAAAAATATTAAGGCAATATTTTGGTCTCTGTGTGCTTTTGCGCCTCCATCAGTCTTTTCAGAGATACTCACAAACACCCCCGACCTTTCTCTGAGCTCCTCGTCCCCTTCATGGATGACAAACAAACAGGGCTCCGAGCTGCCCGGCCTTACCTCACATGCATACATGCTGACATATACACCAAAACAAAGGACACCAGCTTCTGTACACACACACACACACACACACACACACACACACACACACACACACACACACACACACACACACACACACACACACACACACACACACACACACACACACACACACACACACACACACACAATACAAAAAAATGACACTTCCTCCCAAAAAATACAAAAAACTCTGAAATAAAAGACTGTGTCTCACACACAGACACACAGACACACACACATACACACTGCCTCTTATGGGTAGACAAACAAAGGGTGGCTTATCAGGCTGCAAGGAGAACATTAATCTGGTTCTATTGTGAGGGAGGATCAACCCAGCGGGCAATGAGTGTGTGAGTGGGTGCAAGTGTGTCTAATCTGTCACTGAGGATCACCAGAAGAGGATCAGACTGTGTTGCTGCTGATGACGGCTAGAAGGAGGGAAGAAAGATTTTGGGAAAGGAAGAGGAGGAAAAGGAGGAGCAAATTTAGGAAGAGGAGAGAGGACGAGTGAAGAGAAGGAGTAAGAAATTGACGAAGAAAAGGCAGAAGAAGGAAGGAAGGGAGGAGGGATAGGGGTATGAAATAGAAAAAGGGTGACAGGAATATGACAAAGAAGTGCAAAAAGGTGTAATAAATTGAGGAAGGGGAAGAAGGGAGGATTAAGAGTGGGAAAAGAAAAACATAAAGGATGTAAATAGGGCTGCAACAAAGGCCCTGTTTCCACCTGGTTTTAACATCCATCCTGAGTGTGTATAAGTTTCAGTTGTTACTCTCACACAAATCATACATTATTACAGAAACGTGCAGTGACAAATGAAAAAGCGCTGCCTACAGTCTGTGTGTGTGTGTGTGTGTGTGTGTGTGTGTGTGTGTGTGTGTGTGTGTGTGTGTGTGTGTGTGTGTGTGTGTGTGTGTGTGGGTTTTTGTGTGTGTGTGTGTGTGTGTGTGTGTGTGACTGTGTGTGTGTGTGTGCTACACCAAAAAGGGATACTACAAAAATATTCAATAACTCCAAATCACGTGTTGGGCCAAAGTATTATTTTCACTATTAATTGTTTATTTTGATTAAATTGACTGTCTGGTCAATAAAATGGACCTTACTTAGTTCACTACTATAGAAGATACACATATCCAAATTAGAGAAGCTGTCACGATTGCAGAACAAGCAGCAGGAGATGAACCCAAATGCCGTAAAATAATTTAATAACTAAAGGCTTACAGAGTCCAAAAACAGGCAGGGAACTAACAAAAACTCAAACGAAGGTATCAATCAAAAATAACAGGGAAAGACCAGAACACTGAAAACACAGACACAGACACGCTATGGAAAAAGTTGGAAAACTTGAGACTGAGAAGATGACGAACTGACACCAGACAAAGGGAGCACACAGACTAAATACACAAGGAAATGAAGGTTGTAATGAGAGACAGGTGACATGAGGGCTGATGACATTAGCGCGGGGCAGACAATCACAAAGGCGGGAAAAGACACAAGATTGAAAGTCAAACAAGACATAGATTACCTCCTAATTCCTTTCCTAACCACTTTTCCTTAACCCCGATAGTACACGTCAAGAAGTGAAGGAAAGGTGTGAAGGAGAATTCAAAAGGAATTAGGAAAATACAACCGCGATGCGATGAGAATCCGACTGCCCTTACACTCAGCTGCATAATCATGCGACGGCTAATGTTATTGATGTGGGTCTGCCGGTGAAACTACAGTTCTGAAGGTGGACTACAGAAAGGCATCCGGATACTTCACCCTGTTCGTTTTCACCGTGTTCTTTCATGCTGGCTCTATAAACGTGGACAACCCAGTGGAAAATATCACTTCATCACCATTTTATTTCCCGTCATATTTCATAAAGTTTATTATCCTTATTGGTTGCTCACGCTCACCCTCATTTTTACCCACATGCATCCCGATTATGTATGCAAGATAAGCAGAACGTGTTAGACCTACGAATCTACTGTAGGCTTATATTCTTTATTATAAGGGTTACTGTAGATGGTTGTGGGTGAGTGAAAGAAATAAATTATTAATGAGGACAATATTCTCTAAACTGTAAACCCAACGGAGCTGTCCGCTATACTGTGCCCATTTTACGCACGAGAACAGTAGTCAACAGCATAACTCCATTGATTATTTCAGAAGCTAAAAGTGAAGTTATGTTTTCTCTGTCAAGTTTATAACAACAGTTTTTAGTTTTGCTGTTTAAATGTCCCACGATATCAGTTACAGTGGCTTTACTGCACACATGGAAACATTTACAGTTACTGAAAGCATCCTCTCCCATCACTACAGTAAATCTTAAATGAAAACACTCATACATCCCTACAGCGCTTTTTGAAGCGTGAAGGCTACCGTAGCTGTAATACGTACTTTGAACTGCGTGGTGCAACCCGATACCGGATAAGCGGACGAAGATGGATGGATGGATGAACTGCGTGGTGCGAGAGAGTTGATTGCGATATATGATCAACGCTATATGGGAGAAATTCCTACACATTGGACCTTTAAACTCTGATGTCTCTGCTTGCTTTTCTATTTCAATCCAAGAGCTACAGTTCACTAGACATTTAGCATACCATCCGACCTCAGCGTGTACATGCTGTATGTTTCTGTATTTATTATGTCTCACCCTCGCCATAAGCTCATCCCATCGTATGTTGAAAGCGTCCAGTTTTTGCTGTATAAGTTCATCCAGAACTCCTCCGTCCATCAGCGTCTGGGCCAGCTCCCGAATCTGGTGTCTGTTGTCCTCTGGGTGCAGCAAAAGAACCTCTAGACTCTGTACAAAGACAAACACAAAAAACATCATCAATCACACTTGACCATACTACTTTGAATTTTCTGTAGTAAATTCCAGCAAGGTAGCGTCCATTAAGTGAAGCCACAGAAAAATATGCCTTTGGTGCTAATGGCTTTTTGCAGGTATAGCTGATATTGTTTTGGTTGAAGGTGAATTTTTTTTTAATAAAATAAAGAAATCTAGTTGATCATGTTTAGCGATTACTGTGATTTCATAATCTCTCTAGATAAATGGTCAATGTAAAAATTAGACTGTTTATCAGCATTACGGGTTGACATTCTACTTTTCTATTATTATTGGATGGATCACACAACACAGGACTTTCACCAGGGTTCATTTTACCCATGATGTTTTCCTAAAACCAACTGTCGCGTTCTTCTTTGCCTAAACCCAACTGTCCCATTCTTGTCCCGCGTGTCATGTAAACGTACCTTTTATAAGCCCACCCACAATCTTTTCCTTAACCCAACTGCGTCAAAAGTTACGACAATAGTCACGACCCAGCGCGTTTAGATAAAGCACCTTTAGCTACGACTTTTAGCACCAATAATAACGCCAAAGGCATCTGACCAAGCGTCCGTATTTTACGTGATGGGAGTGAGAATGTGTCCACGCCATGCTGAGCCATAAGCAATCACGACTATTCAAGCTGTTCTGGCACGGTGCAAGTGTTTTCCCACAACGCAGCAGGGCACGGTGAAAGTTTTCGATTATGGATGTTGGAGGTGTGCTGGTCACAAACCACAGTAAGAGCCGGCTGCCTGCCACTCTTCAGCCAAGCTCATTGTGGATGTTTCTGCTACTATTCCTCCATGCAGTACTTAAAACTGATCTGCTGACCAAATAACATTAAATATGTCCTCCTCATCTTATAGAATAAACTAATCTTTATCTAAGAATAGCACTGCTTACAACATACTGTGACCTCTGTGACAAACACATTGCATTTTCTATACCTGCTTCACAATAAAAGTCTGTGGAAAGCTTTTACTGTGAAGCAGCAACAGCAGGAAAGCATTTGTTTGCATCAGCAGTATTCTGGATCGACAGTTCATTTACTGGTTTATCGTCGGATGTCCCTCGCCTTGTACGGGAAACAAAAACAAACTTTGAGCTGAAAATGGCAGGTTTTGAAGAAAATTTGGATTGTGCAACAAGTCAGGCCTAGGCCTGCTTGGTGTTTTCATGGAATGATTGTAAAGATTTACAAAGAATATGTTTACGACTTTTACTATCTTACTGGAACGTTATACACACAACGACACACTGGTAAGAGCAAATTACTTTTAACCATGTATCCAGCATATTTATATACAGTCGCTCACGTTTCACTGTATTGTGTGGAAAGTTAACTTAATTTAATATTGTATGTGACATTTCTTTTGCGGGGTGCAAATGTTCCACCAAAACAGGTTCCTTCTGATTTTGCAGATCCACCGTCTTTGCAACCGGAGCTTAGCGCCACCCAAGACGATTGTGATTGGTTTAAAGAAATGCAAACAACCCAGAGCGTTTTTTGACCTATCCTGGAATGTATGTGTGGACGGGCCAGACCTTACTTCACAGCGCTGTGGAGATAGGTCTGGCAATGCGAGACTACATCATCAGTAACTTAACAGAGCTCCAATATGGCTTAAATCAATCAGTAAACAGTAATTAGGCTGATATGATTAGGTATAAGCTAATATTAAGAGATGAACACAGACAGACTTTTACAAACAGAGATTTGTCTCTAGTCTAACATAATGTGTTCAGCCAATCAGTTTAGCGCAAGAGTGGTTTATGGGAGGAGACGTCCCAGGCTGGCTGCAGTCTGCCCTGCTACCAAAGCACAGTGGCTCAGTGCTGGTTTCCCTGCAGTGAGGAAATATATGTGATCACTGCTTGGCGTGGATCTGCATGATTTAAGCAGGCTTATCCCTCCGTCTTGCTTTATAAAGGGAAAAACACAACCTGCCTTCTCCTCCACCTCATCCCCCCAGTCCCCTATAGACACACTTTTAGACCACCTTTTTATTTTGTACATACTTTTTTGTTCTTTAACAGGAAATCAGCACTTGCCTCACACACACACACACACACACACACACACACACACACACACACACACACACACACACACACACACACACACACACACACACACACACACACACACACACACACACACACAAACATACACACAAAATGGCCTTCTCCTCATCTAACAAGTCACATACATACACACACACCTCACCCATACATGAAGTTTTGCATCATATCAACCCCTTTTTCTGAGTCTCTGTAATGTAAAGCTTTTCTTATATGTTCTCTTCATACTCACATCCAGCGCCTCCTGCAGCTCCTCCGCACCTCCTTGGAGGTTTTCAGTCTCATCCAGCTTCTGCTCAAGCTGGTCCAGGAAGGCGTTTTCCTGCTCCAGGTAGGAGAGCAACTCACACCAACATGCCCAAACCTCCTGCAAAACACACATATACACACACAAAATCATCAGGAGGCACAGACAGAGACACAAAGGATTAGTGAATGGATAAATAAAAAACAGATGACCATTTTGACATTTTATGTGTTAGAGAGAAGAAAGACGGTCGGGCAGAAGCAGAAAAAGACAAATAGTGAGAGAGAGTACTTCAACCATAATGTTGAATTACCAAGAATACCAAGACACAGAGGTTATTATGTCTCAAGAAAATAAGGTACAGAGGAGAGTGGGAAGATGGAGAGGAGACTCACATTGAGGGAGGACAGAGAAGGAAAAGGGGGGAGGAAAGGGCTGAGGAGAGAGAGAGACAAGGACAGGTGGCATCATTATAGATGCCATCTCAACTTTCTCTTAGTGTTGTTTCATATTCACTTATTCAGTATTGTTGCAGGCTGTGATATCAACATCTGTTGAACATCAACATGCTTGATGAGTTTGTTTCCATCTGCAAATTAGCAACAGTTGCCTCTGTCTGGCTAAAGTGATTGAATTTGCTTCCTAAATGTAAAATGAAGCTAAATCAATAAATATGTTAAACAGAAAAAAACTGATTTCACACAAACAAACAAACAAAAAAGTGCTTGACAATATTGCAGTGTCCCAGCTAATGGTTTTAAGACAATGTTGGTGGCACCTTGTAGTTTATAGCATCATGTGGACAGGGATTTTGACAGCAGCTTTTCAAGATGCCAACAGCTACAAAAAGACACCCACTTGTGCTCACGCTGCCCAAACAAGAGCAAGAAAAAAACACTTCTTGATGAAAAACTTAGTTATAGGCTTCTCCACACAGGACAACGTCTGGATGTCAGGGTTTTTTGTGTGTTGAGTTGCCGGAGGAGCACACACAGAGCAAAAATTATTACAGCTTGAAACAGCCATGTAAATGCAACTTTTAATATGATTCATGAAATACTTGCATGAACTATGTTTACATAAAAGTTGTATTAAAACATACATATGATTTCTTGTTTATTTATGTAATATTTAAGAATTTTCTAATGGTGGGCACTAAATGTATCAAATCTATTTTATCCTTTTGTTGCCCTGTGTCACATATGCCTTCTGAAATGGTGCTCCCAGCCCAAAATGTTAAAGCCTTCATTATACCCACTTCATCAGAAACATTCTATAAGACATCACACACATTAAACTTGTGAAAATTTAAATATTTGTAAATGGCATGGTGTGAGCGTAAAAGAAGATTCAGTTCATTAGATTAATTAAAATTAGATTAATGAGTCTTACCAACAATGTTGTTCACCTGCCAAAAAGTGTAAACCAGGGGGTTCTGCAGAAATTCTGATGTTCTGTTTTTTTTGCCCCAAACTGTCTGGTTCTATTTCGTATAGGCTTCGCCCTCTAAGGCTACGCAATTGGGTTTATCCCTTTGCGCATGCGCAGTCGTGAAGATTTTCTTTGCCGCCCTTGTGTCCGGCTCAAACTGCATCCGCAGATACTGTATATAAACACCTGCACTGGGTGCGGGGTGGAAAGTGGGTGCCCCGAAAAATTGTCAATCATGATACAATTTTTCACTGATCATGCACACCTACAATCACGGAATAAATACGCTGTTGCATGTGTGTTTTACCTGCTGTCCTCACCCCTCCCACACTGGCTGCTGGGTGGGACGCGGGTGTCCCATAAAATGTCACTCATGATACAATTTGTCACCGATCATGCACGCCTACAATCATGGAATGATGCGCCACTGCTTGTGTGCTCGCCTGCGGTCCTCATTCACCACCCCCCCCCCCCCCCCCCCCCCCCTCCCCCCTCCCTTTTTTTATTCACAGGGGTGGCTGAGAGGAACACGGGCGCCCCATAAATTGTCAATCATGTACATTTCCCACTAATCATGCACGCCTACACTCGTGACTTGGGCATTGCAGCTACTTACGCCAAGTCACTGCCATGACAGGCATTTTTACCAGAATAACGGTTTATCTGATACAATCTCCTGTCAGTGCATTAGGGGAAGAGTTAGTCTATGTCCTGCTTGTGGTATTGACTACATCAGCTTCACCCTAACCCAATAGCATAGCGTTAGAGGGCAAAGCCTATATGAAATAGAACGATAGTTACGTATTGTAGCTCCAGATTCTATGAGTATAGGCGCAGCCCTCTAAGATTCGGGCCACCTGCTCCAGTAACATTAGCTGAAGAAAAAGCTGATGTTGGGAGATCAATGGGTCCGCTCTGTTTGTATACAGTATCTGCGGACGTAGTTGGAGGGAAGGGAGGGAAAGACAATCTTCACAACTGTGCATGCGCGAAGGGATAAACCCAATAGCGTAGCCTTAGAGGGCTGCTATACTCATAGAATCTGGAGTTACAATACGTAACTATCGATATAGGATCCTTACTTATGAGTTAATTAAATACCTGTAATCATCACACAGCAGCAGCAACGATACGTTCATATCCAAATGAAGAGGCACTGTACACATTTTATGCACATGACAGAGCAGCAGTAAGTTTATTTATTATTCTAATCTGCTAAAACAGGCACAGCGACTGGATTTAATGGTAATTGAGCTTCAGTGCTTTTCTAAACATCAGCCAGATGAAAACTTCACTCCAGTGAAATCATTTGGAACATGCAGCCATCCTCAGTATGATGTCCTGAGCTCCATCAGATCTGTCAGGACTTCTTGAACAAAACTCCAAACTCCTTTTAAAAACTTGAGTACTTTAACAAAAATGAAATTTAAAAAAGAAATAAATATAAAGGTCAGTTCACCCAAAATTATAAAAAAATATATTATTATATACATTTTCTCAATTTGATACCACCTCAATAGTGATATCTAGCCATGCAGATAGTTTTAGCTGTAACATATCCATCTCTGAGATTTCTGCCTCCAAACCACAGAACACACTGTCAACACTTTTCATGGGGAATCCCCAACATGTATTTATCCAGCTTGTATCTCATTCACTTTTTATCACCTCTAGCCTGAACGTTAAACATTAAAACATATTGTGTTCATTACAATTGACTTGTTTTTTATGTAAATGGACAGAATTTAGAGAGTGCTTTTCTAGACTTAACGACTACTCAAAGCGCTTTTACATGTTACAGGCACCATTCCACACATTCATACACTGTGGTCGAGGCTGCCATACAAGGTGCCTCTAAAATATACTGTGGACACTCACACTCTCTTCTACCCACATATACAGCAACATGCCCTCCAGAGCTGGCACTGATGTATGTGAGCACAACAACCTTGGCCTTGACACCACACGTTAAGAGCCTTGGGCACACACACACCACCCCAGTACATTTTTTCTTTACTAAGCATGCCTAGGTTATCCAAATAACACTTCCAAATGATCACAGAGAAGATAGATAAAGTCCGTACCTCCAGAGTCTTACATTTCCCATCCAGCCGGCTACACAGGCGCTGGTAGTTGGCCGTCAACACCTCCAATTCAGACCGCAAGGCATCATGGGCCGTGGGTGGGGCCTTGGCAATGAAACTGTTGACACTGTCAGTCAGGAGTTTGACCTTTAGCTCCTTGGAGTGGACCTCTTCCTGGGCCCTCTGATAGAGAAACAGAGTAAATGAATAAGGGATGTTTGTCAGAGTTGAAAGGCAGGTTGAGAAACTCTATGACCTTAGGTTTAGTTGATTTAGTTTGTGTACTTTAACAAGCCTCGTCATGTCAATAAAAATTTTAAAAGTCATCTGGACAGGAGAAGCACGTGACCAGCGGCCGCTATGCTTGCAAGAAACTGAGCTCCTACACTCGCCTACGTATTCCATTAAATAACCAGGTCTATCACTTTTTCTTCGACGCCAAATCATTTTGTCTGTTGTCACGGTGACTCGGTGAAACGCCTGCAGGCACGAAAGAGCGGGTCTCATTGTCGCCTGGGCTGTCTACTCGTTTGGAGAAATTCGCTAGCATGTCTGCGGCTAATGGAGTGGTGGCTAATGTGAACACGTTCTCTAATATGGAGGAATTAATCGACCGGGTCTTGGAGAAGCAGCTAAGTGTGCTTAAATCAGTGATCTACAGCAGAGTGAAGGAGGTGCTGGCTGAAATGAATGCCTCACAGCAACACATCGGGAGAGAATTGGAAAAGCAGGAAAGCATCGTATGTAAGCCGGACTAATCTGACTGCGTCACACTCAAGATCCAGCGGCTTCGGCTGCCTGAAGGGATACAACACGAGCTGGCACTGCGCGCTGAACGCAACTCGGACTCGTTCATCTGCCACGCTGCCCTGGGAACGACCCGCGGGGGGAGAGAGTTCGCCTTCACTGAAGCCGTGAATCCTGGTGTTTTCTGGCTGGAATTAGAAGAAGAGGAGGACGCGCGGTGCCGCAAGGAACCGGAGAGCGACCATGGGACTTTGATTCAATGCTGGGGGCTGCGACTGGAGGACTCAACACCTGTGGACTAACGGTATTTGGGCCACTGTACCGAGTTTGACTGGAGGACGCTGTGTATAAGTTTTGAAACCATCCGTTGGAGGGACACCTACCAGTAAGGAATGATGAATGCTGGCTACTCAGTCTACAATCTATATTTTTGAGTACACTTAATCGGGCTGAAAAAAAGGGAACATGATTAATCCTGAAGATGTGCTATGGAAGTTTTGTAACTAAGCTTTAAAGGGACACTTAACCAGACTGAAAATACATGACAAATACTGGCTGGTAATCCTAAAGATACTGTATGTTAAGTTTCGGAGCCGAGCTTTAAAGGGACACTTAACCAGATTGAAAATGCATGATAAAGGTTGGCTGGTCAGTTTACAGTTTGTTAACAATTGAGCTAGACTGAAAGAACACGAGGGATACGGTCTGTTCAGCTCATTATCTGCTTATTGCGCCAACTAGATTGGTTTTTCACACAGCTTAGTGCAGAAATTGTTTGAAGGTGTTTATAATATTGTTCATGTTTAACATAAGAATTCACTAGACCTGTTTCAATTAACCTGTAACTTAAGACAGGAGGTGTAGTTTTTGGGGTGTTGCGCAAACTGCATTTGATGTGGTCACGCATCTTACAAATAGGGGAGGGAGTCTGTGGTCTCAGAGGGTTAGGGAATTTATTTAACTTTTTATGTTTTTGTCACACCTTTCTCAGAGCTAACTGTTTAACCTTTGATACAGATGTATCAGCAAAATCCGGTAGGGTACTCAAGACATGTATGCATTTCAATTTTGAAGATGGCTGAGCTTTCAATCCTTTCAGTTAACATCAGGGGGCTAAACGGGCTGAGCTAAATTCCTGGGTTATTTAAGAAGGAAAAACATAGACATGGCACTTATACAAGAGTCACACTTACGTAAAAGAGATGTAAATCGTCTACAACATAAATACTTTAAGGTTGCTGTATCATCTGGTGACAACGCCAAAACCAAGGGCTCCATCGTGTTGCTGTCGCGGAAATCCGCACTTACCGTAGACAAAAGCAGTAAAGACTCTTCCGGCAGGATATCTTATATATGTACCATGATAAGAAGTAGGAAAATAGCCTTTGTCTCGGTATATGCACCGGCTACATATGATGAAAGTGTCTTCCCACGCCTAACCAATGAATTGCTCTCTCTCAAATGAATATTCACTAATTATAGGGGGAGACATGAATGCAGTACTAGATTTAGATCAGGATAGATCAGGGGTCAATCACACGAAAGCCCAAAAACGCCTATCGGACATGTTTAAAGCAGTTGTGGAATCCCACCATCTTACAGACATATGGAGGATGCACAATCCTACTAGCAAGGATTACACCTTCTTTTCCACAGGTCACTTCACCCATTCTTGCATTGATTATATTTTGTGCTCCAGGCAATTTGTGTAAGGCAATGTTCCAAACGATAGCAATAGAACCAGCAATTCTGTCTAATCACAATGCGCTGATAACCACATTCCGTTGTGATATGTTAGGAGAAAGATCTAAGAGATGGCAATTTAACAAATTCTCCAAAACACAGCTTTTGATACAGAGTTTAGAGCCAAGCTGGCAGAGTTTATATCAATCAATACTGACTTAGTTTCGGACCAAACAACAAAGCAAATCCAGAGCTGCTATCAACAGCATCCTCACAGACAGAGGTATCTCAATGAATCCTAAAGATATCACCGCCACTTTCCAATCCTTTTATTCAAAGTTGTATGAATCCTCCTGCAATCCGGATCTGACACAGTGCCAAAAGTTCCTGAAAGAGCTAAACCTGCCTCTTCTTGACCCAGAGGAGGCAGAACAAGTGGGTCAACCTATAACGTTAGAGGAACTTAAATCAGCGTTAAAAACAGCTAAGAAAGGGAAAACACCGGGGTTGGACAGAATTCCGTCAGAACTTTTACTACAGTACTTTGACATACTAGGACCTACCATCTAACAAACATTAACCTTGGCCATAGAGAGGGGCACCTTTCTTCAACAAACCAACAGTGCACTAATTTTGGTAATATACAAAAAGGGCAAAGATCTTACGGAGTGCTCAAACTACAGGCCCATCAGGCTCATTGGGACAGATATTAAGCTCTATTCCAAAGTCTTAGCACTACGCCTAGAACGCTTTATTGAGAAGCTAGTCCACCCGACCAATCAAGGTTTATACCAAAGCGTCATGCTGCAGACAATATACGCAGATTATTCCATGTAATAGAAGAAGCCAAAAACCTTCTAACAACGCCAGCAGTTTCATCACTGGATGCGGAAAAGGCTTTTGACCGCCTAGAGTGGAACTACTTGTGGCAAGTAATGGAGAGGCTTGGTTTGCAAGAAAAATTCATTGACATGGTACGTACAGTACTTTATATGCGAATCCCACGGCCATAGTCTCAACCAATAGCCTGCATTCACAGCCATTCCCTGTCGCACGGGGCTCGCGACAGGGATGGCCGCTATCTCCCATGCTATTTGCGATCTCTCTTTAACCGTTAGCCCAAGCCATAAGGCAAAATAAAATATGTAATGTCCAGATTAAATCCAATAACAACTCAATATTGTTATTTGCAGATGATGTTTTGCTGTACATCTCTGACTTTGAAGACTCTGTCCCAAAAATTCTTAAGATTTTTAATGAATTTGGCTCACTCTCCGGCTATAAAATCAACTGGAATAAATCTAATCTTCTTCTGTTGAACAATGAACAAGTGACATCAGCTATTAGTGATACAATACCAACCCAAAGCAAAATTACATATTTGGGCATCACCATTCACGCATCGCTACAGCGAGTTGTCCAGGACAACTATGAAACTATACTAAGTAGTATTCAAAGAGATCTGGCCAATTTGTCTGCGCTGCCGGAATCGCTACGGTCCAGGATTGCTGTCATTAAAATGAACATAGTTCCTCGTGTGAATTTCTTAAGTACAATGATCCCCTAACCCCCACCAATAAATTTCTGGATATCAAAATTTCAAGAAACGTAATACTGTAATTCGGCAGTATATTTGGAATAATAAACAACCTAGGCTAAAATACTCTACCCTGCAACGTACCACAAACACGGGAGGCCTGGCCCTCCCCAACCTTAAAGTGTACCACAGAGCCTTTCAGCTACGGTCCCAGAGTGTGGATGGACCCCTCATCTACAGTCCCATGGAGAGAAATAGAACAAAACCTCACTGGAAGTCTAAGACTGCAAGACCTTGCCTTTACAGGTGTGTGTCCAAAAAAGTGTATGCTAGCCTATGGCCCTATTATCACCAACACATTGACCAACTTTAAACAGGTCGAGGAGCAACTACGCTACACCAATAAGTGGCATTTGAACACTCAAATTTGGCACAACATACACTTAATGTCTGGTAACAAACCTTTGTAACCAGTGGAGTGACAGAGGTATTTATACTCTAGACCAGCTATTCAATGATGAAGGTATGTTAAGTTTTCAAAACCTGAGAGCTAGCTTTGAGATCCCTAGGACATCCTTCTTCCTTTATCTTCGCTTAAGATCAGCCCTAAAATGTTATGGAGTACCATGCGGGAACAGTCTTGAGATGCACCCAATCAGTAAATGGCTTGTTGATTCTCCAGTGAGAGGATTAGTGTCCAGGATTTATGCTAAACTGATGCAAGTATCTGTAGTATAACTCCAAATACTAAAGAAAATGGGAGCGAGAGCTGAGCCCTGAGGGGAAGGTGATTAATTGGGAGACAGTTTGGGACAACATTTTCCACTGTTCCAAGAAGCCAAATCACCAGCAGATCCACTTCAACATATACCACAGGACATACATTCCTACTCCCTATTGCAGTTCCTATTGGAACTCTCTTGCACATGATCTGGGAGTGTGAACAGGTGCGTGAGTTTTGGAATAAAACAACATCAATAATATCTGATGTGATAGGATGTCGAATTCCTACTGACCCGATTGTTTTGTTACTTAATGATGACTCTAAATTACATCTGCTTGGGAGACAAAAGAAAATTTGGCTAGCTAGATCAACATACAACATAACAACTGGACATAGTTATGCTTGAGCTCTCTACAGCAAGGATTAACAAAGCCAAATCATCGACTATAGACCTATGGAAAAAATGCAGCAGCACAAGTATCAGTCCTAATGACCTCAGCAACACAATAATTAGAGGAGAGTGACTAGACAAGGTATGATTCCTGTTTTGTATTTTGTTATTTGTTTGTTTTTCTCTTTGAGACCGTAGAGGGTGGGGGGTGGGAGAGGATTGTTGTTCTTGTTCAATTGTGTTTGTCTGTTCTGTATGTTTAAAAATATAAAAAAGAAATAAAAAATTGATCTTAAAAAAATAAATAAAAGTCATCTGGACAGTGAAAGCAAAGAGAGACAGGTGGCAAGAGATAAAGAACAAGAGAAGAAAGAGAGAGAGAGGGCTTAATGGACGGAGGGATGGATGCATAAACAAATTAATACATGTATTTTCTGTTGACAAAGCCACCGAGTGTAAAGAGACAGAGAGATGGACTGAACAAGTAAACTAATATTTTCCCAAACGAGGGAGCAGAAGACGGAGGATTAAAAGAACGAGCAATGGAACAGTTACACCAATGGAGATTCCTTTAAGTTTGGAGCAGAAAGAGGGAGTAGAGGAGAGGAAGAGGAGGTGAAAAGATGAAGGGGTAGATTAGCAAAAGTAAAATCCATTTTTAATTGACTCAAGTCACGTTTTTCAGGAGGAGTGAAAGGAAATAAATTTAGGTGAACTGATGCAGTTTCATACAAAATTGAGTAATTGATGGAATGAGAGTGGAGAAGGGGTTTGAAAAACAGACACAAAGCTGTGAGTGAGAGTACAGAAAGAAGATAGAGAGGAAACAAAAGAAAGACAGAAAGAGAGCTGTTTTTTAACTTCAATAGTAAAAAGAGAGGCAGGCAGACGGGGGCTTGATCGTCCTGGAATTAACTAGGATCAAAATAGAGTGACAGAGAAAAGCAGCTGCATTTCTTGGTCAGATCTGGGCCTACACTGTGAATATAAAGAAGACCATGATCATGACTTTCCTGAAAAGGCCTAGATGTAAATTAAATCCAGTTCAGTCGAGAGGACAGCAAGTTTGTGTTATTTTTAGCAGTTCCTACCGTAGCTAATTCATTTTATTTTTTTTGTGTGCATTTTAGGCCTTTATTTATACAGGACAGCTGAAGACATGAAAGGGGGGAAAGTGAGAGGGAATGAAATGCCACAAAGGGTCACAGGGCGGAGTCGAACCTGCGTCAAGGAGTAAACCTCTGTATATGGGCGCCTGCTCTACCTGGTGAGCTAGCCAGGCACCCAACTGTAGCTAATTCTAAGCCTAGGAAGTCTGTCTGTTTGCCGGGTGGAGAGGACAGCGAGGTTGTTGTGTTTTTAGTGGTTCCTACTGTAATTCTAAGCCGATGAAGTATGTCTGTCCGTTGGGCGCAGAGGACGACGAGGTTGTTGTGTGTTTAGCAGTTCCTACCATAATTCTAAGCTAAAAAGGTGTGTCTGTCAGTTGGGTACAGAGCTCAGCGTGAGCACCGGCATGAGCACTGGCTATGTGAGACAAGCGTCTAGCAACATTGTTGTGGATGCTGCAGTCACAGCCTGGCAACCTCCGTGAACTTCGAGTCTGGGGAGGAGGGGGCGGGGGAGACGACTCTCGCCCGTATTTTGGATTTGTACTGCAGAAACTATTTTAAACACCAGCTGTCAGTATTACATATTGCACCTTTAAATGTGGCTATGATTGACTTCAGAGAAAAAAGGAAAGAGGACTTTCTTTGTCTTAAAATCTACAGACCTATCCAAACCTAGCAAACAATTTTTAAATCTATAAGGGTAAAACTAAATTACCATTTTGTCAATTGAATAAAGTGTAAAGCTGCCAGTAACCCAAAATACATGACAAATTAGACAGATGCCTTTAATGTACACATTTTTAGTATAGAGTATAGAGTATAATCTGCAGAAATATCTAAGAAATATGTATAACTATACAGTCTAGCTAAATGTAAAATGATTTACTCGTTTTGTGCCTTTTTCATTGAAAATCTATATACGCCTGTAAATCATTGAAAGTATTAATAATTCACAGTTCTTTAAATGCATTTAAAAAACATGTGATTGTCTACAGACATAAATGAGATGCTGTGTGAAAGCAATTTCAACTGGTTTTCTCAGTTTGAGTACTGTCCTCTGCATCTGGCGAAGTGCAGCTTTATGAGCCATGGTGCAAGTGAAAGTTGTCTTTTTTATGTAACTATATAGTATATCGATTTACAGGGACTACTCCAGAGGACAGACTGCTATTAATAACTGTGAGACAAGATGGCCCAACAGTGGGAAAAACCTCCTTAAAAAATTGAGGCGGGACAGTATCATCCGGAGAACACGAGGGCTTCAGATGACCCACAATCTCCTGCACAAAAGGCAGGGTCACAGGCTCAAACGTGTCGAACACAGCAGGGCACGCTATTCAATCTATTGATTTGTGTACACGGACACGTTTGTCTCGTTTTTTTTCGTGGTGGTCAGCACGTTTTTTAAACTAATGTATTTCAATGGGAAGCATATTTTGTGATCACAGCACGACAACGGTAGTGAGTAGTATGAAATGCCGAAAATCCGCGCAGGGAGGTTGGCTGGGGTGGTGGATGGTTCAAACAACACAGGACTTTCACCCAGGAGACCGGGGATCGTGTCCCGTGTGTGACAATTCCTTTCCCCATTGTTCTTTTCCTAAACACAACCGTCCCTTTCCCCATTGTTCTTTTCCTAAACACAACCGTCCCGTTGTTGTCCCGCGTCCCCCAGAGACCGCGGCCGTCTCCCGCGTGTAACCTTTCCTTTCCCCGTTCTACTTTTCCTAAACCCAACCTCCGTATAGATGCTTCCCATTACGTGCTGACCACCACGAAACCCATTACGTGCTGACCACCACGAAAAAACAATATAAACGTGTCCGTGTACACGAATCAACAGATTAAAAATTACGTGACCATTTCACGAACTGCCGTGAGACTGTTTTGCAAGAGGCGTCATTAAGTTAAGTTTTATCAAAGATTGACTATTTAGCGCAAGAGGCGACACTAAACTTAGTTTTCGTTGCCCAGCGGGAAACTTGAGACTGTTTGTGTTTTGGTTGAGGGTTTTCTGGGATCCTAAAGAGAACTATTTTGGTGTTGAGAGAAAAGACTCATTTGCTAAGTTAAATGTATTAAGCTTAAGACATATTTTAGTTACTTTGTTTACTTTGTTTATTTTTCTTCAAAAAAACAGTGTGCAGCTCTATTATCTGAGCAAATACAAGTATCAGATCTGGACTCTGTATCGGCAGATATCCAATATTTAAAAGATCGGTTTGGGTGTCAAAAAAAGCTGATCGGGACATCCCTAATTATAATATCTTCCTCCTTTTCTGAACCCATTTCCCCTCCGGATCATTTTCATGCAGTCCCCAATTGAAGCAATTTTACTATATGGTGGTGATGTGTGGGGGCAAAACCAAGACTATGAGAAATGGAATAAACACCCTTTTAGAACCCTACATCCTGAAATCTGTAGGAATTAGGCAATAACCACTTTTAACGGACTAACTGCAATAGTATGGTGCAGTAGACTGTGAAAAATTGTGGAATACAGTTAGCTCCAAGTTCCATTTCAAAGCCATAATGGGAAAAGTGTTCATCAATACCTACTACCTGGTGGTGGGAGAACAGACACTTAAGTGCTGAAGACGTGTGTGGATATTGGGACAGACCGTGTCAGTTTTGCCGACAAGACGAGGACACAGCAACACTTCCTTAGGTCCTTAGTTCTTTACCAAAATAAAACCCAAATGACACACTCTCAGACCAACACACAATTCAATATTTACTTTAGGAAAAACTGACATTGTCATAGAAGCAGCAATATACTGTATGTCCAGTTTACGTACACACCTTAAGCTCCTCCACAGCCTTGCGTAGCTCTTCGGGTGTCTTGTATGTGAAATCTCTCTCCAGATAGTCTTCCTCAGCCTGGTTGATCCACTCCTGCATCTCCTGCATCTCCTTCCTTAGAGCCATGGTCTTATCAAGGCCACCTTTCAGAGCAGACTTCTTAGCATAGGCCTAGACGGCGAAAAGGAAAACACACAAACACTCAACATTATATGGACACATTAAAGCAGGAAAACACACCCTCTGCATGAAGGTTACACACCTGTTTGCAGACGTTCTCCCACTGGCCGTTGAGATTGTCCAGTTCTTTCTGGATGTGGATGGCAAACGGTGGCTCTGCCTCTTTCTTTAGGTACAGACCCACTTCATTAATGCCGTTGACGCTGGGTTGGATGGTGTGGATGTCATTCACCAGAGCCTGGCCAATCACAAGGCAGAACAGGGGTTACACAGGTAGAATTATGACTGTGAATATTTCAGAGTGGATCACATCTGTGGTTCAATGTCTTTACAGGTAGTCTGTTAATCTGTTTCCTTTCTATTTCCTTGAGGGATATTTTAGAGACTCCTGGATATTTTATAAACTATAAGGGTTATTTTTAATGACTTCCTTGGACATTTTAATTCCAAGAACACTTATCTTCTTGTCTACTATTTATCTACAAATTGAGAACTGTTATTGATAATCTTTTCTTTTTTTTTTTTTAGAAAGAAATGTGATTTGTTGGTAAGAAAAACATTTTTGTTTGTTTGATAGCAAAACAGGTATTTTTTTCACCTTTGAGTCTATGTGTGTGTGCGTCATGGCAAAATGTGGTCCTGGAGACACCTACTAAACAAATGTAAGTACTTTGCCAGGTGTTTGTATTTCTGTCTGTCTGCAGACAGATTTTGTCACTGCGATCACAACTGTGCAAGATACAGTTACGAAACAGCTGTAAGATCAAAATGAAAGCCAAGTTCGTAGATGGGTGTGGTCAGAGCAAGTAAGGGGTTAGGAAGTAGGGAAGGGGCTATTGCCTCCCCACACTTTACGCCCCTGGCCCAATCTGGCATCGCAGCCAGTGTGATCCCATCGTAAGATGGTCCCTGGTTTGTCTTTTCACCTTTGTACGCATGGCCTATACCAGAGATACATTCATCAACATCAGAGACGTAAGTAGTAGTAACCTACCAGCCAGCCAGCCAGACAGACTAGCCGGACCAAGCAGCGGTGTGACCTTACCAGGAAGAGAGCCGGGATAATATCTAGGCTGCCTAGCTTGGAAGTAGGGCTGTTTCACTACCCGGCCTGCTCCTGGCTGATATCCGTTCACAGGATAGTGTAATGAATGAAATAGGATTCGGGCTAGCCCAGCAACAGGAGATCAGAGACTGTTGTGCCCACATCTTGTAGAGACCAGGCTCCATCCGGGATCAGGTTGTTGCACTTGAAAGTGTTCCGCACCGACAGAGCGCAGGACTCCGGTGGGAAGAGGGTAGGCAGACTGTTTGCATTTGTGATGCTTGGTTCTCAAATGCAGTCAATGTTGATGGACTATGTTCACCTGTCAAATGTTAAGATGCCAGCCATATTATCTACCTACAGAATTCACCAGTGTTTTTGTTGCTGCTGTTCACATTCCTACTGATGCAAATTTTAAAAAATGCACTGCAGAAATGCACTACTGTTTTCTTTTTGTTTTTCTTGTGTAGCATAGAGTGAAGGGACTACAACTGCATTTTGTTGTGAAACCCTGTGTTGTACAATGACAATAAATGAACCTTTAAGTACTGTCAAGATGCATGGTTTCCTCACCGTGCACTGCTCTAACTGTTTCTCCAGAGCTTCAGAGTCTCCCAGTGCTGGCCATTCCTCGTTCAGGAACACATCCACATCTGCCATCCACTTTTTTAAAGTCTTTACATCATTCTGGTGGAGGGACAAGAGGGGGTTTTGAAATTAAGACATGTCTACCAGCAGAACAAGCCCTGTATTACTTGGTTATTATTGACTCTCTCAGGCCAATAACTTGTTCTTAGTGACTTGCCTGTAAAAATAAATAAAAATAAATAATTGAGAAACTCTCAAGCAACATATAGTAATCCCTTTAATCAGTCTCACCTCAAACTGCATCAGTTTGGCCATGAGCTCCTGGATTCTTTGGGTGTTGTCTGTCAGCATGGTGCCGAGTCGTCTCCAACGTGCCATGACGGCATCCATCTCTATGCGATACCTACAGAAAATTACAGAAGCCTGTTGGTTTGTGACATGGCATAATTCTTTACCTATGCATTACTAATGCAGACCTCCGGTTTAAAATGGCCGAATGAACAATTGGAGGTATATGGAATAATTTGGCAAAACTAATACTATTTTGATTCCAATAATGAGATACCACGAACCTGACTATAGTTTTAGGACAGACTTGAGAATGCTGCAATGCTTCTAATTTAATTGAGCTTTTAAGGTTCAGTAGGTAACTTATGAAAATATGTTATTGTCATATTTGCTAAAAAGTGTCAGTTTGACAGGAGGCAAATCATATTCCTCTGCCTCCCTCTAATGGACCTGATGGCATTTGTAAACTTTCACCAATCCTGAACAAAAATAATCAATCAAAACCGTGGAGATAAGCTGAATACGGAACGTTATGGAAATAAGCTGAATGTGCTTTAAGTAGGTTTATGTCTATAGAAAAATCTGGACCCTGAGGCTTTGGCAGTTTGGAACCATTGTACTCAATCTTGTTTAATTCTTTCTGTCAATGGATTATATAGCACTCTATAATTTTTCATGTCTTACTTCTGGCTGATGTCTGGTGGAGCTTTCTGGAAGACCTGCTCCACAGCTGAGGTCAGGTAGTCCACCTCCCCTTGGTGTTCAGCCAAAGCTACCTGGAGGGCCTAGAGGGGCAAAAGAGACGTAGTTGAAATAAGCCAGGGCCAGGATGGATGCTTGGGGGAAGTGTAAAGAGAGAAAATACAAGTCAGAAGTGATTTTTTGGCCATTTTGCCACTTTGTCTGACAAGTGGCGGTTGTGGCAATGAGCAATGGGAGGCAATGGGAGGTCCAGATATAGAATGAGAGAGAGAAATAGTGTTATGTTAATCTGAAGTATCACAAAAATTGCACATCATAGCTCATTGAACCAAAACTGAATACATAAATAGAAATAATAATAAATTGAGACTTTGCATGCAATAGGTGCATAATTAAAATACATTATATTAGTCTCTTGTCTCTTATTTTTGTGCGTGAGGATCTATGGGAAAACAAACTCCACTTAAATTCATGCACTTGTAATGATGGGGGTTAGGGTTAATGGACACCTCAAATGGCACTTACCTGCTTACCATGGTTCACTTGCCAAAATCATTTTTTAAGACCACTACATTTATATTTTCATGCATTCTGCAATCAAAATCTAAAGTTTTTAAGCAATAAGTCGGTTTCCCTGGTAACACCTGAAGGTTTGACTAACACCTGAAACAATCATTCCCATCCCGTAATGTTCTTATGAGATTCAAATGTTGTTCACTGCTCCAGTAAATAGGATGGACCTTAGATACAACTTGGCAATTTAAGATATTTCTAATCCTTCTAGTCCTATTTCTAGAGAGCTACAAGCCAGACATTATGCTAAGAAGATACAAAGTCAGTTACATTGTTTATGGTTGACAATCAGTAAATATAATTTGATGAGTATGTTTACAACAAGACAAGCTACCTATCCAGCCATGCCATTGTCCCAAAATCAATATCAAGACTTTCACAAACAATTGATACGGAATGTAAGGCTGCAGCCTAAAGTAGCGAGTTGCTAGATGATTGCTAAGTGTGAAACAAAGTAAGTTCAGAGGAGTGGTGTAACTTATGTCTTGTAGCTTGTGTGTTAGAGCCATCCAGGGTTGGGCCCTGGTTATCTGACCAGTGTTCAACACTTCTTTTGGAAATCCAAACCAAGCCAGTCAACATGGGTATATCCCTGGTCATGACACTTCAGGTACAACCTGGGTCACAACCAGGGAGCAATGTATAAAAATTAAGTGCTAGTGGCTGTGGCTCAGTGGTAGAGTGGTCGCCTGCCTATCCCTGTCCCCTGTTTATCTGATGAGCAGGTGGCACCTTGTACGGCAGCCTCTGCCACAGCGTGTGAATGGTTCCTGTACTATTTTAAAAGTAAAAGTGCTTTGAGTAGTCGTTAAGACAAGGAAAGCTATATAAAAACATCCCATTTACATAGAAATGGGCGGGGCTTTACATGTCATATTTAGTGAACAGCTAACATCACATCCTCCAGTCCAGGTGTCTACCACAATAACTAAACTACTTGATTTTGTCATTATACAGTAGGGAGAGAGAAATAAAGCTTATTTTAGGTTTGTTTTGCAGTGAACGTAGTTCTAAAGCACAAATAAATAACTATCAAACACTCAACAGATGATTTTGTGCAGACTGATTTTTCCTCCACTGCATTTCATTTATTGCAGCAGCTGGACAAGGAAATAAGCTGCTCTATTATCAATTTAAGATAATTTTAAGACAATGGGAGAACATTTTTCTTTGTTAAATATCACTAAAAGTAAAAGTAAAGTACTTAAAATACAGAGAAAAAAGAGAGAGATTGGTGCTACCCAGCAGCCGCACTGAACTGCAGGCTGGAGACCTGTGTCTCGAGCGAGAGGGGAGTGAGAGTGGCGGTGCTGAGAGAATTAAACCAAACTTATTTTCATAAGTTTCCGTTCTAAGTTTTTACAGGTAGTTCTGCACCCAACTATTTATTGATGAAAAGAGTTGCCCAGCGCTCCACAAATAAATCCTTTTCGTTGAAACTCACATCCACATATGATTTATTGGATCATCATCTATCATGTGCGCTCACATACTTCATGTAAACGCCATGAAATTCAGAAATTCATTTTAACAGCTTCTCTGTTACAATACAGAGTATTAAGTGGGGTAAAATGAGAGTGTAGGATGATGAGCACGAGAGGTTATGAGCCTGTCACTGTTAACATTTTGTCATGAAAGCCTTTTCACACTATCTGATTTTGCTTACCCTGCTGTGCAGGTTGAATTACAAGTGCATAGGTGAGGGAATTCCTGGTGAAATTTAGGTGGGTTGCAGTGGAGGATGTTGGGGAAGAAAGCCTTGTTCACACCAAGTTGGCTCAGAGGCTTAGTTTAGCTTAGCTCAAGCACAGCCCCTGGACAGGACATCCGTCAGTTACTATGGCTTACCCACAATCCTTCTACTGCAACACTGAATCCCAAGCAGGGAGGCATTAAGGACTATTTTTGCTCAAAGTTGTGGTTTTTTTTCCTCCTCCTCTTTCTCAATTTGTATTCAGCTCCATTAGAGAGCAGGGAATCCCATGGACAAGCCTATTTCTGTACCTGACCCCCACGTTCATAATTCGTTACAATGCAAAACAATACAAGAATATCATTATAATCTCTGTGACTCTCTTTGAACCCATGGTCACCTGTTGAAGGACAGTCTTTATCCTATAGGGTTGTCTAATATGATGACATACAGTATGATATAAACCATTAGACAATATAGATATTACTATATCATAGTTACAGTGTACTGTAACCCTTGTTGCATGGTTAGGAATCGGTGTCACCTGATCATTTTCATAATGTAAGCCTATGAAGCTCGACAATAAATATAATATATGTGAATGTGGATTGTCTTCATAACATAACAGCCTAAATGTGTGCGTCTGTGCGAGCACAAGGCAGTCTGATGGTCAGCACCGCAGCGCACAACAATGGGACGAGTGGAGGAGAAAGCGCGTACAGGTAAAGGGAAGCTGTCGCTGATTTGATTTGTAGTAATTTGGTGGAATGTGTAGCTGTTCCTCCTTTAATAAAGGCATAGGTGATTCCATCTCAAATTGTATCTGGTGCACACGTTTTTAATCGGTGCACTCACATTGCGCACTTTTATGTCCATGCACTGATGCAAATCGGTGAATCTTCACATCCCTAATATTTATAGATATGAAAAGGACACATTCCAAGCTTGTAAGTAATCAATAACTACAAGTATGAAGTAAAATCAACCATGGTAGAGGTTATATAAATAAAAACAATATTTATATATTCTCTACCATGGTTGTACACACACACAAATATATATGCAGCTGGATAGCTCAGTGTTTACTGGGGAGACCGTGGTTCAAATCCCGTTCAGGGACCAGCTATCCAGTGAGGGTCCTTCGGCAAGACCCTTAATGCTATCTGCCTACCTAAAAATGCACAAAACCATGAACAAGAGAGTCATACCTGCTCGGACATCACCCGGTTTAACAAGCTCTGTGTCAGGTGTTAGGGAACCAGGAAATGGGCTACTGGAACAATACATTTTTCTGAGACAGAGAATATGGAACTACTGGAATGCTACTACACAATTGACCCCAGGGAAAATAGGTTACATGAAGAGGGGGGCAAATGAATACTTTGAAAACCCAAACTCTAAGCTAACCAAGATATTAACTACTAGCTCAATGTTCCAATAGCCGCAGTCCAAAACTGATATCACAACTTGAGATTAATGAGGTACAACAAAGTATACAGCAAGGGGGAGCCAGGATTACAGGTAATAAGCCCCAACAACAGATAGGCAATTAACATATGGTCTACATACATCAAGCTGTATGCCAGGAGTGAGTGTGACATTGACTCACTGGTACATCACAAGGATCTAGATACTGTAAGTGTGGTATCAAAGAAAGGTAAGATGGTCACAACTGAAGTGTTGGAACTTGGAAGGCAAAAATAAAAGTTGTTTAGGGCAGCGATAAATACTTTCAGTCATCAAATACCCCACTGGTATAATAACCAGGCCAAAGGAAGAGGCAGGGGAGAGAAGGAACCATCATGGCAGCACAAGAACAGGCACTGAGCACAAGATCAATAGAGGCCACAGTCTACCATACCAGACAGAACCCCTGAGTAAAGAAGCCCCTGAGACAGTCCAGCAAATAACAGTGCGGTGAAAGATACAGGCACGTACAGCATACATGGAAAGCCATAACCAAGTGGCTGGTATAGTGTACAGGAACATCTGTGCTGAGTATGGGCTAAGAAGTCCCAAGGCCAAAGGGGGAGTCCCCACCAAAGGTGGCTGAGAATGACAGGGCTAAGATCATGTGGGACTTACAGATCCAGACTGAAAAACTGGTAATGGTTGACAAACAACAGAAGAAGGCAGTTGTAATGGATGAAGCAATCACAAGCGACAGCAACAACAAGAAGAGGGAACACAAGAAGCTTGGGAAATACTTAGAGAGGAGCGGTAATCGGCGCACTCACAGCTGTAACTCCCAAACTGGGACAATGGCTCCAGCAAATTCCAGGGACAACATCTGAGATCTCTGTCCAGAAGAACAGCTAAGATACTGCGTACAACCCTGAGGCTCCCAGGCCTCTGGTAGAGGACACAAGCTTGGAGGAAGGAATAAGACTGCCCAGTATTGGGCGAGTGGGGAATTTATATATATTGTTACAATGCTAAGCTAACCTGGGCTTGTGACACAAAGGAACACAGCTAATAACTAACTAACTCAGCTCGCAACATTAATCCCCCTGTCTCGTTTTCCCTACATGTTGCATTCAACGTGAGAAACAACGGACGAAGCAGCAAGGATCCCAGACAGAAGCGAACTGCAAAGCCTACACAATCAATCAACCAATAAATACATTTGTTGAAATATCACGTGTGTGTTTATTTAACCTGTATACTAATATGAAAATATGTGCATCAATTAGCCATTTTCGTTGACAGGTGTACAAGTTACCTTCTCACAAGATCTAACAGTGGGAATGTGTACAAATTACCTTCCAATAAGATCTACAGTGGGAAATAAGACTGATATTTCAATACAGTTTATGGTACAGTTCTGTGTTGCTAATAACCCATTAATGAGGATGTGACAGGGAGATAAAGATGCAATGTCCTGCAGCTTCTACAGCCTATATGTGGTCGGATAGTAACAAGGCATTATATGTTCTAACGTCTTAACTGTGGAAGTAGAGTGTCGATGAAGCATGTATTAGTATATATACATATACAGTATGTACCACCTACAAACACCACGGGACTCCGGAGAGCATCCAGGCATGAGAGACTTAAGTAGCGGCAGATGTGGCGATGTGGTTTGACATAACCAGTAGCATAGTTTTCTTCTAATAAGCACTGATATTTGGTTTCTAAATTGAGTGTAATTTGTATAATGTATTGTCTAGGATATTTTTAGTTTAATACGCCGATATATGCATTTCTAGTTACAGCATAATTTAGGTGTATGGTTTCTAATTAGCGTATAACTGTGTTCGTTTTCTGTCTAATAAAGACCACATCATTTCTTATTTTGGTCTAATTTGATACAAAGTATGGCTTATTACATATTTTAAATGTACCGTAAACATGAAACCGTAAGTGTGACCCATATGCCTACCAAATTCCATACATCTAAGTAAGAACCCACTGCAGGGGCTACTACTTTGACATTTTGTAGGGGGCGTTATCGAGCCAAATTGCCATGCCCAAGCCCTAGACTCCCGATTAGATGTAAATTTACACCAGTAATAATGTGTGCACAGTTTCCTAACTTTCTAAGCATGTTTAGCCCCTCAAAAATGTGAT
This sequence comes from Zingel zingel, assembly GCA_023566125.1. Lineage (NCBI taxonomy): Eukaryota > Metazoa > Chordata > Actinopteri > Perciformes > Percidae > Zingel > Zingel zingel. The sequence goes on from CM042337.1 coordinate 8,832,635, forward strand.
TCATTTGGTGGAATAATACAAATTTTATCAATTGTAATAGGTCCTTCGCCAACCGACATGCCGGTGCTCGGGTCCTAATAACATCTAAATTATAGGTAGTGATTGAATGCTGCACACCGGTCTTTAATAACTTCTACCAGCAGCTGTGGATGATATTAATAATCATCTGTCACTTAATTCAACCAATCAGGATTGTTTTTAATATCTGCTGGAGTTCTGTTTTCCTTACACTAGATCAGGATTCAAACCAAGTTCCCACCTGACAGGAGTGCCCATTATTTTAATGAACAAAAAACTAGAGTGAGAGGTGATACTGTCACCTGCAGGCTCATACTTACACAACCGTGGAAGTCTCTCTGAGTGACGAGAGGGGAAAGAGTTGTGCTGAAATTTATGACTGCTTATCAGTATGCAGAATGATTTCCTATTATCTACAATCAACTTTAATTAATCTTAGGCTACTAGGCTTGATCTCCCTGCTACGCTGCAAGACTTATATATCAAGTTTTAAAAGGCCGTGCTCTCTGCATGTTAAACAGATGCAAGTCAGGCTTCACAAAATCACTAATTTTTACTGAAAATCTCTTTGTTTTTAGGTTTCTGAAGGTATAGTTTAGCTTTCTGTTAGAGCTGTTAAAATTAATGAATACTGCAGTTTACAGAATACAGGACAGCAAACAACTGCAAGTTGTGAACGTATGGTGTAAGCGGCCATTTTATATTGTTTATATAGTGATGGCTTTAAGGTCCAATGACATAAGATTTTGTCAGCATCTTGGTTCTTTAATTAGATGTATTCACTCTTAAAGGTGCAATATGTATATATTTACTGTATTAAATCCAAAAATGACCACAATGTCATCAGATATTAAGGTAACCTGCTATGCTGAAATACTATGTTTTCTGACAACAATGCTAAAGCTAGTATTTTCTCCTTTGAAATTTCCCGTTCCGTTCTGTTTGTGTTTTGGCCTGTGTGTTGGTATCAATTGCCAATTCTGACAACCGGGCCGGGTTGCCAGATGGTCTGTAAAAACGCAAACCCAACGCACTACAGCTGTAATAACAGCCATGGAGGCAGCAAACAAACAACGGGATCAATGGAGATAGATTCTACCCGACCTAAAAAATTTTGGGATGTTGCATGACCAGAGACGTAACGAACCCCAGGTAAATATTGGAGATGTATTTGAAAGATGAAGACAGCTTGGAGCCCAAAAGGACGCCGAGTTGATTAATTTTCTCCTGAACAGGTGAGCATTAGCTTCAGGCTAATTTCTCATGGCTACTAGGAACGGGCATTTTCAGTCATTTCAACATTCATGTACTCACATTGAATTTTATAGAATAACGTTACACAAGTTGCTCGCAAAACAATTGAGACACAGCCAGTGAAGTGATCCCGATTGGTCACACCTTAACTGCTAACGTTACCGGAGGACCAGGCAAGTGGGACACGGCTGTTTACAACGTGTAACGTTAGCCTGTTAAGCAGCCGTAGCCGACAAACAGTGAGTAATTTTAAGCCAAGAAATGGTGGCTGTAAATCGGTAGAGTAGACCGTGAATTTGCACTGTTTTTAGCAGTTGTTGTTTCCGTAATTACATATTGGACCTTTAAAACAAGCCAGGGCCAGGACATAAGTAAGAGAGGGGCGGTTAAAAAAAAGAACCACTAAAGTTACCCTGGAAGTACAAGTAATGCCATTTAAAGATAAAAACAAAACAGCAACAAGATCTGGCAAGAACACCACAACTACATTTAGAGAAAAACAGTTGCAACAACACTGCCACTTCCTACGTGAATGGCTACGTGAATGGAGTGATTGAGAAACTCAGTAGTATCTTTAGGTGAGGTGGTATGTGTGGTTTGGCTAACTAGCTAACTATGTTGGTGTTAATGTATATGTGTGAGGGGGAAGATTAATTAGTTGCAGCAAATTCAAGTGGGAAAAAAGTTCTAAAAAAGTAAATACAAATAGGAGTGGAAAAAGTAAATAAGTAAAAGGAAAAAAAATGACAACACCCTGAGCCACAGAGGGGGGAGCACCAAAGGGCAGCCCCAGGGGAAGGCCACAGAGGCGTGACGGCTGAGAGGTCCACCCCATAGGTATATTTTAGGGAGGTCAATCACAATTGTCCATAGTTAACTCGCAATTAATCACATTTTTTATCTGTTCTAAATGTATTTTAAAGGGGATATTTTAAAATTTTTTCTTTTGTTATCAACGTGGGAGCGGACAAATATGTTTGCTTTATGCAAATGTTTATCCAACAATCCAAAATGATGCTTTTGGCACTTTTTTTTCAACATTTTTGCCACTTTTTCCAATGTTTTTTGTGATGTTCTTTCTTTGATAGCTAAGTTACTTTTTTGGATCTTAATGTCGCCCAAACTGTAAGTGAGAAGGCTATATGAGACATGCAATAATACAATAAAAGATGCCTGACTTTTTGGATAAAATAAAAACATGTGAATGTCTGGCCCCTGATTGATTGATGATTCTTATTTACCAGTGTGGCTCTTAGTGAAAATGAGTTTGACACTCCTGGTCCAGAATATTTTCCAGAACAACTTTCAAGGTATTTTATGCTAAAAAAAAATATGCTGAAAGCACAAACTCATGCCTTTTAGAGTTGTCCACGCATCTCTGTTGCAAACTTTCCAGCGTGGCCTGCCTTTGGCAAAGGGGAGGAGGGTTTTCTGCATCAGCCATATGCTTGGCCAGAAAGTGGTATTTGAGACTGGATGTACTCTGGTGGTAACTCAATTCACAGCAAACCATCTGGAAGGACTTTAAACTGAACTTGCCATTCATGAAACCCTTTTCTTTATCCATTTATGCTCAAGGAGGTTTGTTTCTGTTATCCATCCATAACATTACTGCTGCATAGCTTTCTGATTTCCCAAACTATGGAGCGGCCCGAGGCCCAAATCACAGAGCGCGCATGCATTAATCGCGCGTCAAAAAAATGGGTGGCGTTACAAGGAATTTGGAATGGAAGGAATTTTTAACTTGTTATTATCGCGTTAACTTTGACAGCCCTTGTATATTCATAATATTATTATTAATAATAATTATAATACTATTACAAACAGAATTTAGGACAAACATATATCGTAATGTGTCACAAAAAACACTTAGTTAAAACCACCTCCTCTTTGTAAAAGGGCTCTCCGGCTGCAACTGTGATTTGGGGATGTCCTGGTGTATCAGATGCATGCAATTTACTCACTAGGTAGTGGGTATGAATCAGACTCTTGGGTAATGGGGCATGTCATCTTTTTTCTCTATCTTCTTTATCCTCTGCCTGCTACGGGGACTGCCCATTTCTCTGATGCTCCATTGTTCCGACCTCTCAATAACCCGAAAAATTACCTTTGGTCCTACAGCCCATTAGTCCAGCGTGCCTTTGTTTCGAAAAAATAAACCCTCTGCTCCGATATTTCATTGTTCCGACCATATAGGGTTATGGTTAGGGTTAGGGACAATTATTTATAATATTTCTTTAGGATTTTTGTCTCGACATGTCGGGAATACCGAAGTTTCCTGTTTGAAACAGACAAGATGAGGCGTCACTGATCAAGTTAGTTTCACATTGGTTATTGCAGGGATATTCCCCATTCCAATTCATTATTATTGCAGGCTTATGGAAATATAAATACATATCCAACCCAAAACTAACTTTACCCTGTTGGACTTTGGAATTAGCCTACATTTTTATTTCAGTTTTTCAAAGATAGGCTAAACATTTAAATGTGTTAATAAATTAGAGAAAAGTAATCTTGCGTGTTATTTTTGATTCAGATTTTAGATTATGGCAGGTGATCCACAAAAGCCTATATGGTCGGAACAATGGGATGTCGGACTAGTGCGCTGTAGGGAAAGCATCCTTTAAAAGAGTGCTGCTTTGACAGTTTGGCATTGCCAGTGGCCATATAACTTTACAACGCATAGTAAAAAATTATTACAGTGTTATACAGCCCCACAGGATTAGGGAGCCAGCACCATTTTGGCATGTAATGGGAATTGTAAAGAGATCTGAGCAGCAGTGTTGTCAAGAGCATACACAGTGATACAGAGCAAATCCACCTATTTTCTGAATCCGTGTTGACTCCTAGTGGATGATGGGATTATGGTATACTGACCTAACAGCATAATTACCTGTGATTCATACCAGATAGTGAGTTGCCATTATACCAAGCTCCAACATTACACTACACTACATGATTCAAGCCCTGATAACTTAACTGATAAGATAAAATTGTAAAAATAGTAGTAGGTAGTTGAAATTTCAAATGCATTGTAAAATCTAAAAGCAGTTGAACAATGAGTTGGAGAGAAGGAGATGAATGCAGTTGAAATATCAGTTGATGTCAGTTGAGCACTGAAAGCAGTTACATCTCATTGTAAAAGTAAAGGGTGAAAGCATTTGAACTGCAAGTTGGAAGGTGTCTGCTAGATTTTCACAATGTGCCACGTACCAAGAGCGGCTCTCTGCTCTGCTCTGCTCAAAACAGTGCTATGTCTCTATTTGACATAGCCGGGGGGCGTTGCACAGGCCGGGGAGGAAGTGGATGGCTACAAACATTTTCAAAATAAACACTGTCAAGTCAAACTGGAGTTTGAAAAATAATGTTAAAAATTATGTTGTATTATTACTATGCTTTTAACTTAAGGCATCTAGCCCACTGTTCACTTCCTCCTGAGAGAGCCCCATCCTGGTATTGTATTGAGCAATCTGTTGTTGCCCCATTATCACCCTTACAATGCCTATCTGTTGAACTGTATGGTGAGGCAAAAACACATCCGATAATCTCTCACTTAAATGTCGTTTGTACCAAAGTGGCCCGGCTGTTCGAACTGGATCCATATCTAAATACTCCATCAAATGTTTGGCGAAATCCATAGTTATGTATTGGGAGGGATTGATTGGAAAAGGGAATTGTCCCACTCAGGGATCTGTATCTCGGTGGCATATTGAAATCATTTGAGGATGTGGTACAGAAATTTGGAATCCCTAGGTCTCAATCTTTTAGATTTTTGCAACTTCGCCATTGGTTAGTGGGAATTATTGAATCCAGTTCTTCAGGCACCAGAAGGCACCAGAATGTTTAAGTAAGGTGTTGTTGAAATATGGAAAAGGTCATGAGGCATCTGGGTATTTTACTATGCACAACCTGGGGGATGGAGCCTGGACAGCCCTCAAAAAGACATGGGAAAGGAATCTGAGTATTACACTGGATGATGAGGAGTGGGTTAAATTTTTTGGAAAATTAAAACTGTCACGCGATATGAGGGTGCGCCTCATTCAGTTCAAGATTATGCATCGCTTCTATTGGACTCCCTCCAGATTGTTCAGAATTGGTCTGAAAGACACACCAAATTGTTGACTTCATGTCCTACGGTCCTGTGATAAGGTCCAGGAATTTTGGACTGGGATTCCTGATAACCTATGTCTGATTGCAGGGACCCATTCAGCCCAAGATTATTTGTTCTGGGAGATGGGTCAATTCTAAGTGGGATGGATAGGCACATAAGAAGCTGGGTCATGTTGCGAGTTGTATGTTTTGTATTTTGTTGAAAAATGTAAATAAAAAAATTGTAAATCACAGAAAAAAGACAACAATTTCCTTAAAAAGAACATTCTTTGCTGGGACTTGACTAAGTTGTCACGTAAGGGACCTGATCATGTTGCATAGACATTTTAATTGCATTTGTGTCTGTTAAGAGGCACAAAGGCACTCTTTATAAGATGCCCCAACAACTGGCATTTTAGCTAACTGGGAGCTCTGGACGTAGCTGCAGCAACTCCAGTTTGCTAGTATCGATTCTGCTCGTTTTTTTTCCTATTGACAGTACTCGGAGATATATAGCGATCAAGAATCAGGTAAAAATCGTCCGGAATTCTCCTTTAATCTATCAGTCCGTGTGTCCCATTCAGGTTTGTGGTCGAGCACAATGCCAAGGTACTTGTACTCTGTGAACGTTTCTAGGATTCCCATATATCAAAGAGGGGTTAGGGGATTGTGCTTTTCTAAAATCAATTTACATCTCCTTTGTTTTGGAGATATTTAAGATAAGGTTTGACTTCTCAAACCAGTCAATAAAAAAAGTCAAGAACTGGCCCATGTTCCTCTTCCTGGTCATATAGGAGACTAATTAGGGCAGTATCATCTGTGTACGTAGAACTGGATCCATTATCAAATTAAAATTGCCCCCTAGAACAATATTTTGGTTTCCTACAGCTTGTAATTTCATTTCCAAATCTATAAAAATGCCTGATCATCTACATTAGGTGCATATGTTAGCCAGAATTAGTTCTTGCCCTTGTATTTTAGTCAGAACGACAATAACTATACATCACTAATCTGCAGACCTAAGTGTGGGAGTGTGTGTATTTACCTGAATGTCCTTCAGTCTCTGTTCCATTATAGGATACTCTGTAACAGCCGTAGATGGGATGGCCAGCTTGGCCTCGCACTGTTGTAACCATGCCAACAGTGTCAATATGGTTTCCTTATAACGAGCCGGGGGCAAGCTCTCCAAAACTAGAGACAGACAGAGAAAGACAAAGAGATATGTCAGAGAAGGGGTCAGTTTAGTGTTGCAACTTGAAAAGACTTAAAAACACTGAATTACATGTTTTACTTTAATATCCACACCTACTGTATTGACAAATACCATCATGAATACATATTTTATAAATACAAATCTTCTATCCTGCAGTGTAAGAAATCCTTCTGATGCTGCTGTGCTAGGTGATGTTGGGAAAGTTTGTCTTTCCAAAATAATTGTTGACTAATGTCCTATTTTTTTATTCACCGCCTGCATTTTTTTTTTTACCTTTGTGTACAATTGTAAAGAACACATCGAAGAACAAAAGCCTCTTTATTTAACTTTTACTCAATTTAAGTGCACCAGTTGACATCAACCATTGAATTCTTCTTTACAGGCTGAGACTCTGGGCTAGAATTTCTAGTATTACTAGTATTGTTGTAACTGTAACTGTTGTTCTGTGCTTTCATATACAATCAAATCTCTTCCTTGGAGTGCCTCATTTGACAACTCTGGGTGCTATTTTATTTTCCCTATATATGCTTACTCTGGGTAATATAATTAAAATGCTATTGTGGCTTATTACATTTTTATGCTGCCAAACAACACAGTTATACCTTCCAATAAAGCCCACTGAGCTTGGAATGCTGTACATTATATTTGTATAACTAAACAAAAAGTCTGGATGGAAACCGGTTTTCTTAGGCTTAATCTTGACAAGAAAGATATTTAATGGCCCTCATATATTTCTCATTTGCCATGGCTCATTTGGCACCCTGTTACTTTATCCACTCATTTCTATGTGTTAAGCCTGTATTATTTTATTCCTGTTTTTACCAGCAGCATGGCTCTAGGGATGGCAACGACAGTCGGTCCACCACTTTGGTCCAGATTGAAATAGCTCATCAACTGCTGAACAGATTTCCATACAATTTTGGACAGACATTCATGGTCCCCAGATGGTAAACATACTTTTGCTGCTCTTCACATCTACTTGATGTTGAGCTCCATCATCAGCTCAAAATCATAATGTAAACTTATACATTCTAAACCTGTTAGCATTGTCATTGTAAGTATGTTAGCATTAGTGATGTTAGGGCAAGTACAGCCTTAAACAGCTGCTAGCATGGCTGTTGCCCATTTTTTTTATTTTATTGTGATTGCATATTAATGTAGTAATATTTTTAACTATTGCATTCACCGCAATTTATGAATTTTGTATTTATATGATGTAATACTCTGGTAAACATTTCAATTAATTCCAATAAAACTTCCCTGATTTGAACTGACTTAAAAGAAATGTGATGACCTGACCTGACTTTAGAGGCAGAGAGAGAGAAAAAGCCAACAAAGAAAATGTATCATTTAAATAACTGCCATATTCCTTTCAGAGAAATTCTTTTCTTTATGCTTCTCAACTGTACTTGAATTCAGCCCAGTAATCTGTTGTGCATCCTATACACATCCATGGCCAAGTTGTTGAATATGTGTGTTGGATATCTCACCCCTGGCATGGGTGAGAAAAGCGCAGTGTGTGGCACGATAGAAGAAGCTGTCTGAGTGAGTGAAAAAGTAGTTTGTCTGCTTGGCTGTCAACATTTTTCTTCTCTCTCTTCCATTCTTCCCACCCTCTACATCTTTCGCCTCAATGTCAGGGTAATTTTTTCAGTAGCTATATCTTTTGTTTTCTCATTCCTTTCTATCATTACATACCTCATTGATAGAAATATCTATCTGCTCTCATTTTTGTAACAGCGTCTGCCTGATTTAGTTTTTCTCATCTTAATGGCCGCAGCTTTTAGCTTCTTTTTCTATCTCATTAAGTCATTAAGTTGTTTTCACAGAGATGATCTTAATCAGGATGATACTCACAGTTCTTAAAATTAGAGCCTTTCAATGACATTGTCCTTGATTCCTCTTAATTGAGAATGTAGCATGCTTAAAAACTTTGCAGCATTACTTGATAACTGGGGGGAACTGTCAAAGCCCTGTAGGTTCTCAGAGAGAATTAGGAAAATCAAAATCTTTGTGAAATTGTGAAAAGTATTACCTCCCAAAAAGCCCCAAAAGCATTATCCTATAGACCACCATTATAAAAAAGACATATATATATATATATATATATATATATATATATATATATATATATATATATATATATATATATATATATATAAACAGACTTGACTTGACAGGATTCCTCCAACTGCAAATAAGAGGAATTATTACTCTTTGTATCACTAATTTTAAACCCAGGAAGGTTTTACATTTGTAAAACTTCTCCAGGGCATAGCAAAGCTATTTTAATGTGTTTGTCATCCCAATGTAATGTAAGTAGGGATGGATACCAAGGGTCAGTCTTGAATTTGGTACCAGGTTCTGATTGGTCAGAACCGTAACATTGATTCAAATTCAATTCAAAAATTCAATTCAAAAATTGCTGCTAACAGTTATGAAGTCTGTTTCAGAAATGCTGTTCACTGGTAGGATGGAATATGTGTGCCTTCTAAATTGTTGCCATTTTGGTCACCTGTGATAGGTGGTAGGTAGGTTTAAACTGTTTCCTGTGTGCACAACTACAAATAACGAGGAACATACTAGTATGTTAAATGATGCTCTACACCCTGAGATGAAAGTTGAATTGAAAAGGTCCTGAGCCAATCTACAGGACTAAGATCAAAGCCAAATTCAGGCATTTCTTTGATTATTGGTATTGGCAATAAAGAGCCTGATGTTTGTTGTTGTGGTGGAAGCAGCAATCCAGGAGCACTGACGGACCTTTGTTGCATTTCTCTCTTTCTTCTTTCCTCTCATCTCTCTACTATCGCATGTATTGTGGGTGAGTGACCCATACTTAAACTCTTAATCCAGGACATGTGAGTGCTGAATTCACAGAGCATGCTACAGTCCTGTAAAACATTGTTTAAACTTGGTCAATTACTGCTGCTAACTGTTTTTTGATTTTGTTTGGAATGAAATGAGGGATAGTTTATTTTTATGTGGCAATTATAATAGCTTGTTTGATAAAATTCAATACATTTTTTATATAATTTCAGGTCATTACTTCAAGTTCATTGTTCAACATCTCTGTCATTTGTCATTCAAAGATCCATTGACTTAACTACAAAAGCTAAATTCTTTGTATATATATATATATATATATATATATATATATATATATATATATATATGATATGATATGTATCAGTCTGTACTGACTAAATACCAATATGATCCGTTATTCCACCAGTAGTGTGCACTGTATTGAGAAAATAGCTGAAATGGCCTGAACGGAGTCAGCTTACATTGTTGAATTTTAATATTGTCTGGTAATATTTTATTACTTTAGTAAATTACTTTTGGTAACTTCGTGGACAGTGAAAAATAGAAATACATATAAGCACTTACTGTAACAAACGGTACCCACCAACTATTGAAAATAGAGGCCACTTAAATAAATGGACCACGCGGTGTAGTGAAAAAGGTCAACTCTAAACTGAATTGCTGGGATTACGTTTTTTCAATTAATCAGCATATCTCCTCTCTCACCCAGTTGTAACTGTCTCTCTCTCGCCCTCAGATCCTCCAGGACCTTCTGGTAGTGCTCTTTGAGGTCATTGATGTCAGCATCCAGGAAGGCTGAAGGGTCCTCCTCTCCTTCCTTCTCCTCCTTCAGCTCCTTCAGCTGCTTCTCCAAAACATCCACCTGAGGCAGCAGGGAGGCCAGGCGAGCCACTTCCTCCTGCCAGGAGAAGGAGGGTGGGTCACATCATGAATTAACCGAATAGGGAGAGTATTAGTCAACCACACAGGCCAACTCTGTTACCATGGAGATTTTAGGGAAAAAAATGCAATGGTAATTCTGTATATACTAATGCAATACAAACTGATTATTGTATAAGTATTGCTTTTCCATTTTTAAAGCTTCATTCCATTTGCCTTATGCTTAAGTAGTTGTATTATACAAAACACTACCAACAGGAAACCGGATCAGCTCAGCAAAACTGAAATGTAGCTATGACTTTTTTCCTCCTGAACTATACAGAGAGAACAGGAATAAATCCGGTCACTATTTTTTTTCTATACTGTTTAACATCTGTTTACCACCACAGTAAAAAGCAAAAGTTGGAGTTATAACCGAGGGTATAATGTCGAACCAATAGGTCTTTGATTTCAGACCAAAGGAGACAAAAGCAGACGTATCATTTCTAGCCGGCAACCTTTAATTTTCTCAGCTGAAATGGTGACTATCTGGCTGATTCTATCAGCTTTAGCTTGCTACATACTCAGGCTAATTTTAGGTCGATTTGGTTGAAAAGTCAGTCTCCTGTTGAAGTTTAATGTTTCCAGCTGACTTGTATTAAACAATAATGCTGCCAAACTTTAAAAATTGGAGTCACGGGCCAAACAGTAAATGCTTAGTAGTGAGGCTCTGCAGCCCAGGCTTCTGACGAACGTCCAGCTGGATCTTCAACAGGTTCCTGTGCCGGGGGTCCCGGTCATTGTGTAATTTTTGCCTGGGTTCCAGTCGCCGGCCCGGCTGACTTCTGCCCCAGGTGTCCAGTCGGTGACCCAGCCAACTCCTTCTCAAAGTGTCCAGTTGGCGTCCCGGTCGACTCCTGCCCCAGGTGTCCAGTTGGCGTCCCGGTCAACTCCTGCCCCAAGTGGTTGTCCTCAGTCCCTGTGCCACCACTGTCCTCCGTCCCTATGCCACCGCTGTCCTCCGTCCCTGTGCCCCCGCTGTCACCAGTTACCGAGCCCCGCTGTCACCAGTTACCGAGCCCTGCTGTCACCACTTCCCGGGCCTCGCTGTCACCGGTTCCAGTGCTATTGTTTTTCCTCCCTTGTCCTCCCTTTACCCTCCCTGGTTTGAATTGGACTTTTCTGTTTTGTCATCAGCCCTTATTTCACCTGTCCCTCGTTTCTACCCTCGTTACCTTGTGTATTTAGTCTGTGTGCTTTCTGTGTCTGGTGTCGGTTCATCGTCATTCTTGTGTTGAGAGGTCTCTGCCTGTGCCAGCTGTATTATGTGTTCCTGGTGTTTCCCCGTCCTTCTGTTTGGATTCTTCAGTTTACGTGCATTGTAAATTCTCTTTGTTTTTTTCATTAAACTCCTTCATACCAACTGCTGCCCTCTCCTCTCCACGTCATTCTGGAAGTCTGAACCTCTCCTTCACATTTAATGGTAACATTGGCTGGTGTTGCTGGAGTGTACATTTCCCAAAATACAACTAAAAGCTGGCCAGAGCAGCTATAGTTAGCCCTAAACTCTAATAGCATAGGACTCGCTTCTAGGGAAAATACTACACAGTGGATTTATTATTTTTATGTAACCTATAACCCCACAAAACAATGTAGTATATTTATGCTAATTCGTGGCCTTGGAATGTTGGGTTACTTCTGCTGCAATAGTAGTGATTGCAGCTTACGTTAGAGCCAACAAATACACTGTTTAATCTGTGCCTTACACTTTTGTGTTTTAATCCACAAACATACACACAATAACTTAAATCCCACCACATTTTACCACCGAAGCTTGTCTGACAGCTGTAGAGTTAAATGTAATCAGATAACATTGACACAGAGTTGTGGTAGTATCAGTAAAACTGGCAGTAATAGACTGAGAGGGCCTAATTAAAAATATTGAGCTGCCTGGGTTGTCTGTGTACCAGCTACATAAACTACTGAAATCATGAACCTTCTTCAGAGCTAAACAGGATGTTATTTCAGATCAGTAAAGTTTCAGTTCACCTTTGAGGTTAATCACTCTCACGACAAAACAACTCCCATTTGCAACCTGATCTCACACAAAATATGTGAAATGATCACATATTCTTACCGCAGTTTTAACACATTACATGCCACCACCACGTAATGCGGTGTTAAGAGGCTGTGGTTATTGCACATATTTTGTGAAATCCAGTTGCACATTTGGCAGTGGTTACACAGATTTTCACCATTCACTGCCTTTGAAACATCCATCTCCTGTCATTTGTTGGCAATTTGATCTGTGAAGATAGACCTTACCAATTTCTTACAATATAGTTTATATAAAGAATATAGGACCCTGGGAACATAGGACACTGGAAACGTCCAGTCTGTATGCTAAGCTATGCTGCAGGCTTTAGTATATTTAATGGGCAGACATGAGAGTGGAATCAGTCTTCTCATCTAACCCTAGGCAAGAAAGCACATTTGGGAATACAATTTCCCAAAATGTCGAACTATTACATTTTTAGCAAGCGTTACTCAAACAGGAAAAAAAACTACATTTGTTGCGGCCTATTTTCAGCAGCACACACATTTAGTGATGTAGTGAGTATTTGGGGCAGCAGGACGGTGTATGTGGGATGTGTGTGTGTGTGTTCATGGTAATGAAGGAACATGTCACCCAGTGCAACCGTGTGGCTCACTGTTTCAATACTTGTTAGCATGGTTACAACAAACATCAAACCCCCAACCGGCATCGTCTGACACCGCCTACCAAGAGCCTGGGTCTGTCCGAGGTTTCTTCCTAAAAGGCAGTTTTTCCTTGCCACTGTCGCACTTACACATTCATGCATGCTCTTGGGGGAATCACTGGAATTGTTGGGTCCTTGTTAATTACAGAGTGTGGTCTAGACCTACACTCTATCTGTAAAGTGTCCTGAGATAATTCCTGTTATGAATTGACACTATAAATACAATTTAATTGAATTGAATTGAACAATGGGGGTCTTTTCATAAGATTAGCAGACAATAAAAAAATATAGAATATCATATATAATAGTTATCCTTTAAAGCAATCAATTAATTTAAAATTGTTGTTTAAATCACATAAAAAGTGAGGAGGATCAGTCCGGGTGAGTTGCATGATGTAGCAGGTAGGGTAAGGTTAATATTCACTGAACTGTGGTGAAGACTTTGAATGCAGCTCATTCTTATCCCCCTGTATCACTGAGTAAGTTAACACTCTGGCCTAAAGCCAAGAGACACACTCTTTCTTCATGAATAATGTTAGAAAACACAACCATTTTTAACCTCGACAGAAAAGATTTTCAGTTGGCGGCATGGTTTGCTGTCAGGAAGGTTGTTCTAAACGTTTCAGTAAATATTTTATTTTCGCTGAGGTCTTTCCTGTTTAATATAAAGATATTTACTCAGAAAGTAATGTGTGGGAGCAAGTGTGCATTCTCCAGTTGTGTCTATGGAGAATGCAAGTAAAAATGAAGAGGGAAACATTGTTTGTGTAAATGTGTCTGCAGTGGAGGCTAGACATATCTTCAAAGAAAAATAGAATTTCATCTCTTTTTTTCTCCCGGCTACATCTCTTAATTTCTCTCTTTTTCTTCATTCTATGTTCATCTATATACTTATCTCTATCTTACTTACATTTTCTTCCCTTTTCTTATATTTCTGTGGCATTTACTCCTCCCTATACATCTCTTTCTGTCTTATGTCATCTCTTTCACGTTAATTATGCATCCCATCCTTGCATCTCTCCTTTTAGATGTTTGTTTTTCCAGAGCTGCTTGTCACTTCTCTTTTCCTGTTTAGATGATACTGAAATTAACCTGTGTGCGTGCGTGCGTGTGTGTGTGTGTGTGTGTGTGTGTGTGTGTGTGTGTGTGTGTGTGTGTGTGTGTGTGTGTGTGTGTGTGTGTGTGTGTGTGTGTGTGTGTGTGTGTGTGTGTGTGTGTGGATGTGTGTTTTACACCGGTCAAAAGGGGTTTTCAAAGTCTGACACTTCCCCCAAATTGCAAAACTGGCACTATTAAAAGTATGCCAAATTACCTATTAGCGGCCTATTTTTACAATGTACCCATGAATGTATAGACAGCTATCATTGGATTGCTTTGATACTAAAGAAAACGTAAATGATTCTCAGGAAAGTTGTGAATTCATAAGGAGCGCCTATGATTTGTAATCGGAAGCAAATAATGAGTTTATCAGTGTCACAGTCACAGTGAATCTAAACATATTTGGAATGTATCATGGCATCTGACTGAGTTATGGCTACGAGAAGGAGTAGGAAGACACATGCCTCTCCGTCTGCTTCTATTCTTCAACTCTTCCGTGCTCTCGCACCGTTTGCAGAGTAGATCAAAACTACGATCTACGATAGCAACATTTTTGTAAGAGTAGGTGTAGGTGTTTTCGAAGAACATATTGGAAAATAGTAAGGAAGTACATTTCATTAGGTCTGCGTTGGAATTAATGAATAAATAACATAAAATACTTACAGAAAAGTGCTGTGACAAACAGATGCATGAAAAGAGACATAAATTCAATCAAGCCAAATAAATAAAGTCACTGTAAAGAAGAAATGAAGATGTGAAATACATGAAAATGAAACAAAACAAATATAGCTTACAACAAAAGGATTTAAAAAAAATAATTAAAAAGCGAAATAAAATCAAATGCTTATGTGATGTTTACTAGCCAGTTTATCACACCATCCTGGAGACATTTTTTTTTCAGTCACCTGGCATCGGTCCAGTTGTACTTTGAGTGTTTCTGGTTCAGATGCTGGAGGCGCCTGGACTTTGAGCCAGTTCTCACTGCTGTCCACAGCCTGCTCACACTGCTCATATAAGCTGTAGAAGACCAGCACCTGCAGGACCCACACACAGTAACACATTTTGAATAAAGATGAAAAATGCCTCTCTCACAAAGACACCCACACAGCATCTGTTTTCTTTCATTAAAAAAAAAACTCTTTTCTAGCTTGCAGAAGAGCTGCATGATAAGTCAGAATGACATACCTGTAACAACCTGAGAGTGAGTCATACCACATTGAAATTCTAACTCTACCTGGGTAGATGTATAGTAGATTTGTGCTATTTTAACCTGCCTCTTGGACACCTTCAGAGGCAATACGATATGCACCATATGTTTCAAGTACAGAAAAAACATGGTTTATAGTGACACCTATTGACCCATCTGTAGAGCATCCTGTCCACAATACAAGAAAGATTTGTCACATAGCTTTCATTAAAGCAGACAAAATTGAGCAACTAGTATTTTGAATGAATACATTCTAAAACAACTTTTTAAACCATTTTTCCCCACGTAAATATGAACAATGTACCCATGAATGTATAGACAGCTATCATTGGATTGCTGTTCTGGGCACTGAACTGTAAAACAGCTTCAATATATAATACAACAAATCAATAAAAATAAAGGAACATTTTACACCTCAAGATCACTTTAGGAGTCATGTTGGTACTATGCAGCTTGTTAAAACAGTACAGTAATGTCTTCTGTGGCTCTTGTGTGGAGCTTGACCCATACTAGGGACTAAGAAGTCAGGATAATTCAGTCTCTGCTGCACATATTTTGACGATTCTTTTTTAAATCTGTCTCTAATCCTCAACATTATAATACTAAATAGCTGGTGTACATATTTAAAATGTAGTTGTTCATTTTTCACGTCATTTGTCATTATTATTACAATATTATAGATGAATATGTCCGCGCAGGTGCTGTTCAAGTGATTTTCATCACTTTCTGGAGTGGTATATTTGAGAAAGACGAGGTGCTATAAACATAACTTATATAATACTGAACTTAGTGAGTGCAGCTTAATTACAGTAGGCTACTGCGGTTAAAAAAAAGAAAAGAAAAACATGTGCTGTTGTGTGTGTACCTTTGTCTGGTAAGCCAGCCATGCCAGCCTGTCTGCCAACAGGGCACAGAATCCCACCCAGCGCTGGTTCAGCTGCTCCGCTGCCTGGGCAATGTCATCAGCACGACTCCCTTCTGGGGGGGTGTCATACAGAGAAAGAGAGGGACTGTCACACACACACACACACACTCAGTGATACATGCTTCACAGTCCACATGGACACAATTGGTCTCTCTATAGGGGACAGACATAAATACACACTCACTCCATGAACACAAAATGTGGTGAATGTCATCTGTAGGAGAGGTGAGGTGAGCCATCAATATTCTGCACAAAATATGAGCTTCAAAAACATTTTATTGGCCTGCTCACTAAACACAGACACATTACTGTGCATTCACACTCACTGCGGTCATTTTTTAAATGTAAATAGCCAATTCAAAAGACACATATAAGTCCCAGTGTCCGGAAAATGAAAACCTCCAGGAGGGAAAAATCAATGCTAAAGTTGTACGAGGATGGATTCATGCTCCTGCCTCTAAAAGGGCAAACTGAAGCCCATCGGTTGGATGATAATTGGACCTGGAAGGCAGCATCCTGGCTTGCATGTCTCAGGATTGCTTCTTCTTCCTGTAATCATACCTCCATTAGGTTCCATTTACAGTACATGTCAAGCATTTGGCTGATGCTGTTTTTTTGCATGGAGCTGAGGGTCACAGACAGGTGAGGGAAGTCAGAAGTATTGAGAGATGAAATAACACATTGTTGGCAAAATATAAAATGACACCATTCTTTTTTTACTTTACGGTGACTTTCCCGCGCAGAAGCTCGAGTGAAGATAATTACCTCTTCTGAAGAGTCCATCATGCTTTTTTTAATCCTCCGTGTCCTTGCATACTAGCAACTGCGTAGAGGAGGAGTGGTGGCGCGTGTGCGATCACGGAAGGCTGTATCATGTGGACCGCCGACAGTGTTGTTATTACTTAGAATTTCTCATGGGGGAGACAGAAACTATGCACTATAGCTTTAAAATGTGCTTGTTTGTTTATTGAATTTCTGGGAATGCTCATAAGCTTTATTAAGATTTTTTTCCAGGTCATGTAATTGATTATTTGCACACAAAGGCATTGATAAAAAAAAAATCTCTACTACACACAGCATTAAGTTGAGCAATGTTCTGGCATGTTCTGTTTGGATAGTGGTTAGAGCAGTAAAAGTGAAAAGTATAAATTGAGTGGTTCTCTGGTTTCAGAAGCCTCAACAATTGCACAAGGACAGAGGAGAGGACGAACAAGAAGAAACATCTCTCTCTTTCTGTCTGTTCCTCTCTCTATCAGTGTTTCTATGGAGACAAGGGGAGAGGGGGGGACAGGTGGAGGCGTTGCCATGGGGACAGACAGGGTGTGTGCGTGCGTGTGTGTGTATGCATGTGAATGAGTGTGTGTAAGTGTGAGAGTGCACGTTACCCTGCTCGACCAGGGTCTGCGCTGTGCGTGTTGCTTCCTGAAGCTTTCGGTATTTCTCTGGCCGCTCTCTTTCTATCACCTTTGGCAAAGAGAAAGAGAGGTAGGGAGAGAGAGTGATGGGGCAGAGTAGGAGATAGGAAGTTAAAGGACAATAAACCGACAAGAAGAGGCAGCAAAATAAAAAGAACAAAAGGCAGATAGCAGGAGAATTATTATTAATTATAAAGAAAGATCAATGTCCAATTCAACAGGCTATTACTTCCAAGGAACAAGAACTCCTGTAGCTTTCATAAATCGGCGACCGTATTCGGCTGCGACAACCTCAGCATGACTGGTCATTTTGTGGGTAAACAACAGAAGGTTTTGAGGAGAACAGATAGCTTATTGATCATTTTAAAGCCTAATTCTTGAAAGTGTAACATTTCAGCAGGAAATGGTTTATACTATGTCAAAAGGAACAGTTCAACATTTTCTACAACAAGTAAAAGGAAGCCCGCAAGACTTAATGTAAAAATTGTGGAGGAAGTGTTTCATTCAGGGCAGCTTAAGTAACATCTTTCAGGGAAAAAATTAAAAAAGAACACCTACATAACACAACTCTTGTTAAACTGAGATGTAATCAAACCTGGAATGCTGCGGAAATATGGCATGCGCTGTTACCACTTGTTACCACTACCAAGGCACTCCAACTATTTTTAAACTTTGTTTTTTGTGTACAGGTTAAACAAACAAGTTACGTTTTCATATGTTTTCACCTTTGGCCAGAGCCAGGTTAGCAATTTCTCCTTATCTCCAGTGTTGATGCTAAGCTAAGATAAATGACTGCTGGCTCTAGCATTTACAGTAGTGTAATAAAAAAGCCTATTTCCCTTTGTGAACTGTTCCTTTAAATAGTGTTTTTTTTTTCTTAATACGTTGTAGGACTCAAATTTCCTTTCTAATACAGACATCCTATACCTTTAGCATGTAAAAAGAATATAATATTGTGTTCTGGAAGGTGTTAATGCTGTTTCTCATATAAGCTGCTGCAGATAGTCAAGGTGACAGCAAAGTTAAAGAGGCAACCAAGATCAGAGGACATTTTGAAGAATCTGCCTTCATACAGTAAAATTCACAAGTGTGCATCTATTATCCAATTGCATGCATTATGTAGTTAAGTTTTATATCTTATATCTTGTTCACAAACAGTGCTTAAAAGCTTCATACAGTATTTGTGATTGTGGAATGTTAAACCAATTTATTATTCATGATTTGTTAGCACATTTACAAATGTGGACTAACAGTCACAACAGATTTTGTTGTGCCTAATCTACAGCTTTAATTGTTTATCATTAACAATCCCTGCATTGGTGCTTTGTGAGCCATTTCTAAGCGTTATCTATTCAGGTTTTTTTCTGATAATTATAATAACATATTGTATTTATATAAGTGAATGTATATTAAGATTTTTCTGCCTCTAATTTCAAGTTGTAGCAAATGTTTTGAGTCAAGAACAAGCACTTAGAAAATATAATATGGTAAGTGAGTTATTTTTAAAATACAGAGTTTACAAGAGTGAATTTATTACAGTGTCTGGATTTTCTCCAATGAACACGTTCATGCATGTGCACAAGTATGTGTTTATGCATGCACCATAGGCGTAGGATGGGGGACAATTATTTCAGTGCTTAGCATACCTACAGAGCGCACATTTTAACACCATGGACGTCATAAACAAAGCACTATCATTGCAGTTCTTTAGAAAAGAACGACTTTCTCTTCGGGATGACAGCTAAGCGTGAGCATAATGACAGGTTCTGTCAGAAAGAGCCACAACAGCCTTAACAAAAAAAAATTGTTGAATAAAAAAAAAAATAATAGCATTGTGTTCAGACGTGTCGTGCATTTGTTTTTATATTGGATTAGGTAATATTGAGTGAGACGGAACATAATAAGCGTCTATGTAAGGGACTGTTCGTTATTTATTTCAAGAGCCACCGGAGGAGTTCCTGGATCTTCAGTCAAAATAAACCTGACCCTCCCTTCACCAGCAATACATTTTGGATGACCCTCCAAAATGATATGGAAAAAAGGGATGGCCCTCCTCAACAACTAATTGATGCCTTCTGTACTGGTTTGCACTTGGCAAAGACATACAGATAGCAATTGTTTTTTAACAGCTATGACATACATGACTAAACCTCTGCATTCTCATCTTACGCATCACACTCCTCTGTTATGGTGTGGTGGCCATTTCAGTAGATTTACTCACTAACATTGTTGTGGAAACACAATAAGCATGGAAACTACTACCTACTACACTTCATACATTACTGCATTACTTCAAATACTAAGTTACTCATCTAGTAAACTAGTATTCACATGAAATAAAACAATAAAACATTGAGACCATTCAGCAAAGAACACTGGGTAATGACAAATTCAACACTGGTTGCTATGGACTCGTCACTAGGCTTTCTCAGTCATTGTATATTTTAGCATATAGGTAAAGCTGCCAAAGCTGAACATTATCCAAAACTCCATTTCTCAGACGAGCGTCAATTTGGGAGCTTGCATGCTACCACTCCTTCCTTCTCAAATGCCTTGAAAAGGCTGTCGTTTATATATATATATATATATATATATATATATATATATATCTCACCGGGACCAAAAGGATATTTGAGTCAGGTATGGCTGCAGCCTGGAGACCTCCCGTCTCATGCCCTGCCGGCTTGGTGCAGTCCGCAAGCTTTGACTTTTCAAAATAAAAGCTTGTGTCTGATCCGTTATGTTTTTGTACGGTGTTTTGGATGTTTTGGAACTAAACAGTACGGCAATCATGCTAATGAATATAATTATTATTTTAATTGTGGTGAAAACCAGGACAATTTGGTAGTAGTGGACATTTTAGTGTTTTAAAGATATTTGTCAGGACTCCGGGACAACCCCTGACAAACCGGGACATCTGGTCACCATAATTTAGATGCATATTGATGTAATGTTAGCAGCTCAAAAAGCTAAAGATAGAGCTAGTTAGTCAGTTAAAACCTCTTAAAAAACGCTTGAAATTCCATGCTTTTTGGTCTAAACGTCATACCCAAATTAAAAGTGGTACAGCTCCCATATACTCTGACACTCTGGGATGTGCCTGATATCATTGGAAAGGTAACACTCAAGTTTTTGTTGCAAGTGTCAGGGTGATTCTAGGCCTTACTTACACAGCGTTACAGAGGCTAGAATGGAGGTTTTTTTTATTTCCGTCCAAGTCATACATCTGTAAAATGACTAAAATACACTACTGCAAACACATCTAGGTGAGATACAGACAACACAAGATAATATGGACCATAGCCACATGTCTCAGCTTACTACAGAAAAAAATTGAAGTCAAAAGACTCAAAAATTGATTTTTCTAAAGGTATGTGTGTTTTTCTCAGATCCATTTGGAAAGTTCAAAGAAAAAAGCCAAAAAAGTGCAAAATCCAAAACTTCTCAAATACAAAAACACACCCACACCAATCACACACATACTTGAAATAACTATATACATAAATATATAGAAATAAGTAATTATAAATGGTTCAGTGAGTGGTATGCACTAAAACAGTACCTGTTTGTGCTTTGAAACAGCTACAGCCATTACAGGGTTAAAAATGTCATCATGTTGCATGGGCTCATTTAAATTGTCTCCTTATTGACTAAAAAGGTAGGAGGGTCTCGTAACATAAAATTGTAACTGGCTGAAGCAAATGTTGATCGAAGCCCCCGTGACCGAGATCGACTGCCAACCTGTCATTGGGCTTTCAGCTGGCTATCTCTGGCTCCCGGGATCGGATTGGCTTAGGAGAGGTCTTGTTTGATTCATAAGCCTTCAGAGAATATAATGGATGGCCTCATTGGCCGTTAGAAGTCTAGCGTGAGGAGAGTAGGCCTGGCAAACTCTATTCCTTTTAAGGATTTGGGTTATTCTCACTAAACTGATCCAGGTTGTGCGAGTCACTTGAGTCAGTATTGTATGCTACATCCAAGGCGAGCTTTTGATTTGGATAAAATACCATGTTTTTATTTAGAATCTTTTTATTTGGAAAACGTTATATCCATAAATGTAAATGGTCTGAAAGAAAACCGAATATTCATTTAAAAATGACATGAAATTATATTTTGAAACTTTAATAGGACTGATAAATAAGAAAGCCATCCGGACTCTGAACATTTACAATGACTTACAACCTCATTAATGTAAATTCCATGCACCCCTTTTTCATGTATGTATGTATGTATGTATGTATTTAATGTTTTCAATGTGTATGTGAAACTGTACTTGAATAATGAAGTTTTTTTAAGACAAAAAAAAAAAAAAAACATGAGTTGTCGGCGAGGCGAGCTTACAATGTTTCGGACTGTCTGCTCGACCTAATTGCATTTTAACATACTAAATTTATACACCAAACCTACAGTAGGCCTAGCTAGGCTACGTGCAGAACATTGAATGTTATTTCAGAAGTGAAAGAATGGATTTTGTTGTGGATTTGCTTTACTCTGAGCTCAAGGAAAGACTTCACTTGCTCGTCTGAATCAGATCCACTCATATAGCCGGCTGATTCGCGCGATAACTCATGAATCACCCAACAACTCATGAATCACAGACAACTCCGAGCCCTCAATGACTCATGAGTTCTCGAGTGAATCCCATGGTCTGCGAGCTTCCGGCTCTGAATCTGTGGGTCGGGACTGTCTCTCTGCTCACTCAGTCGCTTGAGTTGACTTGAGGAGTTGCTGTTGCCTACAAAATTGTAAGTTATAAAACTTTTTGCAGCTCAGATGGCTAGGAATAGTAGAAGCAAATGTTACAAGAGGTTTGTGTGTGGTGCTGTTATCATTTTAAATTGAATTGTAGTAGGACTCAACTGAACCGGGTTAATGATACTAGAGACTCGCGATTCGTGAGTCAATTTAAAGACTCGGGTTAAAGATCCGAGTGAATCACGACTCAAACAGGTTCAGAGGAGAGAGACGTGCTACAAAGTCCGGAAATGAAAAACTGTTTGGCCAGAAACTTCAAGATTGTGAGGCGAACAGCTCATTTTGGATAAAATGGCTTGGATAGTCCATTTCCTTGGACAGTTTGCGAGTTATGAAAAAAAAGTTTTTGGGACTATATCACCGTTGTGGATAAAGGGAGAATGAAAAAGGTATGAATACACACTTGACTCTCGACACTAGCTGCGCAGTCTACTTCTGTATTTCTTTATTTTCTTTAACTTGATTACAGTTGTATAACTTATATAAATCATCTTATGCTTTGTGTGTGGGCTTAACTGAATCATGAGAGGCTAAGCTTTCAATTGTTGTGTCGCATGACCGTATATTTAATGCTTTAAAGTTATAACGAAGTTCATGAGTGGAGATTAACAGTGTGCCGTCCACGGTACAGTGCTTTTACCTGGACTTTGTCATGCAGCTCCTGAATGCTGCCGTCCTTGCGTGACACAGAGAACTCGGGGCTCTGTAAGATGGCCTCGCCCCGGGTCATGTAGCTGTGGACCTCTGTGAAGTCCACGTCAAACCTGATGACACAAACGCAAACATGCATTTGGCAATATTACTTGCTGTGCTTAAATTATTGAGCACAAAAGATACTTGTTGCTGTGGCTTTCTATAGAAAGTACATTTTTAAGATTGCATCCTTAATTGTTCCTGTTAACTCTAAATTATTTAATTTGCAGATTGCTTAGTACTTCACACTGATAACATTAGAAGTCAGATTTAGCATTTTCCTCACATGTAATTTAAACAGCAACTTGAATCTCTACACAGTACCCTAAAAGTAGAAATAAAAATGTAATTAAAGCTGTAAGCAGCGTTGGATGGGCTCTCGCGCCTCTGCGCACGTCGTGGTTACTGGCGGATGAAAGGGGAACTCCCTGCTGAGTTCAATGATACAGTGCCTTGCGAAAGTATTCGGCCCCCTTGAATTTTTCGACCTTTTGCCACATTTCAGGCTTCAAACATAAAGATATAAAACTGTAATTTTTTGTGAAGAATCAACAACAAGTGGGACACAATCATGAAGTGGAACAAAATTTATTGGATATTTCAAACTTTTTTAACAGATAAAAAACTGAAAAATTTGGCGTGCAAAATTATTCAGCCCCTTTACTTTCAGTGCAGCAAAATCTCTCCAGAAGTTCAGTGAGGATCTCTGAATGATCCAATGTTGACCTAAATGACTAATGATGAAAAATAGAATCCACCTGTGTGTAATCAAGTCTCTGTATAAATGCACCTGCTCTGTGCTAGTCTCAGAGGTCCGTTCAAAGAGCAGAGAGCATCATGAAGAACAAGGAACACACCAGGCAGGTCCGAGATACTGTTGTGGAGAAGTTTAAAGCCGGATTTGGATACAAAAAGATTTCCCAAGCTTTAAACATCCCAAGGAGCACTGTGCAAGCGATAATATTGAAATGGAAGGAGTATCAGACCACTGCAAATCTACGAAGACCCGTCCGTCCCTCTAAACTTTCAGCTCATACAAGGAGAAGACTGATCAGAGATGCAGCCAAGAGGCCCATGATCACTCTGGATGAACTGCAGAGATCTACAGCTGAGGTGGGAGAATATGTCCATAGGACAACAATCAGTCGTATACTGCACAAATCTGGCCTTTATGGAAGAGTGGCAAGAAGAAAGCCATTTCTTAAAGATATCCATAAAAAGTGTCGTTTAAAGTTTGCCACAAGCCACCTGGGAGACACACCAAACATGTGGAAGAAGGTGCTCTGGTCAGATGAAACCAAAATCAAACTTTTTGGCAACAATGCAAAACGTTATGTTTGGCGTAAAAGCAACACAGCTCATCACCCTGAACACACCATCCCCACTGTCAAACATGGTGGTGGCAGCATCATGGTTTGGGCCTGCTTTTCTTCAGCAGGGACAGGGAAGATGGTTAAAATTGATGGGAAGATGGATGGAGCCAAATAAAGGACCATTCTGGAAGAAAACCTGATGGAGTCTGCAAAAGACCTGAGACTGGGACGGAGATTTGTCTTCCAACAAGACAATGATCCAAAACATAAAGCAAAATCTAGAATGGAATGGTTCACAAATAAACATATCCAGGTGTTAGAATGGCCAAGTCAAAGTCCAGACCTGAATCTAATCGAGAATCTGTGGAAAGAACTGAAAACTGCTGTTCACAAACGCTCTCCATCCAACCTCACTGAGCTCGAGCTGTTTTGCAAGGAGGAATGGGCAAACATTTCAGTCTCTCGATGTGCAAAACTGATAGAGACATACCCCAAGCGACTTACTTTGTAGCGCCACCTTTTGCTGCGATTATAGCTATAATCGCAGCAAAAGGTGGCGCTACAAAGTATTAACTTAAGGGGACTGAATAATTTTGCACGCCCAATTTTTCAGTTTTTTATCTGTTAAAACAGTTTGAAATATCCAATAAATTTTGTTCCACTTCATGATTGTGTCCCACTTGTTGTTGATTCTTCACAAAAAATTACAGTTGTATATCTTTATGTTTGAAGCCTGAAATGTGGCAAAAGGTCGAAAAGTTCAAGGGGCCGAATACTTTCGCAAGGCACTGTACCTCACATAAGACTCTACCTTAAACGGGTCACTGGTTATGAAAGGGGGCGTGGCTTAAGCATAGGGTGGCGGGCCAAACCATGACCAATGAATAACAAACTATAACAAAATAACTTTTGGTGAGTTTTTGAGTATGTTAAGCCCCTCAAAAATCAAACAATAATTTAAGCTGCAAGCAGCGATGACGGGCCCTCGCTCCTTGCCCATGGGGTACTGGCAAACGCAACATCACATGTAGACCACACATTCTAAGTTTCATGTAAATCAGAATAACTATTGCCAAGATACACCAGTTCCTGTTTTTACAGCCACCTACAGGAAGTTGTTCCTCTATAACTTGCACATTGTTTTAGCTATCAAAATTCTTCTGATAACTTTTAGTCACAAGGGTCCACCGAGTCTATATCCAAGTTTTCGTGCAGATTGGACTCATGGCCCAGGAGGAGTTAGACAAAGTATGTTTCCCATATATCAATATTTTGCTGATTATGATGATTTGCCAAGTTTGGCAAAGATGCTAATCCGGCCATGAGGAACAACGTTGTGAAGTTTCGGGGCAATCGGAATAATTGTTGCCAAGATGACGCAACTTCCTGTTTAGACAGGAAGTTGCTATAACTTGCACATTTTTTTCAACTATCAAACTTTTTTGGATAACGTGTTGTCATGAGAGTCAACAGATATTACCTGCAAAGATTCAAGAAGATTGAAATCACGGGCTAGGACGAGTTCGAAAGAATGTAAAACACATGAAAAATGCATAATTAAAAATGGCCGCCTTCCTGTTGGGTGGAGCTAATAAAGGTAAATGGGAAATATGTCCGCAATGATTAGAGCAATATGTTTATAAAATCTGGTGAAGATCAGAGCAACTATGTCCAAGTTAAGGCCTTCCACGCATGAGGGGGCGCTATGGAGCCCGCTTACAGGTATCTGCCAAATCGCTGTACAGTCTCACAAAGCTCCAAGGTATTATGTATTTATGTGGGCGCTAATTTTTGTGAGTTTTCGTATATATTGAGGCCGTCAAAAATGTGCCCAAGGGCTAAAACCAATTCCGGTCCCATAGGCCACGCCCACTTTGACCAATCAGTAGATGGTACCCATCAAATTTTGTAAAAATCGGATGAGCCGTTCATGAGCTATACACTTTATGTTCTTGTAGCGCCCCCTAGTGGCCAATTTTCTTAAAATGTGTGGGGCACCTCCAGAGGGTCATGGCAAACAAGAATTTTAAGTTTTCCGTTGATAGCATTTATTTTGGTCGAGAGCTACACAAATTTGTTTGTGCGTAATATGTGCAATTTTATCCTATAAAAATCCTTTGGATAACTTTTTGTCAGGTCCGTCTGGAGGTGCTACCTGCCAAGTTTCGTGCAGATCGGTCGCAGGGTCTAGGAGGAGTTCGGAAAAGTAGGTTTTCAATAAATTGCAATTTTTCACGCATAAAGGTTTAGGCGGAAATTGGTGTGGCCTATATCAGGAGATTCAGCTGGATCCAGGGAACGCGAAGATATATGTTTTTTGAATGTGCGATGTACAGTTTGGGAGTTATAGTTTTTCTGCAATAGCGCCACCTAGTGGTGCATATGAGTAATCTTTTTGAATCTTTGCAATTTTCACCAGTTGTGACTTGTGTGCAAATTTTTGTGAGTTTTCGTGCATTCTAACCCCCTCAAAAATGCGACGAAGGCATCGGGAAAATAATAATCTGACCAAAAACAATAGGGTCCTTGCAGTTTCACTGCTCAGGCCGTAATAATAATCTGACCAAAAACTTTCGTGCTCGGGCCCTAATAATTCCTTCAGTTCCAATAGGGCCTTTGCCGCTATCGGCGCTTGGGCCCTATTTAAATACATTTAAAGTTAGTGGCCCTCATTTACCAACCTAACATACACAATCCAACCTAACAATCCTCTTATGACAGGCTTCACGTGTGATTCATTAAACGTTCGTATCACACCAATCAGAGCGTAAGAATGGTCATACATTGATAAATGCAGCGGCTGGAAACAATCGTAATTTAAATATAATGCCCCAATATATTCTCGGTTTTGAGGCCACGCCCCTAAAATTTACGACATGGCAAGACGTAATCCGGCTAAGAAGCAGCCCTTTTCAGAGGTAGACATTGAAACTGATATCTCAGGTTCATTTGCACTTACGTGTGTAGATTTGGCAGCCTGAAAACTGTTATTAAAGGCTGTAGAAAGAATGTGGAATGGAAAGAGATCACTGATGCAGTGAACAGTGTTGCTGTGGTAAATCGGACTCCAGCTGAAGTTTATTTAATTTATACATCCTTGACGTATGCTATAGTCCTAATAGTAATATACAGGCTTATATTGCAATCTCTTAGGCCTGCATGGTGTAGCCTACCTATATTTAAATAAACACACAGTAGCGGAGTTTATGCAGTGTCTTTTATTAGGGCCCGAGCGCCGACAGTGGCGAAGGCCCTACCGTATGGAATGCCGTTTTATTCAATATTAAATAAATAAATAAATACATAAATACATGAATAAATAAATATGCCTTTGAAATACATCATGAAATAAATAAAAAAGTCAATAAATACATAATTAATTCAATAAATGTAAATATTCATATAACAATTAATCAATTAGTTAAATAAATATATTAATAGGTTTTACTTTTAATTATTTCATGGTACTTTTATTTCGTAGGTCCACATTTATTTATTTCAAGAGACTTTTATTTACTTATTTATTTCATAATTTATATATATTTCCGTGGACTTTTATTTTCTAATGCCACATTTATTTATTTCCATGTCTTATATGAAAATCAGGGGGCGTGGCTATCTGTCACATTCAGAACAGTGTGAGACAAGGTGAATGGGACTTATATGGGACTATTTATGTGGACAGCGGCGGAGTGGGACAAAAAAACCTACCGGGAAATTTTGTAGGGGGCGGGGTGGGTTTTGGATGGTCCGGTGAATGAATGAACAACACACAGTACAGCAAGCAACACGATCCCTTTTTTCCTTTTGAGTCTGACCATCTCAGCGCCACCTTTCCCTTTTATTTTTTGGCTTTTCATCATTAGACTCTCACTGATCCCCTATATTTCTGAAAATCCTAGACATGGTTGTGACCTGCACTTCCTTAGTGCTTTCTGATTAGCCTGTGTATTGAAATAAGAGGCTGCTGCGGCCCGCCGCACGGGTTGAGCAGAGGCTGCACAGTTTGACCAGTGGGCAGCGGCCGCACACCAGGCTGCCGGATGGTGTTGCCAAGAACTTGCAAGCCCGCAGGGCACGCTTGTGGAGTTTAACTCCGAAAAGACAGTTAACCACAGGTTCCCGTTAATCTTATGATGGACATGTGTTGTGATATTTAAACAAACGAAACGTCAGTGGCAAAATAAAAGCCTTTTCTTTACGAGACCGGTCTGAGAGACCTCCAGCTTACAGCGGGGTCTCTGAGCATGACTGGTTGAGCGACGAGCTAGTGGCCCCAGCATGCGCCTGCTGGCTGTCGCCTCACTTCATGGAGCTTCTCAACTCTCAACTCCGAAAACAAATTGTCAATTCGGCATAAATTTCCGCAAGACTGCCTATATTCGAAATCTAAACAGTTAATTTATCGTAAAACGTTGACAGACGTGAATTTAGTGATGAATAAGATGGCGAAAAGAGTCTGTCTGTACCGGAAACCCAACCCTCGTTGACCTAGATTCCTATGCTGAAAAGGGAACAGCGAAAAGACCCTGCCCTGAAGTAGGAGCTGAAAGAGTTCAGGAACTGCGGCCAGAGGAACTTAAAAATCCCCAAATTGGTCCAGTCGGAACACGAGAAAAAAAGGATTCTAGAAATTTTATGTTCCAGGAACTGCAAAAATCCCTCCGGTCGGAAAGCGGCTATTATCAGACCGGCCCTAGTAGCACCAAAACACAACCGGCCCATCGGGAAAAGTCCCAACTCTCCCGGTTGCCACTCAGCTTACTATAGCCGCCGAGTTGTTACAGTAACGGATATAGGAAAAGTCCACTTCTAAACAGATCTACTAACTACTCTCCCCCAAAACCGTTTTTTCCAATTGCATTCACACTGGCCAAGTGGCCATAGGGACTGGTAGGAGGGGTAAGGGAGTGATGCAAGCACGGCAACGGTCTGTCCTCATTCATCTTGCTTCCTTCTTGCACAGCAGTCGTTTAGTTGGTGGTTCAGTTACCCCAGAATAGGTGACTGTGGGCTGGGTACAGAGCACCGCAAACTGCCGGTCGTGTTGCTCCGTCAGTTGAGCGGTAATTGTGGTGGTCTAGTTATCCCAGAATAGGTGACTGTGGGCTGGGTCCAGAGCACCGCAAACTACTGGTGGTGTTGCTCCATCAGGGTACAGAGTGTGAAGAGAATGTGAGAGATAGCCACGCCCCCTGATTTGCATATAAGAAATGGAAATAAATAAATGTGGCATTAGGAAATAAAAGTCCACAGAAATAAATAAATGTGGACTTATGAAATAAAAGTCTCTTGAAATAAATAAATGTGGACTTATGAAATAAAAGTACCATGAAATAATTAAAAGTAAAACATTTTTATATATTTATTTAACTAATTGATTAATTGTTATATGAATATTTACATTTAATTAATTATGTATGTATTTATTGCCTCATTTATTTATTTCATGATGTATTTACTGCCTCATTTATTTATTTCATGATGTATTTCAAAGGCATATTTATTTATTTATTAATTTATTCATGTATTTATTAATTTGTTTAATATTGAATAAAACGGCATTCAATACTATGGGAACTGAAGGAATTATTATTCCTTCGTCCAGCAAATTAATCACCTTTTTGAGGGGCTTAACATACTCAAAAACTCACCAGAATTGGTGGTTGCATCAATTCTGATGAATATTTACGTATTTTAAGGGTTTCGGGCATAGGCACACAAAAATGACTCGCTAGCGCCCCCTACAAAACTTAAGAAATTGAGCCCCTGAAGTACGTTTAACGTAGACTCACATATGAAGCATTTCAAATGTACAAAAAATGTCATTGGAGCCATACCCTAAACCCAATAGACAAGAGTCCTGGACTGAGGACATTTATAGGTAAAAATTAATTTGGTCATAGCACCCCCGGCTGGCAACAGGAAATCAGCCTTATATGACAAACATCATCCGATTTACATGAAACTTATAATGTGTGGTCTACATGTGATACTTTAACCATGCCCACTTACTCAGGTCATGCCCCCTTTCATAACATTTGAACCGTGTAAGGTAGACCCTTGTGTGAAGTATCATTGAACCCAGCAGAAAGTTCCTTATTCATTGGTGATGGTTTGGCCTGCCCCCCTATGCTTAAGACACACCCCCTTTCATAACTGGTGTCCTGTTTAAGGTAGAGTCTTATGTGAGGTATCAATGAACTCAGCAGAGACTTCCTTTTTTTATTGGTAAAGGTTTGCCCCAACCCCTATGCTTTGGCCATGCCCCCTTTCACAACTAATGAACTGTATGATGTAAAGAGTTTCTTTTTGATTGGTGATGGTTTGACCCGCCCTCTATGCTGTAGCCACGCCCCTTTTTATAACTTATGACCCGTTTGATGTACACCCTTGAGTGAGGTATCATTGAACTCAGCAGAGAGTTCCTTATTCATTGGTGATGGTTTGACCCGCCCCGCTATGCTTAAGCCACGCCCCCTTTCATAACTGGTGACCAGTTATTTAAGGTAGAGTCTAATGTGAGGTATCAATGAACTCAGCAGAGACTTCCTTTTTTTTATTGTTAAAAGGTTTGCCCCGACCCCTATGCTTTGGCCACGCCAAATACATATATACACACAGTGAACTAAGTATAATAGTAGCCTATACAAATTTAAAAAAGCATAACACAAACAAAACCAAATCTGAACTGAGCTACAGCATAATAAAGTATAATTTAAAATAAATTAATGAAAACTAATGAAAAGGAAAGTGTATTCAAACATGGGAACTTTAATTTAGTCTAAAAGTACAAGCTTTAAAGTCATCTATGTAATCACTAAAAACTAACATAACAGCAGTGGTGGAAAAAAGCATTCATATCCTTTTTTAAAAGAGTACTCCAGATACTTGATATTACACATCCATAAAGTTACAGACTTCCAAGAGACAGATTTAAAAAAGCAGTTTTTTGCTTAAGTCAGTCTCACGTAAAGTCAGCGTAAAAGCAGCCTTAGTCCCTAAGACTCAAGCCCCCAAAACACTGGATCCTATATTTCCCATAACCCAAGTCAATATATTATTTTTGTTTGAAACTCCCTGCCTAATAAACACCCACAGCTTTCAAACTTCCTCTCTTTCAAACATTCCCCAAATTTGGATTTCTGTTATAAATTTGTAGTATTCAAGCAGAAGCTGAGACAACCCTGATGACATCACTATGACATCATCAGGGTTATGAATGTAGTGTAGTTAAAGGATTAAAGTCAAATTGAAATATGCAATACAGTTCCTTGAAGCTGTAAAAAAAGTACTGTACTGACTTTCCACCACTGCATAACAGATCCTCCTCTAAGGTCACTTTCTTTAATACCTATTCTCTATTATTACCATCACAAATACTTATTATCAGTATCCTAATTTTGATCACCTACCTGCTGAGATAAGACAGTAGAAAGGGGTGCATGTAACTGAACATTTCACATAAGTTAGAAAATAAATTTTGGATGTTATAATACTAAGAATTATTCGAAGTAGACTTCCTCAGTGAGTGAGGCAACACACACCTACCTTTTTCTGAGTTCAGAATCCACCACAACTTGTCTCTTCTTCTGTGGTGGCGGTGACTCTCGGGTCTGGCGCACAGCTGACACCTTCTCCCTTGTTGTCACCTTGGTAACGGTCGCTGTGACAGAGTGGGTCAGCTCAGACTGCTGGGCCACGCTGACAGCCGATGAGAGCTAAATGTGCACACACACCAAACAATACATTTAGACAAACTGTAAGCAACAGCATATACTATGTCAGTTTACAAGAATCTGTCAAAGTCGTACAGATCCCAAATCCCTACTTGAAACACTCTGTCCTACACACACACACACACACACACACACACACACACACACACACACACACACACACACACACACACACACACACACACACACACACACACACACACACACACACACACACACACACACAAGGCGCAACAGTGTCACTGAGCTACATATGTGAGTGAGTGTGAGTGTGTACTCAGACAGCTATTAAATGGTTAAGTAGCGACTTGGGATATCTGTGTATGCACAAAAGGATAAGTGAGAGAGAAAAATTAGAGAGAAAAGTGTGTGTAGGTTTGTTTCAGCAAAGAAGAGCCTAACGACTTAAGGCTTGTTAAGTAGCGAGTACAAGATGCGATAGCCTTGCTTCCATGGGAACGTGTGTGTGTGTTCGCAGCAGAAGTGTGTGTGCCTGCAGAGGTCAATCTGCTACCTATCTGACTGATTATAATGGACATGTAATTGAGCTAGAGGGAGAGACAAAGAGATTGAGAGAGGGAGTGAAAGACGGATGGTGTAGCAACTTTGTTAAATTGTTTAATTTTGTTATCTGTTTTCTAATATTTCAGTTCATACCTGAGTTTACATATATTTTGAATAGTGTATTATAAATAGAAATATGTAGTTTGGTTTAATAAAAAGTTCAGTAATTTCCTAAAACTGTTCACTGTAGTTTTTAGTGACTCAAACAGGAGGAAATAGTGACTATTTACAGCTGTGGCTTACTCCACATTTGATTCTCCACTGCTGTGTTTCCTAAAGGGGGTGCCACATAAGAATAGTGACATTTTAACTACATTTTTATGTTTATGTCTAAATGGATATCAAGTTTAAAAATCAGAAGTAATGTCCTAAAATGAGCCTCTCTGGAAGTGTGAAAGGAAAAGGTTTGACAGTTTTAGAAATATGATAATTATTTAAGAAAGGATACTACAAAATGTCTCACTATTCCTTTAAGTCCCAGCTTTTGAAATTTTGAGTACAGAAAGGGCTGCCTGAGAAGGAGCACTTGAGGGCATAAAGGTTCCTTTGCAAACCTATAATATAAATAATTCCAAGCATTTACTCAATTCTCAGTGTGAAGCTCTCCAAAGAGCTTCAAGACTAAGGCCCTGTTTAGACGAATACGCTCGCAGGTGAAAACAACAAAATATTTGATCAGATGTGCCTTTCGTTTAGACGGGAACGGCATTTTTCTTCAATCTTAAAAACGCTCCACCGTTGCGTTCCCGTCTAAAGGATAAAAACGCACTGTGCGTGTGTGTCTGTGTGTCTGTGTCGCATGTGTGCCATGTGTGTGCCTGTGTGTATTGTTTGGAGCAATAACTCCACCTCCTTGTCTGTCCAGACCAAATTGTCAGCTTTTGTTGTTCGCTTCGCACTACTATGCAGAGGAGAAGGAGAGAGGAGGAGAGGGAGACAAGTAGAAGGAAGGTTCTACGCAGGCGCGCGGACTTGGTGGATCGCATTTCACACACTTTTGCGTCACCATATGCACGCAGATTTCCCCACCCATAACGCTCGTCTAAACACGTCACTTTTGCGTTTTCTCTTCAGATCGTTTCCGTCTAAACATAGCCTAAAAGTAACATTACAGTGCTTATCAGTCTTTATCAGCAAAATTCCAGAACCAAAGAAGCACTTTGTCTTTATCTTATTACTTGTCAGTGAGCATGTCAGTTTTAAAAACACAGATGTAACAACAATGATAAAGACTAAGAGGAGTTTTTTAGTTGCAGAAGGAGAACAGCAAGGAGAAGTGAAAATTGAGCAATCAAACAAAGTAATGAAGAACGACAATTGTATGGCAGTGCTGATTGAAGGCA
Source organism: Zingel zingel (assembly GCA_023566125.1). NCBI lineage: Eukaryota > Metazoa > Chordata > Actinopteri > Perciformes > Percidae > Zingel > Zingel zingel. The sequence goes on from CM042337.1 coordinate 8,866,707, forward strand.
CCTCCGTCATCACTGTGTTTGCTTAGGGTGGTGCATTCACGAAAGGATTGCACACATAACTGTTAGTCCTAATTTCATCTCCACTGGCGTGTAACATAAACATTTCTAGGTGTTCAATGACTTCTCCCACCAAGCTAGTACATTTATTTCTCTCCGTCCCTCAGGCCAAACACTTGCAGCCAGACATGGGGGACTCGAGTTACATGACTTGATTCGAGTTAGACTCGAGTCGCAAATTTTAGGACTTGAGACTTGCTTGAAAAACATTCATAAAAGACTTGACTTTGACTTGATATTCATGACTTGAGACTTGACTTAGACACTTGACTTAGACTTGAATCAAATGACTTGAAATGACTTGTCTTTCTGTTTAATAAATGTATATTTTTTCCCCTCTGATATTGAGGAGGAGTTAACTTTCCGATTTTAGTGCCGTTGCATGCACGGGAACCCGTTGATATGATGATGCGGCACGCGGCGGCGGAACTGCAGTAAACGAGACTGGCTACGGCTAGTAACTTAACGTCATGGATCCCTCTGCACCGAAAATAATAAAGTTTGGCTATAAGGATTACACATCTGACCAGGCAAAGAAGAAACGTAGGGTAGTTTGCAAGGTCTGCAGTACAAAAATGACCGACGTCAACCACCAGCACATCGACACTTCAAATCGGGAGAGATTTGGGTTCCAGTTCCCATATTCAGCTGAACCACTAATTGGATGTTTGTGATGAACAGAACTCCCTTCAGTTTTGGGCCATGAATAAGCACACCCTCCCCTCTTTGTTCAAGGTGGCGGTAAGAGCGAAGAAAACTAGGCACACACATACATACATACATACACACACACACACAACACAAACTGCACTCTCTTTCTCTCTCTCCTCTCACACACACACGGAGACGTAAGTATGTGAATAAAGCTAGGAACACATACAACACACTGCACTCTAACACACATGCACACACTCACTCACCAATATTAATAACTTTTCACTCACTATGCCTCTCAAACATGCACACATTCACTGACAAATACACTGACAAATATTAACATATACTATTCATTCCATGTGATAAATACACTCAGTCAATCTCTCCAAATTACGCAAAGGTGGTGGGATTCAGCTACTCTTAAAGAATATGGTTTTGTTTCTTTAACAGAAGGAAAGGTTAAAGAATGTGTTTCTGTCCCATAAAAGTGAGGCATGTTTGAAGAATATTATTTGACTTAGAAACCATTATACTTATAATACCTAATATCAGTTTCAGGCTGTGCTTTTATCTGTTTAAATTTAAACTGTTCAGATGTATGTGGCTTGGACGCAATGTCTTTTGAATATTGAGTAGGAAAAAATGCAAAAAAACTCCAGCAGTTCATAACCATTGTCTTTAGCGTGTTTAAAAATGGACACTTTTGTATGACTTGACTTGTGACTTGCTTGACCAAAGCTATGACTTGACTTGCTTGATTGTCACAAAAAATGACTTGGACTTGCTTCAGACTTGGTTAAGACTTGAGACTTGCTTGTGACTTGCCCATGTGTGACTTACTCCCATCTCTGCTTGCAGCTACCAGGACTCTCATAGCAGTGTTCTTCTAGCTGGACAAATGGAACCTAATGTGCATATGGGTGCTACAAGGATTTCATTTTGACAGTAAACCAGAGCGAGTCATCTGTAGGCTATAAACCAAAACAGACCAGTTTGGTAAATTAGAACAGAGCACATTGACTCTTATTTAAGAATAGAAGAAGACGAGCTACGACTTGCCTTATAGGCCCTGTTCCCAGATCTGAGTGATCGGATCACAAGTGGACAGCTCTTGGTACGTGTGTTCCCACCTGGCAGTAGAATGTGTCTTCAAATGCGTCTTGAGTAACCACTTGTGATCGGCTCTCACTTCCCCGCTTTATATGCAAATAAACACGTACATAATTTTTGTGTGCATACAGGCTGGATGTGTGTGAGTGTGTGTGCGCGCGTCTGTGTGTTTATAAATGTGAGTTGTAACTATCACATAAATCATACATTTGAAACATGCAATGACATGAAAAAGCACTGCCCACAGTAAAAAAAAGTCTCATTAAAAGTCTCAGTGTGTTCAACTCTTAGCACATTTGTAGCTTCTAAATGAATCTCTGTGGTTTTAAGTTTAGTTTCTATATTGTATCTGCATTATTTTACTTTTGTAGGATTTCTAGTTGAAATATTAGTGTTTAGAGCTTAATTGGGCTAAAAAAATCAAGCCTGACCCTACTCGAGCCCGTGTACGTTGTGTCCGAGCCCGGCCTGGCCCGACACATTAACTGTAATTATGAGCCGGAGCCCGATTTAAACCAGACAATTTTTTAATATGTGGGCCGTTATAACTGATGTTCTCAACTCCATTTCCGAGTTGTTTGAACTACAGAAATCTGTTTAGAATTATCTTAATGAATAATGCAACAAGGACGAAGCATGTAAACTGTGCTGTTTGTTTAGTCAGAATGGAATGGATTGTAAATGGATCCGAATGAAGAAACGTCAAAAAAAAAACTCGACCCTAGCTCCCTCAGCCGAATAGTGTGGGTAACAGATCAAGGCAGCAACATAATCAAAGCCCTGGAACCATATAGGAGACTTTCTTGTCTCGATCACCTAATTAATACTGTCCTTCGCCACGGTCTGTATGCTGACGCACTGGCCGACAACAGTGCTGCAGATGGGGGAGACACGATGTAACACAGTTTACCTCACACTCAAGTCAGAACAAGACATGTAGCCTACCCAGAGCTACGGGAGAAGCTGGAGAGGCATAGCTTTCTCCACACCGAATTAGGCTAATAAAGTCATTATTAAAAAAACACAAATGCTTGATCAAGGGTCCGGCCCGAGAATAGCGGCGGAAAATATCGGCCCGGTTAAGTTCGGGCTCGGGCAGAGAATCTAAACTCTATTAGTGTTGTTAATAATGTTACATTCCATTCTGTGAGAGGTTTGAAGAAAGTTGTTCTCATCCATTTTATTTGTATCCTAGAGTTCCTATGTGTGTGTGAAGAGACCTTGGGACAATCCTTCCTCCCATCCTGACTCGCTTATCTTACTACACCTCAACTAAATGAATGGAGCGATTGTTAGAGAATGTATATCCTTGTGTGTCTCGTTAAACCTTCAGAACATTATGAACTGAACCCTGCTTCGTGTTGCTTTGTTGTCCGAGCTCGCCACTGCTTTCAGAATCTACTCACAGGGGTCAAGCCAGTAGATGATAGGATTCGAACCACAAAACTATCCTGATCTGATTGTTTCACAACAGTTATTAGCAAGCCAGCTAGGAAGACACAAAATACAACTATGGAGGACAACTGGGAGTTGCATTGCTCCGCATGTGGTAGAGGCTAACCATCTCCCCCAACCTCCAGCCACAGCACCAACTTAGCATATCCCGACCAGTCTGTCCAAGTACATACAATAATGTTACTCTACACCAATTATAATACACCAAAACAAATCCTTAGCAACCTTATATATAAAGGTTGTAAAACCCAACTGAGTATGTGTTGTGTACCAAGGAGTTGCTCATCTCCAGACTCTGGACCAGTCGGTCCCAGCGCTGGGCGAAGCTGTCCAGTCTGGCCTCCAGTTTGCTGGCCACCTCTTTGTTCTTGACGCTGGACAGCAGGTCCTGACTCATGGAGCAGAGCTTGTCCATGGTGGGACGCTTCACCTCCAGGTCTGCCTTCACCGTCTGGTGGAACATACATACATACACACAAGCAACATAGGATGGGGATTTAGGTTTAGTTTTTACAGGACTTGGATGAAAATTACTTCACGTATATTTCTCCTCCTTGTTACAGAGAGACTCACAGCAAGACGGCGGAGGCAGGCCACCATCTCTGCCTGGTCCTTCAGGTTGGAGGTCTTGATGGAGCGAACCAGCTCCTCCTTCTGAGTCAGCCAAGAGTCAAATAAACACTGCGAGGAGAGGAGGATAAAGAAGCACAGAGGAAGGAAAGAGGAGAGGAAAGAGGACAGATGAGGATAGATGAGCAGAGAGGAGAATTAACGAGGAGAGGAAACAAGAAGAAGGAGAAGAAGTGAGGAGAGGAATAGAGTAGTTGAGTGAAAGGAGAAGAAAGATCAGATGAGAGGGAAAGAGGAAAAAAGAAGAGGAGGATAAAGGAGAGGAGAGGTAATGAGGAGAGGAAATAATAGGAGGAGAGGAACATAAAAGAAGAAAAGTAGAGGAGAGAAAATGATATAAAAGAAGAGGAGAAAAGAGGAGAGATAATGGAGTGGAACAAGAGGAAAGAAGAGAAAAGAAGCAGAGGAGAGAAATCCAAAGAGAAGAGATTGGTAGAATGCAGAAACAAGAAGGAAAGATGAATGGATGAAAGGCAGAAGGGAAGAGAAGGGGAAGGAGACAGGAAGAGAGGGAGCAGGAGGAGAAAGACATGTTATCATGTGGGAGGTGTTGCACTTCAGGCCATTGCCTCCTGTGGGTACAAACAGCTATTGACTGCAGCATCCTCCTCAGGCCTATTTTCTTTGCCAGCATCTCTCACTCTGCCCAGAATCACAAGGTGATATTTCTGTTATCAGTGCACGGACAGCTCATTTGCAACTAGAGCCTAGTTGAACAAGTATTTAGCCAGAGATCGGGGGGAAATTGAATTCAATATATTTCCTGATGTTTTGAATAATTAATCAAATTAAATGTGGTTCTTATGGATGTCTCAACGCCATTGCAGCCAATCTTACCTCATTATAAAACAGTGGAGAGGTTATTTAATGATGAATACGTACTTATCTGTGTAACTAAGTAATCACACTTCATCAAATGGGCCACTGAGGCCCCTAGTCACACATTTGTAATGTAAAATTATACAGTATGCACAGACACTTTAAAACAGCAAGTCCAGCAAACAAAAACTGAATTATCTACATTTTATTATAGTGTTATTGAACAAAAATATTAGGAATACAATTTTTTAAAATGTCACTACTTTGTTGTAATAAAGATATACTGTATTATTAAAAAAAATTGAATCGATTTCTCTTTAAGTGGCGCCAATGTTAGAGCATTAAATAGTCTTTTTTTTAAATAAATAAAACAGTAAACTAAGGGTGACTATGACCCGAAGGGCGGCAAAGCAAATCCAGTGTTGGGCTTTTAATTAGGACTGATCAGTTAATCGTGTATAATCCGATGTTGTGATTTTAGCTTCCTCAATTAATAACAGATCATGAGCAAATTGGATATCGTGAGACACTTAATTTCCTTTACAAAGTCGGCTGTGGCTAAAAATATAAACTGCAAAGACACTAATAAAGGAAAGAGAAACTCTGATTACGTTAAAGAGTCACAATGATCTTTGTGAACTCTCCCCTGACTCTTCCTCCAGTGCCATCATCAGGTCATGTTTTAATTTGTCCAATACGTTGGTTCATGACCAAATACTTGCACATAAAATGACATTCCAATGAGCCTCAGCTTTTGTGTTAAATGCTAGTTGATGAGCCAACTGGTACCACATTATCAACACTTAATGCCTTGTCTGTCATGCCATTTTCACTTGGCATTGACATGCATTATATCTGGATATCTTATCTGGATGAGGAAAAATGCATGTTAATGTATTGTGATCGCTATGTGACTGGGTCAGCCATACCATACATCTTGGTCACATTGTGATCGCATCTAAGCAGGTGTAAATGCAATCCATACAGCATGACAACATTTTTGGGAAAACAATCCATTCGGCAGGTTGAAAGGTCAACTAACTCTGCATATTCCTGCAAGTTTAAGCAGGTCCGGCAAAAGCTTCAACTTGAAGCAGTAGCTATAAGTCTGCCCTTACAAAAAATGAATGATGCCCGTCCATGGGATTGCTTGACACACCATGTTTGTTGAAAAATCTGCCAGCCCCGCCTAACTAATTTGCATATTAAGTTCTTCTCACAATTTATACAAATTCTAAATAACGTAAACTCTTGTTGACAGTAGGTGTAAATGAAGTTAAAGATCAGCATACTAACATGCTGTTGATGTTTAGCAGGTATAGTGGTTATGCTGGGTGGGTGTGGCTCAGGAGATGGTCCTTTAACCACAAAGTTGACGGTTCAATCCCCAACTTCTCCTGTCGAGGTGTCTTTGAGCAAGACACTGAACCCCAAGTTGCTCCAGATGGCAGGCCAGCCCCTTGCATGGCAGCTAAAGCTTAGATCGGGCCCAAAAAATCAAGCTCGACCCTACCTGAGTCCATGCACGTTGTGTCCGAGCCCGGCCCGACACATTAACTGTAATTATGAGCCCGAGCCCGATTTACCCCGACAATTTTTTAATATGTGGGTTATGAGTGACGTTCTCAACTGCAATTCCTTTTACCTGTGGGTAAGAGATCAAGGCAGCAACGTAATCAAAGCCCTGGAACCATATAGGAGACTTTCTTGTCTTGATCACCTGATTAATAGGCTACTGTCCTTTGGCACGGTCTGCATACCAATGCCAACAACGCGCCGGATATAGGAGAGACCATATCTGCTGCTAAAATACTTGTGAGATATCTGAAACAATCTGGCCTGGTTGCGCAATTATCGAAGACAGTGCTACAGATGGGGGAGACACGATTTAGCAGTTTACCTCACACTCCAGTCAGTGCAGGACATATACCCAGAGCTACGGGAGAAGCTGGAGAGGCATAGCTTTCTCCCCACCCAAATAGGCTAATAAAGTAATGATTAAAAAAACACAAATGCTTGATCAAGGGCCCGGCCCGAGGATAGTGGCTGGACTTATCGGCCCAACCCGGCCAGAGAATCTAAACTCTAATGGCAGCTCTCCCACCATCAGTGTATTAATGTGTGTGTGAATGGGTGAATGAGAGGCAAATTGTAAAGTGCATTGTTTGGTAAGGTCGAAAAGCACTATATAAATGCTGACCATTTCCCCTGTTTGCCATCTTAGTTTAGCAAGTTAGCAACTAACATTTGCTGATTAGCACTAAACATAAAAGTACAACTGAGGCTGATGGGAATATTAAATAAAATGTCAATAGAATGTGGAATATAAACTATATTTCTTACACTTGTAGTGCAAAAATGTATTAAATTTTTTTTGGAAGGTAATAGCCTGACTTAGACAAATCAAGAGGTCTTCCAAAGTTAGACATTTTAGAACATAATTCCCTGTTTTTTCTTAAAGCTGCCGAATGGAGGAGCAGACACAATCTGGATGATCTAATGTCATTATACATGCAGGAAATACGACTGTAATACTGCCTCAGTTCCTCAAACCAACACACACACACTAACGCTCATACCTGTTCATTAGTGAAGTGCTGCCATTTCAGTAAAATCTCCTGAAGTAGAATCCAACGTTCTTCTGTCCATCTACAAATGGCAGCCCAGCGGTCACCTAGCACCTGCACACACACACACACACACACACACACACACACACACACACACACACACACACACACACACACACACACACACACACACACACACACACACACACACACACACACACACACACACACACACACACACACAGTAAACTGTTAATTATTTTTCATTGCTTTCACATCAAATGCATTCACATACATTTTCCAAAATTCATGAACGCTTTTCTCAGTCCTACTCCACCAGCTTCAAAGCACTATATACCTGCAGCACATTGTTCAAATGGTAAACTGTTTTCAAAACTGGTAAAAACCTAAAAACACATTCAAAACAGAATGATGGCAAATTTGGTGCATTTCTGAAGCAACAATATTGAAATATATAGAAAACCTTCAAAAAACCTTTACTAAAATAAAGTTATAATTCCAAACAGCTAATTTCAACTGAAAAAGAAGACATAACATGTGATGAGAACTTGTGGCCATCATTATTTGGTCATCTTTGAGCCCTCCGACTTAAATAGCCTATATTAGAATTATAACTAACTGCTGAAAGAATGTAACGTTACAGTAAAGCACATTAAAAAGAGTGCAAAAAAGTGGATGGACCCACAACCCACAACGTCCTAGACATAAGCCTACTTAGCCTACGTCTTCAGGAACAGTGGCAGGTTCTTCTTTAATAAAAAGTAACTTCTCTGCTTTCTCACATGAAAGTCGGTTGCTCGTTATGAGAGTGGCGAATGAGTAGCGTAGGAGGAGAGCGACCAACGGCACTGAACTGGGGAAACGGCACTGGACTGTGACTGGACGAGAGATGGCAGAGGGAAGTGATGGAGTAGGAAGCGGATTAGAGATGGACGAAGGTAGCGGCGGGAGTTATGAAACTGGAGAATGGGATATAGTAAAAAGAAATAAACACAAAAACAGCAGAAATGCTAAATCGGATGATAGTGATAATGATTGCGTGAGGAGAACAGATGTAGTAGAAAGAAGTAGAGATGAGTTTAAGGTGATTGTCAAACTTGTGCATGAAGGAGCTTCGATTGGCTCATGGAATCCGATAAGGTTAACTAAAGCCATTGGTAAAGAAATCGTGGAGGTAAGGAGTGCTAAGATATTGAGAAATGGCTCAATGTTAATTATATGTAAGGATGGAGAACAACAAGGGAAAGCAATCCGGATGAATAAAGTAGATGATAAGAGAGTGCAGTGTTCTATAAATTAAAAGCAGAAAGTTGGTCCGGGGAGTTGTGACAGGGATTCTGGTAAGATTATCAGCTGATGATGTCAAAGGAAATGTAACAAATGCAAAAATAAGTGAGATCAAACGTCTGTAAGCAAACCGGAATGGGATTCAAACAGATAGTCTCTCGGTTCTGATCATCTTTGATGAAGAAAGGCTCCCGGATAAGGTATTCATTGGATATATGTGCTATGATGTGAGGCTGTATGTCCCCCCACCCCTAAGATGCTTTAAGTGTCAAAGATTTGGACATGTGGCAGCGGTGTGCAAGGGAAAGCAGATATGTGGTAGATGTGGTGGAGAACATAAATACAGCAAATGTGAAGAGGGGGCAAGGCTGAAGTGATGCAAATGTGGAGGGTAACATAGTTCAGCGTACCGTGGATGCGAGGTTAGCAAGAAAGCAAAAGACGTGCAGCAGGTCAGAGTTACCCAAGGAATAAGGCAAATTGAATATAAGAACAAAGATGCAGGAAAGTGTAATAGTTGCGATAGCAATACATTTTGGATGACCCTCCAAAATGATACGGAAAAAAGGGACAACCCTCCCCAACTATTTTTTGATGCCTTCTGTACTGGTTTGCGCTCGGCAAAGACATACAGAGAGCCATTGTTTTTTTTACAGCCATGACATATGTGACTAAACCTCTGTATTCTCATCTTACGCATCACACTCCTCTGTTATGGTGTGGTGGCCATTTCAGTAGATTTACTCACTAACATTGTTGTGGAAACACAATAAGCATGGAAACTACTACCTACTACACTTCATACATTACTGCATTACTTCAAATACTAAGTTACTCATCTAGTAAACTAGTATTCACATGAAATAAAACATTGAGACCAATCAGCAAAGCACACTGGGTAATAACAAATTCAACACTGGTTGCTATGGACTCGTCAGGCTTTCTCAGTCATTGTATATTTTAGCATATAGGTAAAGCTGCCAAAGCTGAACATTATCCAAAACTCCATTTCTCAGACGAGTGTGAATTAGAAGCTTACATGCTACCACTCCTTCCTTCTCAAATGCCTTGAAAAGGCTGTCGTTTATATATATATATATATATATATATATATATATATATATATATATATATATATATATATATATATATATATATATATATATATATATATATATATATATATATATAATATCACCGGGACCGAAAGGATATTTGAGTCGGGTATGGCTGCAGCCTGGAGACCTCCCGTCTCATGCCCTCCCGGCTTGGTGCAGTCCGCAAGCATTGACTTTTCAAAATAAAATCTTGCATCTAGTCCATTATATGTTTTCATACGGCGTTTTGGATGTTTTTAAACTAAACAGTACGGAAATCATGCTAATGAATACAATTATTTTTTCATCAGATGTCTTAGTTACAACACGATGGAGCTAGCAAAGCAGTTTTGTGTTTATATGTGCGAGCGGGACTTATTCAGTTTGGGAAATCCCACGGTCTCTAAAGCTACAGTTCAAATTGTCTGGGTGACTAAATAGGGAGGGACCCATCTGCTAGCGATAGGGGCAGAGACTGAGAGAGCTACATGGAGCTACATGGATAAATATGCACCAAACAAGCCACTTTGAAATGTTGCTGTTCTCACGAACACAAAAGTTGGGTGACCCTCCCCCTAGACAAAAAAAAAGTGGATGACCCTCCCCTCAACAAAGAATAAAAAGACATGACCTTCCCCTATTTTCCTCTGGTGGTCCATTCCATAAATACTGAACGGTCCCTAAAGGAAATATTCCAGAAAGTGCTGGAGCTAGACCTACCAAGAATGTACCCTGGTGGAATAGTGAATGTAGTAAAGCCATAAAAGAAACAAAGCATTTAGGCAGCTCAAAAAACTTCATTCTTTGGAAGCTTTGATTCAATATAAAAAAGGGTCCTGGCTATAGTAAGGAGAACAATCAGAACTCAAAAACATACATTTTGGAGGCACTATTGTAATAGTATTGGAAGAGAAGTACAGTTGTCAGATGTCTGGGGAATAATTGAAAGAATGGGGGGGGATCCAAGGGAATTATGACATTCCAGTGTTGAACAGAGGGGACAAAATGGCTGTTAACAATTTAGAGAAGGCTGAGTTTCTAGCTCGGGAACGTTCATAGTTCAGATAATATTTCAGAGGAGGCAGGCAGTGTAGAAACAGAACCCTAATGAAGAACTGCAGAATAGTGAAGAAAGCATAAGTATCAGGAGATCCATTAGACTATGTGTGAGCTGAGAAGAGCATTGTTTGGTGCCCTTCAAACCACTCCTGGGAAAGATGGTGTATGCTATAAAAAGTTGGAACATATAACATAGAACTCACTAGCCATAGTAGCCATTAGTTTTATCAGGGTTTGGGATACTGGTCAACTTCCATCAGTGTGGAAACAAGCAATAATTGTGCCTGTTCTAAAACCATATAACATATTTCCTAGAAAGTAAAGCTCTTTTTTCTCCATATTAAAGCCGGTTCCGTAAAGGTCGGAATACAATGGATTCAATGATGTGCTTATACTCAGAAATCAGGAAAGCACAGACCAACAAGGAAGTAGTGATGGCTGTATTCTTTGATGTGGAAAAGGCATTTGATATGCTCTGGAAAGAAGGATTGCTAATTAAGTTAAAATCTTTGAGAATTGGTGGTAGAGCATATAATTAGGTTTTGGATTTTTTACTTGAGAGGAACATACAAGTAAGAGTAGGTGCAGAATACTCCAGTGTTTATGCCGTGGAGAATGGTACTCCACAAGGAAGCGTTTGTAGTCCATTGCTTTTCAACATTATGATAAATGACATATTTTCTATGGTTGATCAAGGTGTGGGAAGGTCTTTGTATGTGGATGATGGAGCTTCGTGGATAAGAGGCCGCAATGTAGCATTTGTGAATAGAAAAGTTCAAGCTGCAGCGGAGGGATGGACAAGAAAATTTGCGATTCAAACTGTCCGTGGCGATGATCTGTTTTACAGGACAGCTTAAAATTGCACCAATAACGTTAAAACTGGATGATCAACCTCTTGAACAAGTAAAAGCAATTAGATTCATTGGTGTATGGTTTGATAAAAAGCTCACATGGAAAACATATAAGAAAGATTCAGAATAAATGTAAAAAGGTTATTAGTGTACTCCGTTTTTTGGCATGACAGGAATGGAGAGCAAGTAGATCAGCTCTACAAAACATATATTGGGCACTCATGAGACCTGTCTTACATTATGGTTGTACAGCTTTTATGTCAGCAGCAGAATCACATCACAAGAAGCTGGATGTCTTACAAGCTCATGCCCTGAGGATTTGTAGTAAGTCTTTTAAAACATCTCTAGTTTCAGCAATGCAGGTGGAAATGGGAGAGATGCCTTTGAGAATAAGACAGGTCAAGTTAATGCTGGCATACTGGGTTAATCTCCAGGGGCACTGTGATTCACATCCTGCAAAGAGCATTTCTAACAGAATGCTGGGAACATTTCATGAGTTTTGGATGGACAGACAAAGGGTGTGCAGGTGCAGCAGTGTATATTCCAGTGAGTGATACATCAATAAAGAAAAGGTTATCAGACCATTTATCAGTATACACTACAGAGTTGATGGCAGTGTTACTGGAATTACAGTGGATAGAGGAGAAGGACATACCCAATACTGTTATTGCATCTGACAGTTTTTCAGCACTATCTAGCATTAGCTCAGGTATATCATCATTTAAAAAGGATATCAATGAAATATTTCTTATATTGTACAGAATGCAAATTAAGGGCATATTTACAAGTTTAATTTGGGTTCCTGCCCATGTTGGTGTGGAGGAAAACGAGAAGGTGGCTATTCTTGCAAAATAAGTACTTAAGATTACATATGTAGACCTACAGGTTCCACTAAGCAAAGCTGAAGTCAAAACATTCATCAGGACATATGCACAAACGGCATGGCAGGAGTATTGGGACATTAGTAAAACAGGAAGGCATTTTTACAATATACAATAAAATGTTGGTGATGGGAGGACAGTAGGCTTTAAACGTAGAGAAGAAAATATCATTACTCGTCTTAGAATTGAATTGAGCATACAGGTCTTAAGTATTCAACTGGAAAATGCACATACTGTAACCTGCCAGAAACTGTTGAGCACATTCTAATTCATTGCAAGAAATATAATACCCAGAGGGAGCACCTTTTTCAGACACTTCATAAGGCAGACCTGCACACCATCAAGAAGAAGAAGAGAGTAGCGTAGGTTGGAGAGAGAATGGCAGGTGCGTTGACGTCAGTGAGTGTGTGGTCATGCAAGGAGAGCAGGAGCAGTCTTTTCATCTGTATAATAGACACAATTTCTTAACCCTTGCGTTGTCTTCCCCGTCGACCTGCAACTATTTGTTTTTCTGGGTCAAAACGTAAAAAAAAATTCCAACGTTTTGGTCGTCTTTTGACACTTTTGTCAATTTTTTCGAAGTTTTTGTCGATATTTTTCAGCGTTTTTTTAAACTTTTTTTTAAGGTTTTCCCATGTTTTTGTCACTTTTCCGTACATTTTTGTCACTTTTTTTTCCAAGTTTGTTGTCACTTTTTCCCAACGTTTTGAAGATTATTCTGATGTTTTTGTCACTTTTTTGAAGTTTTGATTACTTTCCCTAGCGTTTAAGATTTCCCCACGTTTTTTGTCACTTTTTCCGATGTTTGTCAATTTTTTCTGTGCTTTGCCTTTTTTCCCCCCATGTTTTTAACGTTCTATTATAAATTTTTCTTTAAATGCTATAAAATTGAATAAAACACCCAAATTCAATGAAAGTAGTGAACTGATCATTTATTTAACTTGTGAAGAGCATTGTATGGAACCATTTACGTTATTTTGTTTTAAAATTTGGTTCTTCTTTTTGAAAATGGGTCAGATTTGACCCAAGAACAACAGGAGGGTTAAGCCACTGTTTAAAACAGCGTGGATGGGTACACTTCCAAGACAGGTGAATGAGCTTCTTAGCAACCAGCATTGCTAAATGCAGAGCAGCTTGCTAGTCATGTGATAACTTAAAAGTTCCTGTAGAGCAAAGATAGCAAGCGCAGTTGGCCTTCCGTTCTCTTCGCCTCCTGGGATGCCATCTATCTTCATGTTGTTGCGCCAGAATCTCCCGTCTGAAAGCTTGGTTCGCAGCCGTTTGTTTTCTTGCTGTAGGTCAGCAACCGAGGTTTCCATGGCATGGATCCACGGTTCGTGGTCTGCAGTCACATTTTCGGTGGTTGACAGCCTCGGAAAACTGTGCTCGGACTTATCAAACCACTCGTTAAAAGACTACAGAAGTAGTTTGACATTTTCAGCCAAATAAGTGGGAGCTCTCATCATCGTCCTTCCTCTCGGCGAGCGGCATGTATGAAGTTTTATTGTTCCTTAATCCTGGCTAGCTGTTTTAGCTAGCTGTCGAGTCGGCCCTTTCCCACCTCGTGCAGTTTTACCGAACATGCTAATATTCCACTTTTTAGTAGCACGACCGAATAAGACCACTTTTCAGTAACTGTAAAGAGTCTGGCGTTCAAATCATAACACTTTTTGCACCACAAGGAGCTCAGAAAACAAATCTACTCTGTCCCCATCTCACTAGCGGCCCCTGTTGTTTTGACAGTTTTGACAGTGCTTCCACACTGTGACATGTTTGCTGCATTTATAAAGCGTGCGCGCCTCTCACTCTACGCTGGTTGCTATTTGATCGTGTCATCAAAAACGTCATTGTTTTGTAAAATCATTCGGTCTATTCACTTATAACCTTCTTACACCAATGGCTCAACCAGGGTTATACCTAGATCATCTGTGTGTTTGAATGGGTTAACCCTTCTCGATGTACTCGGCTTTGCGACCCCGGTCGCCAGGTGGGTTGAATCAGGGTAGAACTAGAGTCAATTTCAATGTGAATTGCATACGACCTGGGTCACTACTAGCCGTGGCGGGACAAATTATGTGATTGGTTAGAAATGACAGTGGGGCATTTGTCACCCATCGCTGCCTATGGTCGCCGCACACTTTAAAAATATAACAACATACATTTTGTCTCACTCTGCTTTGAGTTGGGTTTTCACCATAGACTGTATAAAACTAAGATTTTCACACGCAGCTTCAACAACAGCAGAGCGGAACGATTCAATCATTCATTTCCGAACAGTCAGTGAGTGCCCTGATGTTCACTAGTCTGCCCCGGTCTCGAAAGGTGATTCCAGAGTCAACTTTTGCAGTGCGGTAACGGAGTTTGCCAGGCAAAACTGCCTATAAAAACCCAGCGTTAGAACATAAAGGTATGAAAAGTTAAGTTTAATTCTCTCGGCACTGCCAGACACCCGTCTGCAGACTGCAATTCAGTGTGCCTGCTGTGTAGTGCGAATCTCTCTTGTTTCTCTCTTTCTTTTTAAAAAAATTACTTGGGAAGCCAACAGCAAAGACCAACTTTAGTTTTAATGAAATCAAACAGGATGTTCTCCTAAAATAGTCAAAAATCAATACAAAAGTAACCTTGTCCAGCTGCTGCGATAAAATATGCAGAGGAGGACAAATCATGTCTGCACAAAATCATCTGATAAGTTTGAAGGCAAAAGAAACACAAAATAAGCTTAATTTCTCTCTCCCTACTGTACAATTTCTAGCACTCAAGGTAATGTTACGCATTGCTCCCGGGTTGTGTCCTAGGTGATCTCTGAATTGTCATGACCAGGGATATACTGTACCCATGTTGACTGGCTTGGTTTGAATTTCCAAAAGAAGGGTTGAACACTGATCAGACAACCATGGCCCAACCCTGGACCACTGACTAGGGTTGGCCCAGGGTTGTCTGCTAAAATCCTAGTTTTATACTGTCTATGGTGAAAACCCAGTAAAGCACAGTGAGACAAAATGTATGTTGTTTTTGGGTGCGGCGAACGGTGACGACTACCACACTGTCAATTCACATTGAAATCGACCCTAGTCGTACCCTGATCTAACCCATTCAAACACATAGTTAACCTGGGTAGAACCCCGGTTAAGCCATTGAGCCGAACACCGAAAGTGCTTTTTTTTTTTGCCATTTTTGGCCGAAAAATTTCGGTTGCCAAACATTCAGTGCATCCCTATAAGAAAATTCTGTTACATTTTAAAGTAAAATGTAGTCTACTTTATACTTTAAAATTGCACCATTTTGAACTTTTCAAAGAGAGGCTTTTGCCACATGAATTCTGATATTTTTCAAAGTAAAATATGGTAAATAGACTGCACTGATAGCACGTTTCTACCTTAACAGACAAAGTGCCTTATAATTTGCCTCTCATTCACCCATTCAAACACAATGGGAGAGAAGCTGCTATAAATTCTGTGGAATCTTAATTTCAACATTAAATATTCAATTTGCTCTTTCCTGTCTTTTGGCCTTATTTGTATGTCATAGTTATTTTACTTCTTCCAGTCTACAGCTCTGAAGACAGTCAATGCATTAAAACATGTTGAACACACACACACACACACACACACACACACACACACACACACACACACACACACACACACACACACACACACACACACACACACACACACACACACACACACACACACACACACACACACACACACACACACACACACACACACACACACACACACAGAGAGAGAGGCTGTGCCATTGTATTGGCAGCTTGCTGTTAGCTGAGTAAAATGGGAGAGACACTTTTCTGTTCCATTTAACTGACATAGACAAAACCCACTGTGTGTCAAGACAATGAGATGCAGAAAAGTGAAAGACAAGTGAGCAGGTAAAGGCAGACTAGGAGAGAGAGGCTCAGTACGTTAATCTTAAAATGAATGGCCTGTAATTAATAAAGTGACAGTTCAACAGCAGGGAAAACAGGGAAGGCACTTTCTATTTGCACTGTTCTCTCTCATTTATTTATCTCTCTTGTATTTAGTAAACCACAATCAGGGACGGACTGACAATCTGTGCATTTGACGGCCGTCGGCACATAAAAAGTCTAATAAAGCGATATTAACAGCCAACCGCAGGGGGCGCTAATACGATCACTTATATCCTACGTGTAAAAAAAACAACTGAGGAACAAGAGTAGGCCTACTGCAGGGTGAAATCAAATCGCCGGCAGATTTGGTGGATGGGAAAAATTCAAAAGAAAAGAGGGCCAAGTCTCTCGAGACTGATGCAGCAAAATGCAAAAAGCTCATACAGAGTTAATTTCACATCAGCAAGAGGTACTGGTAAGTGCCAAGAGCAGGACACATTATAGGCTGCCTTTATCCCTAGCTTAGCGAATTGCATAGTCACCTATCAACATGGGTGTGCATCATGATTATGAAAATGATCGTGCCATTTAGTTCTGTCAAACTTAACGTGTTTAATAATTTCTGTTTGGTTAATTTGAAACATTAAACGCATTAGAAATGAATCGCGAGTTGACCACAATTTCACTTCGTTGTATATGAGAGGTTGTAGTGAGCTCACTTTTGCTGCTAACATGAAGACTATGGTATTAAATTAAACGGGAAAACATCAGGCATGCATTGGTACCACTCTAAATGTGCTAACAAACAGGGAAGGGAGGGTAAATAATTCACCAAAGTTAACCAAAAAATCCTAACTTGCACTTTCTGTCTGTCTTCCATCAGAGTGCAGTTTTTCCTTGTCTTTCATATTTGCGTTTACTATTGTGGAACTGGCAAAGATCTGGTTGTTTGTGAAAGCTTCACAGACAAAATTGATAGGGCCTAGTCATTTTCATCATTTCACAGCCTTAATATGAATAAAAAGTGTAATATGACATTGACAAAATATTAAATAGGTTATTCAATGCTAATTCTTTAACAAAAAGCAACACATATTATATCATCAATAATAGCTAATAACCTATCTTTAAAATCATTTGTTTATTCAATTTGAAGATAGTTCACTCTCAGTGTAGTTCTGGTATAGGCCTACAGAATATCTTATCCCCATGTTCAGGTACAGCAAGCAGCCTACTTTATCTTTGAAAGTGTTGTCAGTAATATTCTGTACTGTTTTATAATTACAAGTTTGTGTAATTTGGGGTTTCTGTAGCCAGTGACATTTCATTATTTGTATTTTATTTTCAATACAGATGTAATGGCATTGTACATTTTTTGTTTTTATTTGAAGGCCGAGGCTTCATTAATAAACACAACCCAAATTATCAATATTGGTTTTGAGATGTTACTTGTTGTGAATACCTTGTCTGATAGGCTACAGTATTGTGGCATAGTATCAGAACATCCTGGCTAGTGTCTGTCGCCAGTGGTGGAATGTAACAAAGTACAAATACTTTGTTACTGTACTTAAGTCAATTTTTCACATATCTGTACTTTACTTAAGTACAATCAATAGTGCATACTTTTGACTTTTACTTCGTTACATTTTGCAGCAATTATCTATACTTTCTACTCCACTACATTTCTACAACGTTCCGTTACATTTTTGTTACATTTTCTGATCAGTTTTTCCACCTGCCAAAATGTCTTCCTGACCGTCACACATAAATGTGTGCAGCATTCACTGTCCCGTGGGAAATAATGCAAAGTCGAGCTTCATGCAGATCACCCTGCTAGATAATCAGAATTGTAAGTCAGAATGTAAACTAGGCCACAGATGGTAAGCACAATTACATCAAACTAAAACTAACTTAATTAAAATGCCACAGCCCATAGGCCTACTGTTTTTTTATTATTAGAATATAGACATTAAGAGAATAAATCGTTATGCAAGTACTTTTAATACTTAAGTACATTTAAAATCAGGTACTTTTTACTTTTACTTAAGTAGGGTTGTCATTGTTGTACTTCTACTTTTACTAAAGTAAATATATCTCTGGTTATTTGTACTTTTACTTAAGTACTGAGATTCAGTACTTCCTCCACCACTGGTCGCGCACGGCTAGAGGCGAATGGCCGGATGATGGGCCTATTTGGGAGAAAGTCCAGGGCTGTTTTTTAGCCCCAGTCCGTCCTTGACCGCAATGCAGGAAAAAACGCCAGCAAACCTCCAGAAAGTCAAGCATGAAGTTGCATTAGGTTTATAATTTTGTTATTGATGTTGTTGTATAATTATACTTTGCATGCAGCACAACCAACGTGTATTCTGCATTGTAATTGCTTAATACATTGAATGCAAGATACTCACAACAGCCTTGTGTCTTTAACAGTACTAGTGCAGTGCCCGTTGAAAATGTGCCTGTTTGTAACGGGCCGATTGCTTGGCCTGTGGTACTGCTGCTTGTAGAATTCATCAAAACCAAATTGTAACCCCAAATTACTTACAGAAAGTCACTTAATATGCAACTCCACTACTGACTTACAGTGTTGGCTACATCTACATCAGAGGAGACATTGTACTACTACATTTACCTGACAGAGAACATTGCAGATTCAGAATGTCATCACAAATATCACAATGAAAATGTGGAGCAATCAGACATTAGCCTCATGGACTCATGGCAGTACGCTACTCACCTGTCCCGTTTTTGAGAGCTAATCAGCACCTATCTGCGTTAATTAGCCACCAGAACCGGACTGTTTGTGTGTGTGCAGAGAGAGAGAGAGAGAGAGAGAGAGAGAGAGAGAGAGAGAGAGAGAGAGAGAGAGAGAGAGAGAGAGAGAGAGAGAGAGAGAGAGAGAGAGAGAGAGAGACGGTGTTGTCTTGTGTCATATGATCATTAACGAAATGAATGGCCTGTAATTAATCAAGTGACAGTTCAACAGCAGGGAAAAAAAGGGAAGGCACTTTCTATTTGCATTTGTACATTTGGACACACACTGTTCTCTCTCATCTATTTATCTCTCTTGTATTTAGTAATAAACCGCAATGCAGGAAAAAATGCCAGCAAACCTTCAAAAAGTCAAGCACAAAGTTGCATTAGGTTTATAATGACGTTATTGATGTTGTTCTGTAATTATACTTTGCATGCAGCACAACCAACGTGTATTCTGCATTGTAATTGCTTAATACATTGAATACAAGATACTCGCAACAGCCTTGTGTCTTTGATAGTACTAGTACAGTCCCCATTGAAAATGTGCCTGTTTGGAACGGGCCGATTGCTTGGCCTGTGGTACTGCTGCTTGTAGAATTCATCAAAACCAAATTGTAACCCAAAATTACTTACAGAAGGACCCCAAACCACTTCATATGCAACTCCACTGTATAGCCTACTACTGACTTACAGTGACAGGTTACTTCTACATCAGAGGAAGACATTGTACTACTACTTTTACTTTATTTATTTTAGAGAACATTGCAGATTCAGAATGTCATCACAAATATCACAATGAAAATGTGGAGTAATCAGACATTAGCCTCATGGACTCATGGCAGTGCGCTACCCACCTGGCCCATTTTTGAGAGCTAATCAGCACCTATCTGCGTTCATTAACCACCAGAACCGGACTGTTTGTGTGTGTGTGTGTGTGTGTGTGTGTGTGTGTGTGTGTGTGTGTGTGTGTGCGTGCGTGTGCGCAGAAAAAGAGAGAGAGAGAGAGAGAGAGAGACAGTGTTGTCTCGTGTCGTATGATCGTTAACAAATGTAACACTTCAGCAGAGGTGTTAATTTCCATACAGGTTTAGTGGCTGGACGGTTAACAGAGAAGTAGGGGATTTGATTCGCGGGGGTATTTTGCCGACACTGTTGTAAGTTAGCAGTAGACTTAATTAACCCGACCCAGGGTGAGTATGAGGAAAACGGCTGTGTCTGCCCGGTTCAGCTCTGAGATTTTCTCGCAATGCACAGCACTGTGAAGGAATAATGAAAGAAAGAATGAAAGAATTAGCTGCACAAACAGGCAGCAACGTCTGGCTCCTGGCTAGAGTCTGTGTGATGATAACTTATAGAGTAAACAAAATTTGCAGAAAGCTGCAACACCCACATACAGAACAAGCACATCTTGGTGGCAAGATCTAATTACTGTACAAAACCAAAGACAAAACTATCTCCCATTCACTCTATTTACCCGAGAAACTACAGGATAGCTTAGCCCACTGAGAGGGAGATTGAGAGAATTTCTTTTAACAAAGAGATGGAAATTAGCCCACAAGGTATTTGTCTTCCTACAAAATTGTGCCAATGCTCCCTGTGATCGGCAAAGTGTGTTCATCTTTAACACAGATTTTAGTGTTGGTGACAATGTGTGTCCTTACCTGAAGTTTGCTCTCCAAAACAGCAGTGGCGCTGTCTCCGCTGGTCTCGTCCACCACTACCACCATGTGGGTCAGAGAGTTCACCCTCACCTGCTCCAGCTCCAGGTCCTCCTGGAGGAGCTGCAACACAGGAACACACCCACAGTTTTAATGATGGTGACTTAATGACAAAATGTGGCTGGCAGCCAGACCACAGGACCTCAGAACAAAGCAATGTTCACAGGTGGTAAACTATTACCAGTTATCACTATGGATTTAAAGTTTCTTTTTGTGGCAGATATTTAGGCTATCATAATTCTAACTTTAAAATGTTCAACTCATTTGGGACATCTGAGACTGAGATTTTTAACGTATTTTATACTTTTTAAATGTCCACATTTTAGCCCATTTAAAGAGTGTTATAAAGTTTGAAAATTCCACCCATCTTTAGACCTTTACATCTCCTCTTTAACCCCTTTATTATATATGGCTTCATCCTCAAGCTTAAAGCTCCAGCTCTTCAAAATACAAACAGTAATTTAAATGAGATGTTCAACTGAGTCTTCCAGATGACTTTATCACTTGCATTGGACATTTCAAATCCTTTTGTTGCTTCAACTTAATCTTCTTTCTGCACTTATTTAAACTGGTGATTCAACTTTGTTCACCATTCACACTTAAATTGACACTTGAACTTCATCCACCCCCTTCCATTTAAACCGCCATTTAAATTTTTTTTACTGCAACTTCTTTCAGTATTTTAATTGAGATGTTTTAACTTCACATTTCAGCAGCACACATGTGCAATTTCTTTAGAAAATGTATTATTTTCTCATAGTTTAATCAGTGGAATATTTTTTCTTTAAATAGATTGATGTTTGTTGTTTAGTCTAGAACATTTTTGAAAATGTTGGATTGTGTACGACAAGCATCATATGGACAAATTTGAATTAGGATTTTAGAATTTGGATTAAAATCCCCTTTGGCACAATAAACAAATAAATAAATGTTTTTGTAAACCCTGAATTTAAAGAAGAGAAGAAGTACACACTTGTCTATAGCTATAAAAGCAAACCACAGCCAGATTTGATTAGAGGTCAGTGAGAAACTCCAGTTTCTACAAGTTTCCATTTTTTTATCTGTATACACAGTACTGAAACAAGAGCCTTCACTAAAAACTACCAAATTGCTTATTCCCCTCACTGCTGGCAAAAGGATTCCATTTTCAAAGCTTCTCTGAAAGCCTCCATTTTCTCAAAATGTTTTCTCCAATGGTTGCAATCTCAGTCAAAATTAGATTCTAGCGTGCAGCAGGGTAAATGGTTGCAAAAACAGACAAAAGTAGGACACAAAATAAATAGTGAGTCTGCTATGTTTATTTATTTGGCAAACCTATGATTTCCAAGTGAATGTCAGCACGTTGCGTTTGGTGTCTGTCCTCACTCTTGGCGTAAAATTGTACAGCAATATATGATTGGTGGTAATTTAGCCAATCGTAGCCCATTTTCCAGTTCAGGTCCGTATAACAGCAGGACAGTCGCGTGCCTGTGCTTATTTCACACGTCTGTAATTACAGTAGGACAGTTAGGTGTCTGTTATCTAAACTGCTAAAGTCAGTTGAACAGGTGAAGTGGCTGTAGGCACCTGTGTTGTCATCAGATAATGATGAGATATATCAGATAAAATATTGTGTTTGTTAAATCAGTTTAACTAAAATGACAAAACTATTGATTTTGGCAAGACTAGATTAACTGAAATGTTAAATAGAATCTGATAGGATAGTTGACACAGGAATGAGACTAAATTAAAAAATAGCCACCCCAGAATGCCGTTTTCCACTATAAGCCGCCTGCTACGCCCCATTGACTCCCACCAACCTCCCGGTGAACCTGATTGTTGCACCGAGTTCCTGAATTTCTTCCAGGCTAAAGTGGCTCTTATCCATCAGCAAGTCCTGCTGTGTGCCCCATCCACTTCTAATTTCAATCAACCACAAGACATTGCTCCCTCCCCTGCTCATCTGCCTCAGCGCTGCCTCTCCCCCTTCACACATTTTGACAACCATCTAGTGACCAAGCTGGTCACAAAAGCAAAGGCTTCCACATGTTCCCTGGATCCAATGCCTACAGCCCTGGTCAAAGCATGTCTGCCTGTCCTGTGTCCCATCATGGTGAATGTCTCCTTGGAATCTGGCATAGTGCCCACCTACTTTTAACTGTCTCAGTCACCCCTACCCTCAAGAAGCCAGGTTCGGATCCAGAGGATGCAAACAACTACCGGCCAATCTCCAACCTTCCATTCCTAAGTAAAATACGGGGAAAAGCAGTTGCCGCCCAAGTTCATCAGCATATGTCCAACCATGAGCTCTATGAATCCCTTCAGTCAGGATTTAGACTATCATAGTACAGAGACCGCCCTCATCAAAAAAAATCACAAATAATCTACTCATTCTCCTCAACCTCTCCGCAGCCTTTGACACAGTCTCCTATATCATTCTCCTCAATGGCCTATTCCATCACCTTAGTATCACTGTGTTAAAGAAAGCATTGGGAATCTCAACCAAAAAAAGTCAATAACACGATGGCTGGAGTTGAAAACCGTGAAGGTGCTTTTATTTACAAAAAGTGGTTAAACAAACGCAGGACGTCCACAGCAAAAACATCTGCTTACACAAGGTTTTCACTAGCAAAGATTCACATCACCTGTCTGGATTGTAGCCACCCTCAGACTGAACTCCATGCTTAGGTGGCCAGAGGCTTATATGTGTTAAGCCCCTCCCACTAGACCAAACCACTCTTAATTGCTTCAATTATCTCTCAATTATATTAACATTTAGACATTTATGTCACTGCTAGGTTCTACCATAAACAAATAGACTCTTGAACAAATCATTTTCCACTCAACTAACTTTAGAAAACACAAAAACTTATACACATTTTCAACTAGAAAATCTACCCTCACCTATGACCCAGATATATGGTATCTCCCATCATCAGCACACCTGAGTGTGACTGCTGTAGGCCCTATATGAAGCAGCACATTGCCTCAGCTCTGGTTCAGACCCAGGTACTGGAGAGGAGAGAGAGTTGGTTAAGTAACAAATTTGTTGTAAAATAGAAATTACATAAATGAATAAACTGAACTGACTAAACTAATGTAATGTGGTGTTTTTTCCAAGTGTTTTACTGAATGATATGTATAAAATAGGGCTGTCAGCATTAACGTGTTAATCGCGATGTGATTAAGGGTTGAGCATAATGAGTTAATTTTTTTTAATCATTAATTGCATTCCGCCATTTATTAATTTATTTTCACTTCACTCGGCTTTGCGTCGTGCCTAACAGGCTACTATTTTGCCGTAGTTCCCTGTAACACATCCTGCTGCTGCAGGAATAGCAACACGGATTTCGGTGCCTCATTCTGGTGCCACTGATATGCCTGCACTTCTCTCCGATGCTCTGAAAACGGACGTTACAGGAAACGGAAACATCGCTGCACATGTTAACACTACACTCGACAGCAGCTAACATTAGCCTACCACTAGCTAGTAGCTGGATTAAACACGGTTACAATGCTGACAGCTAACGCTAAACAGTGTAAAGTGTGACTGTATTTCACTGTAGAGGATTCCGACACCGGGATGTAACAATCTGCAGCTGCTGTTGTGGGAAAAACACAGATGGTGCGTTCAATGAAACTGGTAATTTACAGCCTCATGGTGCATTCAAAGTTGTTGTTAAATTCATATGTGTGACTACTGAATATTAAATATATAATAAACAAATACAAATCTTAAAATCATGTTCATAAAGTCACTTTCTTTGCATTCATTTGATTCCCAATCGAGATACACTGGTATGAATGGCTTTCCATTGTTAATATGTACTTAAAAACAGTTCTGAAATGCAAAATAATAGAATTTTAATAATGTGATGAAACATGCGATTAATCGATTAAGAAAATGTAATCGTTTGACAGCCCTAGTATAAAAGTGTGACTGCAAATTAATTGTCTGGGTGCTTGGTGCCCTGAGTAGGTTTACCATGTGTCATCAAAAAGTGACAGTGCCTTCGTCACACACTGGCACAACGCTCTCCTGGTTTCAGTCTTCCCTCTCACACAGAAAGCAATTTGTCACCATTAACAACTCCCGCTCTGATCCAGCTCCCCTCAACCAAGGCGTGCCTCAAGGCTCTGTGCTTGGACCCATGCTCTTCACCATCTACATGCTCCCCCTTGGTCAGATTATCAGGCAACATGATCTCAGTTTCCACTCCTATGACGATGATACAAAAACCCAAATGCCCAAAAACCCTAGACAGGCTCCAGTAGGTCCAAAACTCTGCCGCCAGGGTCCTCACCCACACCAAGACCTGGCAGCACATCACCCCAACCCTCATCCACCTTCACTAACTACCAATTAATCCAATCCAATCCAACTTTATTTGTAAAGCACATTTAAAACAACCAGGTTGACCAAAGTGCTGGGCATTGACATGATTTCGGACAGATTATAAACGCACAAGTAACAAAAACGGACATTTAAAACAAGTAACAAACTAGAAAATGAAAATGCAGAACACAACTCGCAAGCAGGTTTAAAGGCCAATGAATAAAAGTGAGTTTTGATTCATGATTTAAAAATGTAAAGGCTGAGGGACCAATCTGACATGCAGAGGCAATTCATTCCACAGCCTTGGGGCACGACTGAGAATGCTCGATTTCCCCTATTTTTGAGCCGTGTTCAAGGGACAACAAAGAGTAGCTGGTCAGCAGACCTTAATGACCTCAGAGGAGCGTGCGGCTTCAGTAGTTCAGCGATATAAGCTGGGGCTTGACCATAAAGAGATTTAAAAACAAGCAACAGAATCTTAAAATGTATTCTAAAGCAAACCGGTAGCCAATGAAGGGAGGCAAGAACAGGTGTAATAATTAAATCCTGCATCACATAAAATCCTCCTTCTCACCTACAAATCCCTCCATGCCCTGGCCCCACAGTACCTCTCCGACCTTCTCCATCCATACACCCCACCCCGAAACCTGCAGTCCTCAGAGGCTGGCCTGTTCTCCATTCCCCACACCAGACTCTGTACCTTCAGAGACAGAGCCTTTAGTGTTGCATCCCCATCCCTTTGGAACACCCTGCCTGCAGATACTGAAATGCTCCATCCCTAGACATTTAAAAAAAAAAAAACACCTGAAACACCACCTGTTTAACACAGCCTACAACCTCCTTTAGCTTAGCCACAGTAATTCTGTAAAGTGTCCTTAGGTTTCATGAAAGGCGCTATATAAATGCAAGTTATTATTATTATTATTATTATTATTATCAGCTCCCTCATCAAAAAGCACAACAGAGGATGTACTTTCTGCGGCAGCGGAAGAAGTTCAACCTATCAAAGACAATGATGGTGCACTTCTACACTGCCATCATTGAGTCCATCCTCCATCCTGATTCTGATTTACCGCACAGTACAAGTCCTGCATTCAAATATTTACTTCAAGTGAAAGAGTGGTATTATCAGCAAACTGCACTTATAGTGACTTGTCTGTTCAAGGTGGACCTTTCAACTCTAATATAATGCTGAATAGTTTAAAGAACAATAATGATGCATCATATATTAATTGTGATATTTTGTGAGTAAAAGCTGCATCTCCAACATACCAGTAACATTTCTCTGTCAGGTAAAGGTAGTACAAGGTTTTCATCTGAAGTAGAAGTAAAGAGTAAGTCAGTAATATACAGTGCCTTGCGAAAGTATTCGGCCCCCTTGAACTTTTCGACCTTTTGCCACATTTCAGGCTTCAAACATAAAGATATAAAACTGTAATTTTTTGTGAAGAATCAACAACAAGTGGGACACAATCATAAAGTGGAACGAAATTTATTGGATATTTCAAACTTTTTTAACAGATAAAAAACTGAAAAATTGGGCGTGCAAAATTATTCAACCCCCTTACTTTCAGTGCAGCAAACTCTCTCCGGAAGTTCAGTGAGGATCTCTGAATGATCCAATGTTGACCTAAATGACTAATGATGAAAAATAGAATCCACCTGTGTGTAATCAAGTCTCCGTAGAAATGCACCTGCTCTGTGATAGTCTCAGAGGTCCGTTTAAAGAGCAGAGAGCATCATGAAGAACAAGGAACACACCAGGCAGGTCCGAGATACTGTTGTGGAGAAGTTTAAAGCCGGATTTGGATACAAAAAGATTTCCCAAGCTTTAAACATCCCAAGGAGCACTGTGCAAGCGATAATATTGAAATGGAAGGAGTATCAGACCACTGCAAATCTACGAAGACCCGGCCGTCCCAAGAGGCCCATGATCACTCTGGATGAACTGCAGAGATCTACAGCTGATGTGGGAGACTCTGTCCATAGGACAACAATCAGTCGTATACTGCACAAATCTGGCCTTTATGGAAGAGTGGCAAGAAGAAAGCCATTTCTTAAAGATATCCATAAAAAGTGTTTAAAGTTTGCCACAAGCCACCTGGGAGACACACCAAACATGTGGAAGAAGGTGCTCTGGTCAGATGAAACCAAAATCAAACTTTTTGGCAACAATGCAAAACGTTATGTTTGGCGTAAAAGCAACACAGCTCATCACCCTGAACACACCATCCCCACTGTCAAACATGGTGGTGGCAGCATCATGGTTTGGGTCTGCTTTTCTTCAGCAGGGACAGGGAAGATGGTTAACATTGATGGGAAGATGGATGGAGCCAAATACAGGACCATTCTGGAAGAAAACCTGATGGAGTCTGCAAAAGACCTGAGACTGGGACGGAGATTTGTCTTCCAACAAGACAATGATCCAAAACATAAAGCAAAATCTACAATGGAATGGTTCACAAATAAACATATCCAGGTGTTAGAATGGCCAAGTCAAAGTCCAGACCTGAATCCAATCGAGAATCTGTGGAAAGAACTGAAAACTGCTGTTCACAAACGCTCTCCATCCAACCTCACTGAGCTCGAGCTGTTTTGCAAGGAGGAATGGGCAAACATTTCAGTCTCTCGATGTGCAAAACTGATAGAGACATACCCCAAGCGACTTACAGCTGTAATCGCAGCAAAAGGTGGCGCTACAAAGTATTAACTTAAGGGGGCTGAATAATTTTGCACGCCCAATTTTTCAGTTTTTTATCTGTTAAAACAGTTTGAAATATCCAATAAATTTCGTTCCACTTCATGATTGTGTCCCACTTGTTGTTGATTCTTCACAAAAAATTTGTTTTATATCTTTATGTTTGAAGCCTGAAATGTGGCAAAAGGTCGAAAAGTTCAAGGGGGCCGAATACTTTCACAAGGCACTGTACAGTTTAGTTGCTTTGGGGGCCTTCTTTATATTATTTCGGGGTAGAATACAATGGTTCTGGAGAAAGCTGCAAGCAGCAATATCACAGGTTATGCGTTTTGAACAGGCACTGCACTATTCATTTTAAAACAAGACAATTATCTAGTCTCTGAGTCAAGGTTTACATTAATTGAAACTCTGGACTATATGCAAGATGGAATGCAATGGATTGACATTAACTATTGATTAAATATTAAATTTAAAACATTGATTAGCTGGGAATTCTGGGCAATATGGATGCACATCTCTCAGTAAATAATAACTACAAAGTATTCAGTCAAGCCATAGTATAAATAGTATTTTATATTTGAAAATATATAAATGGAAATCTGAGGGAGCCAGTCTGAATGGGTCTGTTGCAGCTGATAAAAAAGTATTGTTATCTATAATTTACAGGCACAAGCTTTGGTTCAAGTTTGTCAGGAGATGTTGGATCTTCAGCCAGTATGAGCACAGACTTTACACAATATTAGTTATTAATAATAAGTGTATGTTCTTCACCTTGTGTATCACATCTTTTGGTTGTGTCATATCTTTTCTACATTCTGACAAACGAAGACAGGTGAAATTTAGCCTTTTTCTATGAGAATGTAACACTTAAATATGCATCAAACTTTAACCAGATCAAGCAAAAGGCCATGAGGAGAACCATTGTTAGGGGGTAAAAGACAAATACTGTATTTTGTGTAGTCTATTTTAAGATAAAGTTGCTTCTGATAGCTCTTACTTTAGTCTTTACATGCATATTTGTGCATTATGAGTGCTTAAACTAATATTTACAAAACCAAAGGTGGTTTAGTGCCATGTGAAGTGGTAACAACAGCCACTTAACCATTTTTTTCTCGTGTTCCGACTGGACCAATTTGGGGATTTTTAAGTCCCTCTGGCCGCAGTTCCTGTAACTCTTTCAGCTCCTACTTCAGGGCAGGGTCTTTTCCCTTTTCCCTTTTCAGGATATGAACCTAGGTGAACGAGGGTCGGGTTTCCGGTACAGACAGACCAACAACGGGACAATTTTAACAATTTTCGCCATCTTATTCATCACTAATTTCACTTCTGACAACGTTTTAGGCGAGAAATGAACTATTTAGATTTCGAATATAAGCAGTCTTGCAAAAATGTATGCCGAATTGACAATTTGCTTCAAAGTTGAGAAGTTGAGAAGCTCCATGAAGTGAGGCGACAGCCAGCAGGCGCCTGCTCCTGCCGCTAGCTCGGTCTCGTAAATAAGAGACTTTTATTTTGCCGTTGACGGTTCATTTGTTTAAATATCACAACACATGTCCATCATAACATTAACTGGACAACTCCACAAGCGTGTCCTGCGGCTGGCCGGCCATCACACACACACACACACACACACACACACACACACACACACACACACACACACACACACACACACGTCCACAGCGCAGCAGGCAGAGGCGGGGGAGAGAGAGATACCCGTTTCTCTTCGGGAGACTTGTTTAAATTATGACAAATATGCTATATACATTACATTTAATATTTAGTTCATACTTTTTTTGGTGTATTTGTTTTCTGATTTTAACGCTATGAAGACTGTTGCCGTGTTTGCATCACTCCCTTACCCCTCCTACCAGTCCCTATTCCAGTGCGAATGCAATTGTAAAAAAAATTTTTGGGGGGAGAGTAGTTAGTAGATCTGTTTAGAAGTGGACTTTTCCTATAACTACGTTCCTGTAACTACTTGGTCAGAAAGCGGCTAATGTGGAGTGTCCCCAAACCAAGTTCTGCTTAGGGCTCCCAAAGGTCTAGGGCTGGCCTGGCCTCTCATCTCCAACATGAAAAATACTTAAGTATGGGGGAAAGGTTTCAATCAACAGTTGACTAACCGACATCACTTAAAAGACAAGCAGGGTTGGGGGCTGTTAGGTACAATAATGGGGCTTTTATGCAGATGGGGTCAAGGAATAAACAGGGGCATAAGTATCAGCTTTCCTGTCGCTAGTGTAATTGTGAATTCTCACCTTTAACAAATTGCTTTTCACATTTCTCATAAGGCAAGTGAGACTCTCACACAGCCTTGGTGTGATTTTTCAACACATCTATGTTTAAAAACCTAGTTTAGGCTAAGGTTTAGCAGCTCTATCCCACTCTTTATTGGATTTGGGGAAGTTTGCATTCCAGCAACTACACCCATGCCATACATTGGTTATTTTTCAAATAAAAAATACTTTTTGTTGCAAATTAAAAAAAAAAGAAAAAAAAAGTTAGCTTTAGACTCAGTTTTTTTTAGCATAATATCATGTATGTAGCCATCAAGTGCATATTCAAAAGCCTTTTGCAGAGCTCTGGTTTTCAAACTAGTCAGCTGGATACATAAAATGTCAGCTGGAGACAGAGTTTTAATCAACTGAGTACCCTAATGTTAGATTACATTGCTGGCTAGTTAGAGCTGATAAAATCTGCCAGTGACTGTTGTCATTACAGTCGACAAAATCTGTCTAGAAATTAAAGCCTGATTTTGTCTACTTCTGTCTGAAATTAGCCACCATTTGTAAATTACATAGAATTCTGACGAAAATCTGACACTGTTTACATTGTAAACTGCATATGTGTCCTGCGAAAAAGGGAAGTTTGACAGACTCAGCATTTGTAACTAAGGGGTATAAAGCTTGGAAAACAGTCAATAAACATGATAATTTTAGCTTGATAATATCATGTTAAACTTGACTTGCTAAGCCACAATTGAAAGACAGGGCTCAGGCCAGCCAACCTTGTGCTCTTCAACTTGGTGCTTGACGTCCTCCAGGTCAGGACCCAGTGGTTGGGCCCCCATCCTCTTAATCCGTGCCTCCGTTACGTCCAACCAGTTTGTGAGCTGCTGCAACTGCTGGTGCTGCAGGTCCATCAGGACCTCGTGGAGTCTGAGGGTACGAGACAGTTCAGTGAGCTGTCAGTTGCATGTTGATACTATGTGGGTTAGCCCTCATCAAAAAAACTCAGGAACAGTTCAGAAGGGCAGATGAAGTTCTAGTTAAACACGCTGATCCCCCAAACAGTGACTACTGCTGATTTAATTGGGAGGAATAATAAAAGCCACCTATCCTGTTCTTATATTTACCCCTGCTTAAGAATAGACCTTTGCTGTATTGTCTAAGTGGTCGTTGGTAGTCCAGGCCATGTCTGCTTTCTGCTCAAATCAACAAGATTATCAAAGAAGATAGGTGAACAGTTAATTAAATTTGGCTCGATGTCAGTTATCATTGGATTCACCATAATTAGAATAGCTGCTTTTCTTTGTATCCATGAATGCTGGCTGCTGTAGGGATCTTCATCTTGTAAAAAGAGATGAAAATGTATTCATAGCCCTAAATTAATATTGAAAAGAAGCATGTAAAACCATCTACATTTCTCATTGGGCGAATACATTGTGTCACACTTCTCCCTAAGTTCTTTGACCTTTTTTAATGTCTCCTGATTCATATTCCAAAATCTGTCTTAAAGACCTTTGCCTCTATGTCTTCATCATATATTTGTAAGACACAGAGTGTCTCAGATTGTGACAAACTCTCCAATCAATAAACAAGACTAAGAATTGACAGCCATGCTAGGCAGTGTGGTGCTTTGAACTAAATGCTAACACCAGCATGGCAACATGCTCACAATGACAATGCTAACATGCTGATGTTTAGCAGGGTCAATTTACAATGTTCACCATCTTATTTGAATGTGATAGCATGCTAACATTTGCTAATTAGCACTGAACACAAAGGGTAGCTGAAGTTGATGGAAATGTCATTAGTTTTGCATGCATTTAGTCATAAACCAAAGTATTGGACAAATCCAAAATTTTGACATGATCAAAGTTGCCATAATCAATCCTGATAGAAACATGAATATCTGTACCAAATTCCTTGGCAATCCATCCAGCAGTTTTTGAGATATGTCAGTCTCAACCAACAGAAAGTCTAACACAAAAACCTTTGACAGAATGTTTCTACCTGCTCTGTCTCTCCATGCTAGCCACTCTCAGGTGCTCCCACCGGGAGTTCAGGAGGTTCATCTGCTCCCTGACTTCCGAGTCCTCCTCTTCACTCAGGTTCCCCTCCCCCAGCAGGGCTGCGCCGGCTCGGAGGACCCGCCCCACGCTGCCTTGGTGGGTAGTCAGCTCCACCATGTACCCCTGGTGAGAGACAGAACAAAACATTTTACACATATTCACAATGATTCCACTCATATTGCCTAATTACCCCTCCAAAAAAAGAGGGGTGTCTCACATCACTACTCCCACTAAATGACCCTCATTGACTTTAACTGCTCTCAAAATAGCTTTCCACCTCTCACCTTAGTGCTTAATCTATTTCCTCAGAGCAGTTGACTCTTATATGATCCTTCTAGGGTCTCATACAGCAAAATGGTCAGGGTTAATTTAATTTTGAGAGCATAAATTCAATAGGAAGCCAGTGGTCCTGTAAGTCCATGGGCGCCGATACTAGCATTTTCCGTGGGTGCTCGAGCTCCGGAGCACCCACGAAAATACTGAGCACCCAGTGTCAGACTGCCAGTAGGCTACATTCATTTAAAATTAAACATTGCAGTTGGTGCTAAGTGGAGCGTCTGTCATAGTGTGCCTAGGCTACTAGACAGGTGGAATTGATTCTTAATTTCCCACAAAGTTGATCACGGTTACGTGTTCATCTCCAATCCTATCTGTATTTGTGAGAAGTGGCGTTGTCCTGAGGTGAAAGATAGCCTACTTTACGGCTTTATTATCGAGTCAATAGGCGTGTGTGTTCGTGTCGGCCGCTGTCCATTTCCTAAAGTTCTGAAATGCAAACATTTTTTGACTACTTTTTTTTTCTTTTAAAGGGTGTGCACCCGTGAGCACCCACGGAGGAAAACATAAATCGGCGCCTATGTGTAAGTCCACATTCATCACAGTTCATTCAACACTTACAGTTAGCTTAAACTGCTGCACAGTGCTATAGCAGCTCTGCACATGGACCTAAAAAGTCATAGATCAATTCAATCTAAGTTGAAAACAAGAATCTTTTACTACCTAGGGGAGACCGATCTTACTATCTTAAAAAGGCACAGTTCCTCAGTGGCAAGCTTGTGGCAGGTGTCAGACAGGTGTCAGGCAGATGTCAGGACATTGACAAGTGAGCAGCACCGCAGTGGCAAGCCTGTGGCAGGTTTCAGGACATTGGCAAGCGTGTGGCACTCATTTGGCACCTACGTAGGCTCTGCCGAGCTGAGCGGCACCACAGTGGCAATCTGTCCACAAATTCAGTATAAATAGCCGTGAGAGATATCCGGCAAGACAGATTACTCTGCTGCTGCTGCTTAGATGTCACGAAATAGTGAAAAACAAACTATTGAACAATAAAGTAGCCCACTTGTTTTTTTTATACATTTCATTGGCTACTAATGATAAAACGGAGGATTGGTTTTTCATTATTATAGCTGATATTAAACTATCGCTATTATTAGAAAGTTTTTTTGTATTCTTTTTATTTCAAAACAGGCAAAATCATAACCTGATTGGTGGACTGGTGGAAGTAATTAATAAAAAACAAAAAAGTAGAGCTCAACAAAAAAAAATAAAAGCCACTAACAGCAGCTTACCTGTCCTGACAAGTTAAAACTTCTCCTGTGGGTTTTCATTGGAAATCTAGCCCCAAGTGTTGACAGCGAATTGCCGTCTCTCAATTGCCAACAGATTGCCATGGTGGTGCCGCTCAGCTCGGAAGCTTCTCACCGGGTGCTGAATGAGTGCCTCTCACTTGCCACTGTCCTTTAACCTGCCACAGGCTTGCCACTGCGGTGCAGATTGTTTGCCAATGTCCAGAGGTGGAAAGTAACGAAATACATTTACTCATGTTACTGTATTGAGTAGTTTTGCTGTGTATTTTGTATTTTTCAAGTAGTTTTTAAAATCGGTAATTTAAAATGTACTTGATTACATTTTGAGTGAAGTATTGTATTTTGCTACATTACAAATCCCATCCATTACTAAAACAAACAAACAAAAACAAACTTCGCCTAACGAAAACCGAAAGGAAGAAAAAGAAATTGCGCCCGGAACCACTACAGTGACGAATGATCAGCATCTAGGCTGCCTACCAGGCGCTAAGTCTTTCTGTAGGAGATTGAGAAGGAGATGGAGGTGGATCAGGCGAGCGACGACGGTTCATAGACTGTTTCAGTAGAAATGCTAGCTGAAACATCGAATTCTACTGCAAAAAAAGACGAAAATCCTTGGCCACATGTGAAAGACTGTTTTTGATTTAAATTCAAGAGGGCCAGTAGTATCATCATGCAATGCCAGATGTGCCTGCCAAAGGTGACTGAATGGCAGCATTCAATAACTCCACATCTAATCTGCGGAAGCATGTTTTGGTAAGTATTTGTGAATTGGTACTTCAAACGAAGTTTTCATGACTAATAGCAAATTGCCAATTAGTTTTTTTTAATGTAACTAAGTAACTTTTACTTAAAGTACATTTGAAATTATATACTTATTACTTTCACTTGAGTAATTTTTCAGATAGGTAATTTCACTTGCACTTGAGTAATATTTCATCAAAGTATTGGTACTTTTACTTGAGTACAATATTTTAGTACTTTTTCCACCTCTGCCAATGTCCCAACAACCTGCCTGACACCTCTCTGACACCTGCTTGCCACTGAGGTGCCATCAACTGCCAGTGTCGATAATTGCACTCGCCGTCTCTCTACTATATTAGTCACCCAGGAATTTGTTAAATCCCCAAAATATATATTTGGGAAAATTTCTGTTACAGTTCAATCTTTTTAGGTGTGTTGCCTTTTTCAGATGTTTGTTCGCCTTCCATCAACAAACAGCAGAGATTGTTTTTTGGTGATAGGCCACATTACACTCATTACTGCAGTCTCTTCAAGCCTGGCTCTTCAATGTAGTGGAGGGAGGCTCATTATTTTCTCTAACTACACAGTTTTCCCTTGTTTTTGGACATGGTATGTTGTTATGGATTGATGGCTGCTTTTACTTTAACTTCTTTGTTGTTTTTTGGCTGGGTTTTATCTGTGCAACAATTTTTTTTGTTTACATCTACCAACAGAGGCACATTATTGCTACTCTGTTACCCCTGCAAGAAACTATGATTGAAAAATATTTAACATCTTATATAACTACAATAAACATCTCGTTACAGTATTATTCATGTGCTTTCCCTGCCAAACATGTCTTTCTAGTACCAAACGGATGCTCTGGTAAGGAAAATAGTAAAAATAATCTTAAATGAACACTTTTCTAATACTATAACTAATTACAGCCCCCTTGATATTACCAGGACTTCAACATGTTTCAACTCAAATACATTTATTCGAACAAAGAAATTGATCTTATTGTCAACCAATTTGATGTAGTTTTGTGTACTGATCAATAGAAAATAAGTTTGTAAAAACCAAGAAAAGTTAGTCATGTGAAGACAAATAAATTGAGAAATATCTCATTTAAAGGAAATTTCAACTGCTTCGACTGCTAACATTTATGCTCAGCACACAATTTATGTGTGACAATATATGCTATTTTGACATAACATATTAAAGACATTAATGTAAATATTGTGAAATTGAGTGTCTACTCAAAAATGTTGTTACACCAATACAGAAATTGAAAATGCACTCAACCTTCAACAAAGAAGAGCTTGACTCTCGAAACTTCCCTTGGTGGTAATTGAATTCTGTAATTTAGTTCATGGGAGCATTATTTAGCGTGCATGTGTAATTTGTGTAAGTTTTTTCATACTATAAAAAATAGATCTCTTGTTGTAATGAGGTGCTTTTCTGATAGGTGCTGTATCATGGATGAACTGTTGTGTACAATTTAGTATTAAACAGATGCTATGTTAAAAAAAAAAACAGTTGTATGAATATAACTTATTACAGCCTCTTCATTACACCAGGACTTCACAGATCTGTCTCTCACCTCATGTGTGTGGAACTGCTCCTTCACCTCTTCCACATTGTTGGAGATTGGAGGCTGGCCCTGGAGCCCATCTTCAGCCGACAGCAGCCATGTCAACACCTAACAATTCAAATAAAACAGAACATATTTGAAGGATAAGTCTGGCGATGTTACGCTTTTCTTATTATTAACAAATCCCATGAAATGTCCAAACCAACAGTGTCTTTGCATCTCTAAATACTTTCTGACTTCACTATTATGTCTGTGGCAAGCCCATTGGTCCCCACAGTAGATATAAACTGTTATGGAAAACTCAAGAGCAGCTTGACTTTGATGACTTGCACTGAAGCGTTTAACTTGTTAGTATACATTCATTGGTTTGGATCTGCACATGAGATTTGTTGACAATAAGAAAGATATAAAATACGTTCCTTCAAAACTAAATATAAGATATGAAACATGTTTTTATCACCACCATAGTGCCATACCTCTTCCAGTGCAGCCTGGTAGCTCTCCAGGCTGGTGGAGCCTGGAGGTAAAGGACTGAGGCCCCGCTGTAGCTCCTCCTGGCCAGGACTTAGGAACTGAAGAGGGAAGGGATGGATGGGAGATAACGGACAGAGATGGAGCGTGATTGTAGAAGGGGATATAAGGAGAAGTAGAGGAATAGAAGGTATCAGGGTTAGAGAGTAGGATTGAAAAAGGTTTGAGAAGTAAATGGAATGAAGAAAGGAAAGACAGTATGTTAGAAATGAGGAAAAAGAGGGCAGGGAAGCAGAGAGGCAGCATGAAAGAAAGGTGGACAGAGCAGATAAAGAGAGATGAGGAGAGGCCTGTTAGTGTTAGCCATTACCGATGCTGACAAGCAGTTGGCCATTGTCCAACCTCAACAACTTGTTCTCTTTCTCCCTGGGTCTCTTTCTCTTGCTATTTCTCTCTCTCCCCATATCTCTCTTTGTGTGATCGCTACTGAGCCGGACACTAACAACTTCTCTCTTTTTATCTCGGCTCCACGTTCCTCATCTCGCTCTATTCTTCTCTCTGGTAATAAGGTCCTGAAAAGATACACAAGGCCCATCCGGGGTGTTGATAACTGTCCAGCCTCATTCAGCACCGTTCGTTCTTTTGTGCCTGTTTTGTATCACGTGTTTGGTTTTGTCTGATGGAAGATATTTAGGAATGACTCTGTACTGACAGAGTTTTCAGCTTGTAAGTAATAAAATATAAAATAAATGCAAGTTATCTAGGTCCCTGACAGTGTAAAACATGCTCTTTATTTTAAATTCTTTATGCACTAAGTTGTCCATATAAAACATGTTTGACTGAGGCAAACTGAGGACAACTAATTTAAAAATCTGTTCCTATTCTCAAAGGAAACTTTGGGGAAACTTGTTGCAATGAGACAGGTTTTTTTTATACTAGGTTCTGCTTTACACCCTACTTTTCAAAGAACAGTGGGTGTGCTTGAATAAAGCTTATCTGACAAATTATCTTTTCTACTTGCAATGCTTTTTAGGTGCCAGCCAAGTTAAATCGAGCACCCTGCTGTTACATTCCACAGCACTGAATACATTCCACCCGAGCCAAAGCAAATTATAGGCCACATTTAGTTACGCAGAGCAGGGTGATTGCTTTGAAAATACATCTGAACATTTTGAAATGTCATGTTGTGGAATACAGAGTACATATAAAAAAAACTATAAGACGGGTTCCTGCACAGTAACCCTTTTTTGGTACAGGCTGCTGTAGGTGCTGTTGTATTTAATGGTGATAAGAAACAACGTTGCTGCTCAGTGCAGTGATGCATAGAGCAACCTTTTTATTTTGGATTAGCTTCATAGTTCACAAAAGAGTGGTATCAATCTTGTCATCTAACTGTAAATAATGAAAAGTTTGCCAAATTTTAATTCTTAATATTGTTCACCTGAATCGGCTCAAAAATTGCTGTTGTATCGCTACTGATTAAACAAGAAGAGCCCACAAGCATAGTTAGTATCACTTCTGATTAATGATTTGTTAAAATGAATATGTCACATCAATAGCTTAATATAATACATTTCAAACCATGAATTATATTGAAGAGCAATGTGATTGACAGATAGAAGCAACAAGTCCAACTCAACAAGTGCCATAGTTTCATATCCAGTTGTAAAATATATTTCTCTTTACCACAAGTAAAACTAATTCTGACAGTTATTCTGCAGGTACAAGTGTAGCATAAAGCACACTACATATATATATATATATATATATATATATATATATACAGTGAGGAAAATAAGTATTTGAACACCCTGCTATTTTGCAAGTTCTCCCACTTGGAAATCATGGATGGGTCTGAAATTGTCATCGTAGGTGCATGTCCACTGTGAGAGACATAATCTAAAAACAAAAATCCAGAAATCACAATGTATGATTTTTTAACTATTTATTTGTATGATACAGCTGCAAATAAGTATTTGAACACCTGTCTATCAGCTAGAATTCTGACCCTCAAAGACCTGTTAGTCTGCCTTTAAAATGTCCACCTCCACTCCATTTATTATCCTAAATTAGATGCACCTGTTTGAGGTCGTTAGCTGCATAAAGACACCTGTCTACCCCATACAATCAGTAAGAATCCAACTACTAACATGGCCAAGACCAAAGAGCTGTCCAAAGACACTAGAGACAAAATTGTAAGATCTCACCTCGTGGAGTCTCAATGATCCTAAGAAAGGTGAGAAATCAGCCCAGGACTACACGGGGGGAGCTGGTCAATGACCTGAAAAGAGCTGGGACCACCGTTGCCAAGGTTATTATTGGTAATACACTAAGACGTCATGGTTTGAAATCATGCATGGCACGGAAGGTTCCCCTGCTTAAACCAGCACATGTCAAGGCCCGTCTTAAGTTTGCCAATGACCATTTGGATGATCCAGATGAGTAATGGGAGAAAGTCATGTGGTCAGATGAGACCAAAACAGAACTTTTTGGTCATAATTCCACTAACTCCACTTTGGAGGAAGAAGAATGATGAGTACCATCCCAAGAACACCATCCCTACTGTGAAGCATGGGGGTGGTAGCATCATGCTTTGGGGGTGTTTTTCTACACATGGGACAGGGCGACTGCACTGTATTAAGGAGAGGATGACCGGGGCCATGTATTGCGAGATTTTGGGGAACAACCTCCTTCCCTCAGTTAGAGCATTGAAGATGGGTCGAGGCTGGGTCCGAAGCACACAGCCAGGATAACCAAGGAGTGGCTCTGTAAGAAGCATATCAAGGTTCTGGCGTGGTCTAGCCAGTCTCCAGACCTAAACCCAATAGAGAATCTTTGGAGGGAGCTCAAACTCCGTGTTTCTCAGCGACAGCCCAGAAACCTGACTGATCTAGAGAAGATCTGTGTGGAGGAGTGGGCCAAACTCCCTCCTGCAGTGTGTGCAAACCTGGTGAAAAACTACAGGAAACGTTTGACCTCTGTAATTGCAAACAAAGGCTACTGTACCAAATATTAACATTGATTTTCTCAGGTGTTCAAATACTTATTTGCAGCTGTATCATACAAATAAATAGTTAAAAAATCATACATTGTGATTTCTGGATTTTTGTTTTTAGATTATGTCTCTCACAGTGGACATGCACCTACGATGACAATTTCAGACCCCTCCATGATTTCCAAGTGGGAGAACCTGCAAAATAGCAGGGTGTTCAAATACTTATTTTCCTCACTGTATATATATTAGGGCTGTCAGCATTAACGTGTTAATCGCGATGCGATAAAGGACCGAGCATAATGTGTTTTTTAATCGTATTAATCGCATGCCGCCATTTATTAATTTATTTTCACTTCACTCGGCTTTGCGTCGTGCCTAACAGGCTACTTTTTTGCCGTACTTCCTCTTAACACATCCTGCTGCTGCAGGAATAGCAACACAGATTTCGGTGCCTCATTCTGGTGCCACTGATGCTCTGATGCTGTGAAACAGACGTTACAGGCAACACAAACACCGCTGCACATGACGCTAGTTAACACTATACTCGACAGCAGCTAACGTTAGCCTACCGCTAGCTAGTAGCTGGATTAAACACGGTTACAATGCTGACAGCTAACGCTAAACAGTGTAAAGTTTGTCTGTATTTCACTGGTGAGGATTCCGACACCGGGATGTAACAATCTGCAGCTGCTGCTGTCGGAAAAACACAGACGGTGCGTTCAATGAAACTGGTAATTTACAACCTCGTGGTGGATTCAAAGTTGTTGTTAAATGCCCTTTTCCCATCTGGTGGTTGTTTTGTCATTCAACAGCTATTTACTAGTGAAATAAGTTATTGTTATAGTGATTACATTATTATTAAACATTTAATTTTGATGATATGGCCTTATCAATAAACAAGCCATTCTTTAATGTCGCCAACTGTTTAGTACCCTTCTTTTTTGAACTTTCTTAAAAAGTATCGGTTCAGGCACCGTTAAGGCACCGGTACCGTTTTAAAAGTACCGCTTTATTTATTGTTTGGTTTGGTATGCAAACCAAACAATACCCAACCCTAATATTGACTCTAGATTAAAATGTGTGACTAGATTAAACATATAATAAACAAATACAAATACTAAAATCAAGTTCATAAAGTCATTTTCTTTGCATTTGATTCCCAATCAAGATACACTGGTAAGAATTGCTTTCCATTGTTAATATGTACTTACAATGATTAATCACGATTAAGAAAATGTAATCGTTTGACAGCCCTAATATATATATATATATATATATATATATATATATATATATATATATATATATATATATATATATATATATATATATATATATATATACACACACACATAATCGTAGACTTGGTATGCTGGGCATTTTTTGTAAATGACGCAGACAAACAAGGGCAAACAAAACCGGTGTGCAGCCAAAACATACACAGACAAATGGACATTTGGCGTGGAGTGTTAGCCCTGTGAGACACGGACCTGATCAGTAAAACGCCTCCTCTTTTGCTCAGGCGACTTGACATATGCAGCCTGGGTGTAGGCATAGCTTTTATAGCGAGGCTGAGGGGAGGGACTCCGCACTTGGCCTTGAGCCACACTCACTGTGATCTGAGAGAGAGATGGAGAGTTGGATATGACAGAGAAAGGATAAGGCAGAGGAAGAGGGAAAGTTGGTAGAAGAGGCCAGAAAAGAGAGGAAGATAGAAAAAGAGAGCCAAAAGGATGCAAAACATAAAGCGAAAAAGATCCAAAAGCCAAATTATACAGGGGAAGAATAAGCAGAAAATGATGGGGCAGAGTGAAGGAAATGCAGAAGGCAGGAAAAAGGGACAGGAGTAAACAAGGAGTGAGTAATGATGAGAAATTAAGATGAGAAAATATGAGAAAGAGAAGCAGAAAACAGGAGAAAAAGGAAACATGAATAATCACACAAGCTCTGTTTCCATCCAAATGCCAAGCTAATTTTAGGTGAACTTTTCGAAACGGCATGAATAAAAAATAAAATACCGGTTATGTGTGTCTACATAGTGTTGAAAAACACATTTACAAAGAAATTGGAAAGTTTCAAAAATTAATATTGGGCATGTAGTTATTGACTTGTTTTTAAAGCTCTGAAGAACAGAAATACTCAAAAACAAAGTAAACTGTATCTTATATGGTTCAGAAAGGTTGTGGTGGACTCATAAAACCCAACGTCACTATAGTGAACTTTACAATTAGACCAAAGCATTTACTTTCCTTTACTTAAAATATGCCACTTTTGAAAGAAGAACACGCCTTTGCTCAGTTTGCTGACTTTATGACTATTCACTACTTGTGCTGAATAGTATATTTTTTGTGTCTGTATATTTTGTGTAACAGTGCTCCTGTTTAGCAAAAGTCCCTGGATGGAAACCTGGCTACAGATGCAGGCATGAGAGAGGGCAGAGGTAGACATAGAGAAAACAGATGTGTTATGCAAAAGATGTGGACAGAATGAACATACAGTAGCACAGAGTCAAAGCTGATGTTGTGAGCAGCTCCTGTTCAACAAACCTCTGTCTCAGATATCCACCACACACATCCAGTCACACTCTGGTCATGTTTCCATCTAATTGTCATGAGGAAGTTTAAGCAAACTTTAAAAATGTTGCAAAAAAGGAAAAAAAAGAAAATGCGAATTTGAAGCGTTTCCATCAACTGGTTTAGAGCGAATAAACTAGACTACGAAAAGTCTAGTTTATTTTCACAAACGGGTTGGAGATTGCAAATCAAAGAGTTTAGAAGCTAAGGTAGCAATGTACAAGTTGGCCATCTGTGCAAAATACAGGGTTGTGGCAGAGACATTTGGTGTCAGTAAGACAACCGTTCACCGCTGTGTATATGCGGTGTGCAGTGCCATATGATTCAAGTTGTTGAACCAATTAATCAATTTACCCGACGTGGCTGAGGCACAGACAATAGCGCACCGCAACTCCACTACGCACCTTGTGTACGACGCACTGGATGGGACCCATCCAGGACTAGTCATGTGAGTTACATGTTCGCTACATCACAACTTATTCAGCAAAGCTGTTTCCATCTCCCATTTTAAGCATTAACTCTTTTTCAAAAAAAGGCAAAACCACCTCAAGTGAGCGTAAAAACTTTTTTGCATATTTGAGGAAGTTTTTCCGAATTTTGCCGTTTCCATCAACATTTTCTAATGCTATACTTCAAAATGTGCATAAAAATATGTTGATGGAAACATGACTTCTGTCTTTTTTCTGCCTGCTGATGTTAAAAAGTCACCAGTTTTACACTTTGTTTTCTCTCCAGGGAAAGAGATCACTGGTCTGTTTGGCATCAACATCCTGCTTCACACTCACTCTGACACATTTATCCAAAAACTAGCAGTCCTCAGCAAATTAACCATCATTTATCATTTATTGGCCAGAAAGCAACTGACTGATTTTTTGTTTCGTAAGTTCTCATTAAGGGTTTATAATGAGAACACTGAAAGAAATATACATGTTGTGGCTACGTTTCTGTTTTTGTCTTGGATGTAGCTAGATGGCTAACAATATTCTTAATCCTACCTGAGAAGCTCTAATTTGTCAACCGTTTCTCCAAATGAATATTCTTAATTTATTTGAAGGAATGGTTCCACATTTTGTTGATTACAAATTCTTGCCAAGAGTTAGATGAGTAGATTGATAATTGATTGACTATACGCTAACTATGGAGCTGGAGCTAGGAGGCGATTAGCTACTAATCAGTTTTATTTGTCACATGAAATCGTACGAGGTACAATTCCAGTCAAATGTTACCCATTCAGCTATTAAACTTTTGCATCGTAAAGCTAAATGAGGCCGTCAGAACGGCACACAGAAAAGTATCAAGACAGGAATCACGGGGGAAACAGCTAGCATGGCTCCGTCCAAAGTTTAAAAATATGTCTACCAACAGTTTTAAAGGTCACTAAATAACACGTTTCTTTTCACGTCTTGTTTGTTTAGTTACAATTATAGCATTGACTTCTTGCGCCCATAACAATAATAGTATCCTTGTAAAACCACAACTTGTGTTTTTGCATTTGTGTAAACATATGAGATACAGCATGCAAATTATTGAGCTTTAGAGGTGCTGGTAGGCAGATTTTGTTGCCTTTGGACAAAGCCTGTTTTCATTCGTTATGCTAACCTGAGATAAGCCAAGCTAAGATAATAAACTCAGAGGTCTAGCTCCAT
Source organism: Zingel zingel (assembly GCA_023566125.1). Classification (NCBI taxonomy): domain Eukaryota; kingdom Metazoa; phylum Chordata; class Actinopteri; order Perciformes; family Percidae; genus Zingel; species Zingel zingel. Next base: position 8,910,445 of record CM042337.1, read on the forward strand.
AGTTCCTAAACATGAGACATGGTATCAATCCTCAAGAATCAAGAAAGCAAATAAGCATAATTCCCAAAATGTTGAACTGTTCTGTTAATAACAATAGACACGTGCAATGAGATTAACATGCAAGTAATGAATAATTATGTAGGCCTAGCAGCTAGCAGCTAGCAGTACAGTAGTAGTAAATAAAAGTCTACTTTGAAATTTTGACTGGGGTCAGTTGGGAGCGCAGTGCTGCAGCTCTTGGCAGCACTGGGAAAGTACAAGAAAACAATGGTTACCAGAACTGTAGGTGTGCTGCACAGTAAATCACTCTCACACTGCTATGTGTAATCATTGTTTATATTTGAATAATAATCTGCACAAAATTCGCAAGATGATTTTTTAAAACCAGTCTGCTATAAGGCATTTAGGGCCCTATCTTGCACCCAGCGCAATTGACTTTGTACACCGACTCGTGTCATTCCTATTTTGCACCCGACATACAGCAGACTTTTCCCTCAACAGACTCACGTCGGTAAATTAGGGAATGAATTTGCGCTCCCGGGGGTGGTTCAGCAAAAAGAGGACGCATGTTCCGGCGCAAACGTTCCCTAGTGCTATTTTGCAGATTCAGAAAACAGTTCCGCCACAGACCAGGAAAAACCTAGTCTAAAGTCAGTGGCGCGTTATTCAGATGCTATTTTAGGGGCGCATGCTTGGCCGTAATGTAGAGTGTGCACACCGCGTATACACTTTGCTTCTCTCATCTCATGGACCCAGCAGTTCCCATTTTTGCAAACCATACATAAATACAACCCAAATGCCCCAGCAGCAGCACATGAGAGGAGAGACAGAATAGCTGCATCGTCTATAGTGAGGTAATCTCGGTCTCATGTTAGACTACATTGCAAAAATATCACCATGCATTCATAACCTCGTGATTCAGTGAGAGTGAGCCCAACCATCGGAAAGTATGTTTTTGTGACATTATTTATTTACATTTTGACAAAAAGAAAAATCAATCTAAGCTCTCAATCTACCGGTCAGTTTTCGTTCCTACCCTCACCTCACCTATGGTCATGAAGGCTGGGTCATGACCGAAAGAACAAGATCCAGGGTACAAGCGGCCGAAATGGGTTTCCTCAGGAGGGTGGCTGGCGTCTCCCTTAGAGATAGGGTGAGAAGCTCAGTCATCCGTGAGGGGCTCGGAGTAGAGCCGCTGCTTCTTCACGTCGAAAGGAGCCAGTTGAGGTGGTTCGGGCATCTGGTAAGGATGCCCCCTGGGCGCCTCCCTGGGGAGGTGTTCCAGGCACGTCCAGCTGGGAGGAGGCCTCGGGGAAGACCCAGGACTAGGTGGAGGGATTATATCTCCAACCTGGCCTGGGAACGCCTCGGGATCGGGGGATCCCGAGGCGTTCCCAGGCCAGTCTGAGCTGGTTAATGTGGCTCGGGAAAGGGAAGTTTGGGGTTCCCTGCTGGAGCTGCTACCCCCGCGACTCGATACCGGATAAGCAGGAGAAGATGGATGCATGGTCTCATGGTCAAGGAGACCTGGCGAGCTCCTGGCGAGCTCCTGGCGTGCACCCATGGATGTATTAAGAGCGTGCGCCTAGAAAATCCACCATTTTAATAGCAATCCATGGAACAAGCGCGCCTGCTTTTAAAGGGAATGTGAGATAATGCTCTGATTGGTTTATTGCAAGTTTTAGAAGGTGTGTGCTCACCTCTCTCTACATAAGACCCAGTCATACTCCTAAATAACTTAACTGGAGCAGAATGTTTCGCCAAACTAAGTCGTTTTCGTGCCTAACCAAACACAGGATTTTACCTGAAATCACATGGCAGTTAAACTGTACAGGTGCCACATTTTTAACTCTTGTACGGTGTTCAGGTCTGTGGGACACGTTTTCAATGTTTGCTAAAAGAAAAATTACGCTATTTATTATTTCTTCTAACTCAAACTCACTGGCCTTGGCTCATTTTCTGTGAAGAACATAAAAAATAACTTATTTTCAATGACTGCACACGGTAAACCCCCTACACATAACTATTACATATGAGGTGTTCGGGTCTACTGGACCTGAATGCATTTAATTGTAGGTGCTATGAAACTATGTTGTCTTTCTGCACCTGCTATTCCCACACAAAGTTACAAAATTGTTACATTTCAAGCACTTTCACCTGTTCTGATTAAGTTCTAAGAAATAAGCACCAATAATGATAAAAAATCTTGTTAATATTTTTTTTTTTTCCTTTTTTATAATTGGATTTCCTTGTTTTCTTACAAAAAACGAAAATGATCATATGATCATAAATGTGATCTCACAGGGGTAAATGGCAAATGTGAACCATAAATGATGTATATATCATTGGTAATTGAGCTAAACATAAACATCTGTTAAGTATTTTTACATAAATTGTTATGGCTGTATTGATTTAAAAGCCTAATAATGTGGTGGGTCCACCAGACCCGGGAACATTGGCTGTGTAACAAAAATATGAACACCACACAAGGGTTAAATAATTGAGCTCTTATTTTGGAGGGACAAATCACTTTTAATTGACTGATTCTCCCGCTTTCTTGACATTACCAAGCTGCCTTTTCTATAACAGCTGGTTGAGCCGCTGCATCGCTAAAACCAAGTCAACCATTCACCACAGACAGCATAAAAGTTTAATCTCTCACTGTCTCGACTCTTTCTCCCCAGCTATCAATCTCCCCTTTCACCTCCATCCCGTCTCTCTTCTCTCCTCTCTCTCTTCTTCTTCTCTTCACCTGTCATCATCTCTCTGTCTGTCTTCCTCTTCTGTTTTACCCCTCATTGTTTTCCCCTTTCTTTCAAGGTGGATTAGATGTTTTTTATGCTGTAAAGAGCAGACAGCCCGAGGTAACCCAGCCTTGGATCAAACGCTTCCTGGCAAATTACTCTTAGCGTTTGTTTTCACCTGCTCCAAGCACTGGATGGGTGGGGATTTAGTGCATCAGGACACCTCAGATAATGTCACAGAAAAGCTGACTTTTTGACTAGTTTTAAGCAATTGTCTCAAACTTTGGATTTGGTAATTTCCCCTAGTTTATATCCATGAAAAGCTTTCTTCCTCCCTGAGTCCCAGGTGGTGGTAGTATGGTGTTGATGTAAGGAGGTGGTGACAGCGTCGCTTTGATGATGACAGATTAGGGACGAGGCAGATAATAGCCGCTGTCAGTAACATTTTTTCCCTCCTCTTTCCTCTCCATGTCTTGTTTTATTTGCTTCTGACTTGTTTTTCACACTCCCTATTTGTCTGCTCAATCTCACTATTCATTTTCCCCCTCTCCACCTCTTCAACTTTCTGTACATCTACAGTATATCTTTACACCTCCCCACTTCCTCTATATGCCCTCTTAACTTTTCATCTAAATCTACGGCTTTCTTTTCCATCTTTCTCTCTCTGTCTGATTCCCAGAATAATTGATTGGGGAGGGGTGTGGCCATTAAGCTGAGGGAGATAATAATATTACCAGCCATTACTCCAGGAAGGTCACTCCATCACACAACACTGACCTCTTCTTAACTCAGCTCTAAAGGTCAGCACCAGTATATCTAATTTGTGACTTGAGATTTGGTCGATTTTTTACAGCTCTTTCATCCAGTTTCTGTCTCAATTTAGCAGCCAATTTTCATTCCGAAGCTCACAAATTTCAGGTGGTGCTGAACAAATAAGATAGGAGATTTGACTACACTGAAAGGTGACTACATCTTCCAGCATGCCTGGCAGGGCCTAGGGGTCCCTAGGAACAAGCAGGAGGAAGTTGGCCAGAAAAAGAACATCTGCATGCCTTGCTGCCTCTGACACTCTAACCTGAACATGCGACTACAAAGTGGATTGATCAGCGGATGAGTAGACAGATGATGGTTATTTGGTGAATACTGAATTGAAGTTTTATTTAAAACGCAGATTTGTGAAAATAAATTGTTACTGCTTTGTGTGTGCAAGTTCTTAAGATGGTCAGTTACTTCAATTATATTACTGAGGGACTTTTCATGCCAGAAAAAGCATAGCTTTTTGCCAATCAAAAATACCGGTATATAACTAGATGTATATTATTGATATAGTATCCCTATTTTTTAGCTAATAGTTTAGTTTAAGTGATCTATATCAGCCTTCAACTGCAAATACTGTGTAGTACCGCTTTTTTTTAAATTGCATTGTCTCCAGGCAAAGATAAAATTGTTTATTCAGTACGCCCACACAACAATTCTGCTCCACAAAAAAAGATTGACGTGAAATTGTATTTTTTGTGTAATACAATTTCTGGAGCAGTAAAGTGGAAAGGTTATTGTCCTGTGGCATATAATAGTTTTGGCTCTCTGTGCCAAAATGTCTGGGGATATAACCATAAAATTTACCGTAAATTTGCAGCAATTTCTTCTCTTAATCATGCCTTTTGCTTGAATCTGCTGCACCAGGAATATCTGCTCTCAGTTTGTGGTACCACTGAGAAGTAAATATGCTCTCAAACTATTCATTATCCAATTTAACATTAAAAAGTAGAATCCAAACAGTGTTTCTCTTTTAAACTATGCTTTTGAGCCGATGTGGCTGCTGATTAGCACCTTAATTGTATTTTGCTAGAACTACAGGGAAAGAGGGAGTTTCAAACCTTCCTTTAATGTTTTTTATTTTATTTTATTGCTTGTAGAGATCTAAAAAATGAAGTGTTTCCACAGTAATGCTGTTACCTGGACCATCATTATCAAATGTATTCTCAAAGATCTCCATATCTCTGAAGAGTTTCTTTGATTAACTCTATTCAACTCTGAGGACTGGGTGCAGGGATCATCCCCTCTGACTCTTAATCCCCTTCAGTTTCACTCAAATACTACAATAGAGAGAGGGTGCTGTTGGGAATTTGATAAGACCACTAAAGTGGCAGGTTGGCAGGATGGGTTTCGTTGATGGAGCGCAACCTCATTTGCAACTTGGTTAGATAATCGTATTCTGGAGCTGATAATATGTAGCGTATAAACCGCTGCAGTTATTTAGTTGTAAAATATGAAGAACCAAGTGAGTGTACATAGCTGAGCACAGACACAATGCATGCCATCTTACTATCATCAAAGCACTAATCCATCATGGTAACAGTAACACTAAATTGCACAGACAAAATGATAAGAAGCATTGGAGTAAAGATGCCACTATCACAATTCAACTAGTTCCCATGATGACTGACAGGCGGGTCAATCCAACATGTGTTACCGCAGAAACAACAATGGCACTCAAAGGAGAATTCCGGTCGATTTCAACACGTAGCTCTGTTGTTTGTAAATTTGGAGTGCTGTCAGTAGCAAGAAAAACTAAAACAATCGGTGCTGCCTACACCGTGTTATCCTCCTGCTAGCGTTAGCATCCAACAGGCTTAAACAGGGCAAGTTTTAAACGTGTTTTTAGCCTCTAATCATGCTCGAAATGTCATTACAAGTGCCTACCCATGTGAAGTGATTCCTTCCGAGGGAACACAGCAAATTTGACTGGAATATTGGATTGTAGGAGTTCGACAATCGACTAGTGTGGACTTGACCGGAAAACAGGAAATAAACAGAGGTACAGTATGTGCACTGGCTGGATTAACACGTTCTGTCACATCTACTACAGTCAGTTACGCTGTGTTCCCTCAGAAGGAATCACTGCACATGGGTAGGCACTTGTAATGACATTTTGAGCATGTTTAGAGGCTTAAAACACGTTTTAAAACTTGCCCTGTTTAAGCCTGTTGGGTGCTAACGCTAGCAGGAGGATAACACGGTGTAGGCAGCACCGATTGTTTTCGTTTTTTTGCTACTGACAGCACTCCAAATTTACAAACAACAGAGCTATGGGTTGAAATTGACTGGAATTCTCCTTTAACTATGGCAACAGGATGCCATGCTTATATAACAATATCTAGGGCTCATTAGTTTTGGTTTCCTTCCTTCCTTTCCTTGGTTTCCTAGTGAGATTTCTGTTGTGACTTTTTTTTTTTTTATAAAAGTGACGGACGTGTCAATTGCTATCACATTCATATCATATTTGAAAGTTACTTTAGTGACATGATTACAGGATTCTAACCCTGACTTGAAGTTTGCCCCTATTACATTTCTATGGGACGCAAAAAAATTGCTTCACAAGACATTGCGGGATTCTAGGTGATGTAAGACTGACCAGCAACGGGGAAATAGGGAGGGTTGAAAAAGTACTTCATGCAGCAAAAAGCAGGTGAAATTCGCCTGACAACTTCACAGACAATTACAAAGTGCTGCAATGGTGGGACAGGAAGTTTAGTCTTTATCTGATGTGAATAAATGTCTGTTGAGGAGAAGTTCATCATGTTGCTTGTAGGACATGAAGCTTGGATACAAATTGCTTCAAACTAATCTTACTCTTTGAATATTTTCAGGAATTCAAAAAGTAAAAGTAAAAAAAAAAAAAAAAACAATGAGCCATAACAGTGTCACATGGCAGCCTTAGTAACAGCAACACCATTGTTGACATACAGTGATGGCAGGGAGAACGAAAACCACATGTACATGTGTGAGTGCGGTTCCACCTGTGTATGTGTGTGTTGTATGTCTAACCTGCTGGGAAAAGCGCTGCTGGGTCTGAATCTGGTAGTGCTCCTCTGTCGTCACCCGGGCAATGCTGGTTACAGTTGCCCGCGGCAGCGTCTCCACCTCCTGGATGGCTTCCATGGAAATGCTTTGGGGAAGAACCTGGAAGAGTGATGTCACGTACATGATGACACTCTTTTTGTCAGGGTGAGGCACCGCCACATCTGAAGAGCAGGAAGCAAGGACACATGCAGTTTACCGTCAGAATTCTTTGTAATTTATTAAACAAATGGTGGCTGGTTTCAGACAGAAGTAGACATAGAAGATGAACTTTGTTTTTAGGGGAGCCTTAGACACAGTACAAAGTAACATTCACATAACAAACAATTAAAGAAAAATAAATATAAGAAAGAAAATAAAAACAATTCAGAAAGAAATCCCCAAACCACACATCCTACACCTTTAATACATTAATGAAATACAGTTTTAGTCACGCACAAAAAATGTATTCAAAATAGGATTTTGATCATCAAAAACGACAAAATTCCACAAAGAAACACATAGCCCGGCATTTTCAAAATATATCTACTCTGGGAACGGTTTGCGATAAAACAGAAAACGATCACATTTTAAATGTAGACACCTTTGTATTAGTAATTTCAGATAAGCAAACAAAGAGGTCTTAAAGTATTTTTTCGATTTTGGACTGAACAAGATATCTGAAAATGTTAATTTGGGCTTTGGGAAATTTACAGTATTTTCTAACATATACTGAAGCTTGGAAATATATAGTATACACTGCAGTATAGTATGCAATGGCCACTTATAAGTAATCCAAGAGGCTGCAGGATGATGCAGTAATTTTTCTTTGTGCTCATGAATAACTGTAAGCCACTATTAACTCTTTTTGTTTCCCATAGCATCAGTGTGTCAGCCTGCCCTACATTTTACAGCTAAATTGAGTCTGAGCTAAGTTTTCCAACAGGTGGAGGAGAGATATAACAGAGCAGTGATTTCAGGAAGGGTGGCCAAGAGCTTGTGGGCCAGCCAGTCAGCCCGTGGCAAAAATAATAGAGACGGATCACAGCGGGGCTGAGACACAGCAGATAAATGAATGCCATAAGAGATAAAGAGAAGATGGAAAAAAGGATTTCTTGGAAAAAAGGAAATCTGAGGATGTTATTGTTTGTCTGATGAAGACAATCAGTTAGGTAAATAATGCTACCATCTGCAAGTCTGTATCCAAATGTGTCTAAGTGTGTACACATTGCTCCACTCTAAAAAATCTAATGTTGCATGTGTGTGAATCAGGGAAAATAAACAATACTGATAGTTTCTTAAATGACATCAAATAAGATGAAACAGGATAACTAGAATTTGTTAAAAAACTGTGTTTGGTCTCAACTAAAGCTGGGACTTCCAAAAAACCTCCACACCTGTTTCCAACTTCCCTTTATCAATTATACCATACCCACAATTACTATTGTGTGGTCGATTTGCCAATCAGTGGCCTAGCTGTCAATCAAAATCAGTGGATCAGAACTATAACCAAAATATGGGAAGTTTTAAAATAATAACTATTGTTATTTAAATATATTCAAAAACTGCTTTTTTGGCTCCTACAGGTGTAGTAGGCCTGAATATAGGCCTATGTTTGCAAAACTGATCACAAGTAAGCTTTACTCAATTTACCCCTGCCTGACAGTTTTAATTAGTTAGTGTCTGTATACTGGTCTTAGGTCAGCAGCAACCCTGGCAGTGATGGATCCAAACAATTCTGGGTGAATATACTTGTTAGAAGGCATCTCTGGTGTTATTTTGCACAAAATCAAAGGACTTTTGAGCAGAGCATTTTTGCCAACCTATCGGTCAGTTTATGCATCGTTGATCAAGTTCTTCCACCAAGGTGATCACAGTTATAACCATGGCAACACCCAATCACCCAATCAGCGTTACCCCTGGTTAACACTTTATTACTAGATATGATCAATATGTCTTTATTACCACAGTCATTTAAAGTAGCTGTAATAAAAACTCTTGAAAAAACCCACCCTTGATCCTGAGGTATTAGCCAACTATAGACCTATATCTAATCTCCCCTTTCTCTCCAAGATCCTTGAGAAGGTAGTCGCTAATCAGTTATGTGACTTTCTATATAGCAATAGTTTATTTGAGGAATTTCAGTCAGGATTTAGAATGCATCATAACACAGAGACGGCACTCGTGAAAATTACTAACGACCTTCTAACTGCTTCAGATAAAGGACTTGTCTCCGTACTTGTCTTACTAGATCTTAGTGCTGCATTCAACACAAACCATACCATACGAAATAACAGTGCAAACTACTCAAAGCATTACAAGGGGGGAGTGTAGCATCCCACAACGTAAAACCCAATTTGGGAGTTCCTCCTTCTCATGTGTGGCCGTGAGGCAGTGCAATGCTCTTCCCACGGAACATATTTTATGTACAAATTCTCACACCTTCTCATGCCTAACAAAGAGTTGGTTGTTGAGTAAACAAGTTTGCACACACCTAGAATATACTGCATTTATGTGAGTGTGTGTGTGTGTGTGAGTGTGAGTGTGTGTGTCTGTGTGTGTGTGTATCCTTGTATGAATGAGTGTTTAGAGTGTGTGTGCCTGGAGGGGGGAGAGAGAGAGTGAGTGGGCTGATGGCGCCCTGTTTTTGCTAAACTGCCTGTTTTTAATTACTATGGACACCATGTCATTTATAAGTTTGAAAATGTTATTTAAAATTGTTAATTGTTTTTTTAAATTTGTCATACCTGCCCAGGGACTACAGGTGGAAATTAGGAATTGCTGCTATAATCTGGCCCAAGACATATTCTCTTTTTTAACAAGTTTAATGTTTATTTGTGCATTGTCCCTGTTTCAAATAAATCAATTTCCATTCCATTCCATTTCCATTCCATACCATCCTGCTACAGAGACTGGAACATTTAGTTGGCATTAAATGAATCACACTAAGCTGGTTTAAAGGTGCAGTAGGTAAGACTAAAATAAAACTAACTTTCTGTCATATTTGCTGAAACGGACCCTGTGTTCCAGTAGAACTACATGAAGCAGGTCATTAAAAAATAATCTGGCTCCTCTGACACCACCTACAGCCTGTAGTGCAATTTGCAAAAATCCACAGCTCCCTGTTCAGATGCACCAATTGAAACCAAATGAAAACCGGCAGCTGATTAGACGAACACGTCACGTGGTTCTTTTTTCTCCGGAAATTCACAGGCAGACTGTCATGGCGGCTTGTTCAGAATACGATCTCATATTGTACTAAAATAGTTCACCGAAACGTGTTTCTGAATACATTTTAAGCTAGAAATAGGCCGCTCAGTTTCTGAATCTGTCTTCATTCCAGATTGACAAAGGTTAGTTTAAAAGATTTTCGTCAGATTTTGAGCGGCTCATCCGCTCCCCATTTCCGGGTGAGTCCCGACTGCCCTGTCTCCGACTGATCATGTCGGGTCGGCCCAAATGAAGGCCGAACAGACTCGAGTCACCGACCTCGCCAGACGGTCCGACGGCCGATTATCGGGCTGGTGTGTCTCCTCTATTAAAGGAGAACTCCGGACGATTTTTACCTGAATCTTGATCGTTAGATTTTTAGTACTGTCGATAGGGGAAAAAACGCCCCAAATCGGTGCTAGCAAACTGGAGTTGCTGCAGCTATGGCCAGAGCTCCCAGTTAGCTAAAATGCTAGTTGTGGGGGCATATTGTAACAGACACAAAATGCAATTAAAATTTATATGCTTCAAGTTGGCCTTATTAAAGTCTCCTGCGATTATATGAACACTGTTGGGGTTGGCCTGCTGCTGTTCATTTATGGTGTTCAGCAGGAGAGAGAGCACTGTGTTTACATTGGCGTCGGGTGGAAAATACACAGCCATGACGATCACTACTGTTAGCTCTCTCGGTAGAAAAAAAGGCTGGCATCTTACAGACATGTACTCGAGGTCAGCGGAACAGTGTTTATCTATAATTGTCCCGTTATTACATCAGTTCTCATGCACGTACATACAGATCACCCCCTCCTCTGCTCTTACCAGTGTCCTCAGTTGGAGCAGAGTGCGACCTGCTAGCTGCATGCTAGCATCGGGTATCCCCAGGTGAAGCCAAGTTTCAGTGATAATCAAAACACAGCAGTCACGAACATAGCGATTTCCAAACTCTCCTCTTTGATAAAGCTTATAGTTAGAGAGTGAGGAGTTGCAGCATTCACCTAGACCGGCGGGGGAGGGTGTATAGCTACATACACGGCACCCATTATCTTCTTTGCTTCTCTTCATAGTCGTCAGATTCATCTACCAACCCTTATAGAACTGTCTCAGGTTTGCCTTGCACCAGCTCTTATTATAATAATAAGTTATAGTTTTAGACTGACAGGGGACTTCCTTTGACACACTGAGCTCCTCTCTCTTCTCTCTTTCCATCTGTGTGCATCCATGTCCCAGAAATTCTTGTTACTAACTTAGTTCTGGGGCGCTTATTCCTTATTTATGTTTTTTTGTCCAGCAGTTTCCCTTGGATTAGGGTGGCCCCTAAATCATGGTTGCAGCTGTCACCGTGGTCTTGCTCCACCCTCTGCTATGCCCTGTTACACCCTGCTACGCTCTGCAGTGCCCTGCTATGTCCTGCTATGTCCTGCTATGCCCTGCAGTGCCCTGCTACACCCTGCTATGCCCTGCTACGTCCTGCTATGCGATGCAACGCCCTGCTACACCCTGTAACGCCCTCCATGAACTACTACAACTACTATTTCTAGTCATAGTTCCATTATATTTATTGTGACTATTATTGCCACTGTTCATCACACCCCCAACCGGCACCGTCAGACACCGCCTACCAAGAGCCTGGGTCTGTCCCAGGTTTCTCCCTAAAAGGTAGTTTTCCTTACCACCCAAGGTTTCTCCCTAAAAGTAAATTATAGATTATATCTGTAAAGTGGCTTGAGATGTAGAGTGTCTCTTGTTATGATTTGATACTATAAATAAAATTGAATTGAATTGAATTAAAATTGAATTGAATATTCTTCTCTGGAAGTATCACAGTGTGTGTATGTGTGTGTGTGTGTGTGTGTGTGTGTGTGTGTGTGTGTGTGTGTGTGTGTGTGTGTGTATGTGTGTGTGTGTAGGTGTGTGTGTGTGTGTGTGTGTGTGTGTGTGTGTGTGTTTGTTAGTTACCTTCAGGGTCCAGCAGTCTCTCTATCCCAAGGTGTTGTTCTGCCTTATTAAAGGCGTGTTCCAGTCTGTCGATCACAGACGTCTTCTTTTCTACTACGCTCCAATCAAAAAGCTCAGGTCTGTGGAGGCAAAAGGCAAATTAACAGGGATCACATACCCACTGCATCTATATTTTAATTTATCTAAACATGGAGGAAGGATTGAGTATTGATTAGATAATGTCCCTGGTTGATCATTTTCTCAGTTGGCTTAGGCAAATTCTTTAACATATGTTGAGAAAAGGAGACAAAGAGCATTCTCAAAGTAAAAGGGCTGACATTGTGGAAATAAAAACTTTTTAATGTTTGTATTATATAGCCTATCAATTAAAAATGAAATACACTGTAATGAACCGACATCAGCCGATGGATTTAGCTTTATTTTTTGGTATACTTCAAGTATTCAACAATGTATGTATCTGCTGTGCAGTGATTCTTAGCTGTACATACCCGGTCAGCCACCATTAAATAGTAAAAGTAGACCATAACAATTCAATATAGTAAGTTGATTTTGTAATTTGATTTAAACATTTGATCGATCAAAATGTGCTGTTATTCCACTACCAGTAAACGGAATGGTGTTAGCATGGAGCAACAGAGCAAATTATGTGAAGAGTGATGGCTTTGGTGTGTGTGATCTCCTACTCTGTATCCTGTTAGGACACTGTGAACAGATGTTCATGCTAGCTAACCATGATTTAATTCATAATTACATGAATCCAGGCCTGAGACCCAAACTCTCATGGGTATCCATAGAGGCAGATTAACACTGTTTCACCTCTACAAAGCCATTCATCCATCTATTCATACAGCATTCATCAATTATCTATTTACTGATTCATTTACTTATTTATTTGTTCATTCACTTGTTCATCTATTCATTTAGTGCAGCTATTTTACATAATATTACAACTTAACTGCACTAGATATGTTATTGTTGGAACTAGATAACGTGGAGGTGTACAAATACTTAGGTGTCTGGTTAGACAGTTCCCTCTCCTTCCAGCAACACATAACTCACCTTCAATCTAAAGTTAAGTCCAGGATTGGTTTCCTATTCCGCACAGGGCCTTTTTCACTTATGCTGCCAAACTCGCCTTGGTGAAAATGACAATCTTACCAATTCTCATTGGTAAGATTGTCATTTACAGAACATTTACAGAACTGCCTCAAACTCTCTCCTGAATAAACTAGATGTTATCTACCATAGTGCCATACGTTTCGTGACTAGAGCCCCTCCTAACACCCACCACTGCAACCTCTATGCATTAGTTGGCTGGCCCTTGTTACACACTCATCGCTTAACTCACTGGTACCAACTCATTTACAAATCCTTGCTAGGCAAAGCCCCGCTGTACCTACGCTTACTGGTCACCATAGCTTCACCCACCCGCAATCTGCGCTCTAGCAGTTACATCTCCTTGGTCACCCCAAAATCCCACACCTCCTTTGGCCGCCACTCTTTCTAGTTCTCAGCTGCAAGTGATTGGAATGCACTTCAAATAACCCTGAAACTCAAAACCCTTATCTCACTAACTGCGTTCAAAGTATGTCTGTCTGAGCTCCTGTCTGATCACTGTACGTGCTAACCATTCTCCATGCTCTCGCACCCCCCTATTGCATTACTGCAATCCATTACCTCAGTCACACCCCATTGCATTTTTGCTCAGATGCACATCTTCACCTGCATTGCTATCATATTCTGTTTACGCCCTTTTGCACTATTCATCCGCCCAGGTATGCTAGACTGTCATTCCTCCAACCTTTGTTGTCACACAATGTTTGTACATCACATCTGTACTAACTGTATATTGACTCTTTACTACATCTCAGCATTTATATATTCGGTCTATTCATGTATACTGTGATATTACTGACCTACATCATCATCTAGACTACACTTTGCACCAACTGTATATTGACTTTTCACTACATTTCAGCATTTACATAGACGGCCTATTCATATATATTGCGTTATAACTGATTCAACACCACTAACTAGATCATAATTTGCACTAACTGTTCTGGTTTTGTTTTGTTTGGCACTATACTACATCTCAGCAGTGTTCTAGACTATCTATTCATGTATATTGTGTTATTACTTTGCACCGGCTTTGTAATGCTTACTTAATCTGCACTTTATGTAGCCTTTTGTATTCTTTATTCCTGTATTGTATTGCATGTGAAACTGTATGTTGTCCTGCAGCTTATGCTTTTCTTGGCCAGGTTGCTGTTGCAAATGAGAACCTGTTCTCAACGGCCTATCTGGTTAAATAAAGGTTAAATAAAAATAAAAAATTGTGGTAGATATACAGTATACAGGCTCACTGGTTTGAATATCTTAATATTAATGTCCACAAATTAACTAAATAGGTTTTTAAACAAAGACAATGTTATTCTTCCAATTTCCTTCACTTAGCCGTATGTCACTAATAGCTAGGAGGCAATACCTGACATATTCTGTGTTTGTCCCTTTCACGCTAACTATTTCTTTTTTTAACTTTTTACTTGGTACTAATGAGCTGATTGGGCTGCTGCTCTCTCTGCTTGGAATCAGTTGCAAAGCCACCTGAATCTTTGGGAGCTGGTTTAATTGCACTATAGTTGGTTATCATTTCGTTTTTTTCTGATACCGGTGGTAAAACTATACTTTTAATACTGTGCTGGTGCCTAAACTGTGCCTGAACTCATACTTGAAAAAAAAGAAAAAGAGCACAAAACGACGATCAGTAAAATGAAAGCGCGGCTTGTTTATTGTTAAGGCCATATGGTCAAATTTAATTAATGCATTTAAAATGCTATAACAATAACTTATTTCACCAGTCAATTGCTGCTAAACAACAAAAAGAACCACTAAATTGCAGAAGGGTACTTCTAGTTTGTCGAGGTGCACCTGAATGCACCATGAGTTTACAAGGTGTACTTAAATGCACCCATAGCAATAATACGGATAGAAAGGCCTTTCTCATTCTAATCAACATAGCAGAATGGTTAGAGCGTATAACCATTCCGTATAAACTTCTGTATAAACAGATTCTTTTTGTTTTGATTGCTAAAGTGATGTCTTTTGATATCTTATAATTCTGTACTTTGTTCTGTCTCTCCATTTTAAATTGTTATATGTTTGTTTAATGCCTGCAGTATTAGTCAGTTATTTGTGCTGCTGCTTGTCTTGGCCAGGAAAATCTTGAAAAAAGAGATTTTTAATCTCAATGAGTCTTTTACTCCTGGTTAAAAAAAAGGTTAAATAAAAAAATGCATTTAAATAAAAAATTAAAAGTATATCTATTTCATAAAATGTCTGAACAAGACCACAATTTAGGCAGCCAGCCAAATAAACATTCCCTTTTCTTTCCACTCTTTGTGACTATTGTTTTATTTTATTTCTATTTCTCTCTCTGCATGCTAGCATCGGGTATCCCGGGTATTACATCGGGTATGTGTGTGTGTGTGCAAACAACACACACACACACACACACACACACACACACACACACACACACACACACACAGTACCTGTGGCTGTGGATGAGGGCATTGAAGGCCAATCCATCATTCCAGCTACTGGAGAAGTTAACCACATTGACCTAAGGACAGAGATAATGGATATTAAAGGGCCAACTTGTGACTGCAGTATGACACCTTTATATACCTTTTATAGGTATATATTAGACAGACTGAGCTCTTACTGTAATACATGGAGTGACAGAGTACTATAGCTATAAATGGGTTTCAAATGTAATACAAAGCTCTAGAAGTACATTTACTGAGAAGAAAAGACACAAAATTAACCAAAATCAGCCTTATTTTGGTTTGTCAGCTGAAATGACGACTCTCACTAGACTATTTTACTAGTGCTAGGTAACTAATGTAACTCTCAGTTATTTGAAAAAAGCTGACTTTCCAGTCAACCGTGTTAAAGTTAAAGGAGAATTCCGGTCGATTTCAACACGTAGCTCTGTTGTTTGTAAATTTGGAGTGCTGTCAGTAGCAAGAAAAACTAAAACAATCGGTGCTGCCTACACCATGTTATCCCCCTGCTAGCGTTAGCACCCAACAGGCTTAAACAGGGTAGGTTTTAAAGGTGTTTTTAGCCTCTAATCATGCTCGAAATGTCATTACAAGTGCCTACCCATGTGGAGTGATTAATTCCGAGGGAACACAGCAAATTTGACTGGAATATTGGATTGTAGGAGTTCGACAATCGACTAGTGTGGACTTGACCGGAAAACAGTAAATATACAGAGGTATGTGCACTGGCTGGATTAACACAACTTTTATGCCTTTCTGTCACATCTACTGCAGTCAGATTGGCTGTTCAAAG
Source organism: Zingel zingel (assembly GCA_023566125.1). Lineage (NCBI taxonomy): Eukaryota > Metazoa > Chordata > Actinopteri > Perciformes > Percidae > Zingel > Zingel zingel. The sequence continues at coordinate 8,926,557 of CM042337.1, forward strand.
AGATCATGCCTTCCACTGAAATCTGTCTTTTAGTTTCATACTTAGGGCAATAAAATGATAATCATCTAACGGCACTAGTTCCAGATCTGGATCACCACCAAAATAATCCATTATTCCTTGGGCGAAACCCTTTGTCCACCAAACTTCATGAATATCTGTTCATGAGGGGTTTTAGATATCCAGTCAGACAGATAGACAGACAACTAGAAAAAAACAAGCGATCAATAAGACAAGTGTTTTTTTATGGCGTTATGTCCCAGGACTACAGTTTGCTGAAAACACAGAAGAGGCGGCTGTAGAAGAGAACTAACATTAGATCCAGTGTGACAGCCTGTAGATTGAGGATAAGACTGAGTGAGAAGTAAGTTGACTTCTAACAGACCTGAGGATACTGGCGCGTGTTCTGACGAACCCAACTCAGCAGAATCTTCTCACTGTTGGTCTGCTGTAGGCCTGCCATCACATCCTTCATCACATCCTTTACCTGCACACAAATACAAAGTATAGCTAGTATAAACACTTAACATAAAGCACACATAAATAGAATTGATGCAGTTATTTTTACAAGACATACATTTTAAAGCTGTGTTGGTGTCCCCTAGAGTATTCAATGTTTATTTGACCTTACACGATGACGGTTTGGAATAGTATGACAATTTAGAGGGACTGAAAATGTTAAGTTAGTCCAGTGGATGGCTTTAGAGGAAACTAAATTGGGATCATTGAAATTATTCTCCATGAAGCATAAGAGATTGACTAATTTCATAGCAATTTCCCATTAGATGTTGACATATTTTGTGTGAAAAGTTGACATTTTGTCCTGAGAGATGCTTCAATAATTAGGAATAATAAATAATGCAAGGGGTGTCCAAGATGGAAAGGGTTTATATTCTAGGAAGCAAGAATATCCATGGCGACATTTCATGGAAATCCAGCCATTGATGTCCTGCTTACAAAGAGCAAAGTTTAAGAGGGCTGTGAGAGGAAACCGGATTAATTGTCCAAAATGGAAAGGGTTCATCCTCTGGGCAGCAAGGCTCTTTGGGATGTCAATGCCAGTTGTTTGGTCCCCAACCAGCCCCTCTTTGGTCCACGTTGGTTTGAAATATCTGAGCAACTATTGGATGGACTGCCATGGTATTTCTTAAATACAGGCATGGTCCCGAGACGATCAATTCTGATGACTTTGGTGATCCTCAGACATTTCCTCCTTTTTTTATTTGCCCAATTCTTTGGGTTTAGTGTTACTTTGCAAAAATGTACATTTTGAGCTAAGGTCAGTTATATAGAGAGAACAGACATGGACGATTAGCAGTTGGCTACTGTTATCAGTTACTATCAAACACACCCATAACCCTCTCTCTCTCTCTCTCTCTCTCTCTCTCTCTCTCTCTCTCTCTCTCTCTCTCTCTCTCTCTCTCATACATTCACAAACACACACACACACACACACACACACACACACACACACACACACACACACACACACACACCACTTTTTAAAGAATTCTTCTGATAGACAGAACAACTTAAAATCCTTGCTAATATGATGTCTGGCGATGTAACATTACCATAAAGCACCATTTTTTAAATATCTTCTGTTTCTAGCAAAGTTTTGATGTGGCCTGTCAGTAGATACTCTACATATTCATATAACACATTTCACATGGCAGCACACACACAATGAAAGTGCACACAGTCAAAGGACACTTGTATACACACATATCCAGGCACAGGCCTATGTTTGGATATGGCTGCATCCTCTTTTGGCAGTTGTGAGTGACAGTTTTGGAGCACTTGTTCAGGGCTCGGGGGGTGGGGGTGGGGAGTGGGGGGAAAGGGACATGTCATACTTTTCACTGCCCGGTTTTGCATTACTTATGCATATCTTACCCTCACCTTTCTATCAGCCACATATGCACTTACACATATACACACAAAAAAGGCAGTTTTGTTTCCCCACCATACCACTCAATCCTCTTTCTCTGCCTCTTTCTCCTTGCTTTCTGCACACACACACACACACACACACACACACACACACACACACACACACACACACACACACACACACACACACACACACTAATAGAGTAAAGAAGAGGAGGAAAGAGTCTACTACACACCCACAAATACACACTCACACAAATGTGCAACTAAACCTACTGTATTAATAGAGTTTGGTGTAAATAAGTGTCAAAGTGAATTCCCAGTAAGGGGACGCTCACACACAAACACACGCACGCACGCACGCAGGTTTGATAGAGATTCCTCATTTCCTCATAGAATGTGGCCTGCTGGGTAAAAAAGGGATTCATTTGGGAGTAGGTCACAGCATGCATTTCCACTTTAATTGGAGGCTTTGACAAAGACTGCTGAAGACACATTCCAATGACACACACACACACACACACACACACACACACACACACACACACACACACACACACACACTAACAGAGATCTACACGCACAGAAGCACTCACAGACTGGCATACGTGCCCACACACCAACAAATGATAACCACAAGGGTGTAGCAGGCATATTCACACACACACTGCATGCATACACACACACACACACACACACACACACATGCTAACCACAATCATGTACACTCAGCCAACACACACACACACCTCATTATAGAATTGTGTTTTGCTTTTAATCGCGTCATTAAGTCTATGCCAAAACTAGCGTGATTGAGACATTAGCATCTATTCAACTTAATGAGGAATTAAATACAATTAAAATGAATTGCAATGTAAGCTATTAAAACTACTGACTTTACATGAAGTTGGTTTTTAACACTTTGTCCAACGGAAAATACATTATAAAGATTAAATATAGCTTAAAGCTATAGTGCGTTGATTCTGTCGGCCCAATGAGGAATTCTAAGTAATTACAGCAGCACTGTCCACATGACGCAAGCCTTTGGTGGTCGCGCACCAATGGCAATGGCTTGAATGTAATGAACGTTAATTAATAAAATAAAATTGTTGCACACTATAGGTTTAATGTTCCAATCATGAAAAAAAAAAAATTACAGGAAACTTCGGAGCGCCCTGTACATTTTTTGCACATTTTTCGCCCCATTGTACCAAATTTGGTTGCAGTTCCACCAGAGTTAGACTGGGGGTGATCGCAGGTGAGTGCAAACTGAATGGGACTCAGTTTGCACTCAGTTTGAGCTAGGCGGCTAAATTTGTCTCATTCGCCTGATTGTCGTTGAGAAATCTCAGATTTGATTGGGCAGAAATAGAAGATATGGCAATGAATTATATAAACATACTTCAAATTGAAGGTATTTAAACCCCAATGTAATATTTTAGGTATCAACATCTTTACGTACTTGAGAAAATAACAGCTACCTTCCGGTAAGGTTGTGTCAATTCCTGCACTTCAGTGATTAAAACAGCAGCTGGGGAATTTGTCCACCTATAGCTAGCGATAGCATGGCAGCACCCCATAACAGCCCAACTCATAAAATATACGGCTACTACCACAGCCCGTAAAGGGAATCAAATGCGTGGCCGGACCGGTGGCTTTTGCCAGAAATGTATTTGCTGCAAGAGGGGGAGATACTGTGGTGTTGAGTGACAGACGGAGGGTTGCATTAAACAGCTACAGAGTTTACTTTGCTATGGACGCAGGATTCCAACCGTAGAGACGTAACGGACTCTTTTCTTTAGCGGAAGCAATACAATCGTATTTAAATCAAGAAACTCCTTTTGATTCAATATTTTGTGTCAAATTATTGATTTATTTAATAAGTAGCCATGTAATAAGCGGGATAATGTAGAGTGAGGCGGTTGTTATAGCGAATACAACCCCGACAGAGTGATCAGGTCTTGAAACAGCCTGAAGCCTCTACAAGCCTCTATCCGAATAATTGATTCTGATTGGTCAATCACAGCATTCTGTGATTTCTGTATAGCAGAAGTTGGACAGAGTTCTGATTATAGACTCTGGAGGACCATTTATGAATCAACATTTTGGGTCAAATTATGGATTTCTTTGGTAAGTGACAGTGTAATAAGTGGGATAATGTAGAGTGAATTGAACCCATTCAGGTTGATTCATCATCCTGTATCACCCTGCCAGGGATCTAATCCGCAATAATTATTAGCCATTATATACATTATCCCTTACCTATGGGGATTTGTACGGAGCCCCCCTGGTCCCACTCCTGGCCTCAAGATATTAACTCGTGGCCTCAAGATAGTAACTCGTGGCCTCAAGATACTATCTCGTGGCCTCAAGATAGTAACTCGGAGCAGCTTTTTACAAGTATATACATGTAAAAAGTATAAATATAGGCTATAAAATATGAAGAAGAATTATAAAGGACTATGGATATGCATTAGAGCTGTTTTCTTCATCCCGCTCCCGCCGAATTTCTGACCATTACACTCCCGCCCGCTCCCGCAAAACTCGGAGAATTTATGCCCGCACAATAATAGAGATGCATTGATGTTGTGTCTTCTCCCGTCCCGCATGAGAAAACATGTCATTTTATAGGTTAATAGGGAGAAGATGCAGGCAAAGAAGGCAGGTGCTTGCTGCTGTTAGACGGGGAGGAAGGAGCAGAGGATGAGGCAGAGAGGAGAGGGAGAGAGGGGGAGGAAGGAGCCGAGGATGAGGGAGAGGGCGGACGGTGGACGGAGCCTTGGCTCGGAGCTCCCCTGTCCTGGGCGACTCAGACACGCTGGTGTCTGCTCATAGATGGGCTATACAGTATATACTCAGTCAGTATATATGTATATCTATGGTTTCTTGGGGGGATTCCAGGCTACATCCCGATCCCGCAGTGTTTTTTTTAGCCGCCCGCTCCCGCCCGCAGCAAAGTGAAAACCGCCCGCTCCCATGAGATTTGCGTTGGGACCCGGCGGGACTCAATCCCAATGCAGCCCTCTATTATGCAGTCTACAAGATTTACATTACTGTATTAACAGAATTGTGATGAACAGTACTAGTAAATAAATAGAAGCAGAACTGCACACTGAATATTAAAACAGAGAATATTGCACAGAATGTGAAGTATTGCACTACAGGGTCCAGTTTAATAACAAAGGGTCCATGTGTCAGACACTTTACTATCTTGAGGCCACAAGATGGTATCTTGAGGCCACGAGTTACTATCTTGAGGCCACGAGATAGTTTCTTGAGGCCACGAGATACAATCTTGAGGCCACGAGATGGTATCTTGAGGCCACGAGTTACTATCTTGAGGCCACGAGTTACTATCTTGAGGCCAAGAGATGGTATCTTGAGGCCACGAGTTACTATCTTGAGGCCACGAGATGGTATCTTGAGGCCACGAGTTACTATCTTGAGGCCACGAGTTACTATCTTGAGGCCACAAGATGGTATCTTGAGGCCACGAGATGGTATCTTGAGGCCACGAGATACTATCTTGAGGCCACAAGATACTATCTTGAGGCCACGAGATAGTCTCTTGAGGCCACGAGATAGTATCTTGAGGCCACGAGATAGTATCTTGAGGCCACGAGATAGTTATAATTAATTTTTTTGACAAAGTGGGACCAGGGGGGCTCTGTAGATTTGGGAAAACTAACACTTTTAGGCAGGTTACAAAGACACAATGTAACATTGTTTTACCTAGAGGCATCAAAGTGTATTTCTGCCTCACTGGGAAACTTTTCACTTTTCTTTCCTTGCTACTTTCTACAAATCATTATTGCTGCCTTGAGTTCCCTGCAGCGTGACTGCTACCTTCACCATAACAGCTACAATTCAGATTCCAAATATCAACAACAGAAAATGTAGATGGACACAGAAGGATTATGTGCAGTGTTTTGTTCTTGGAATGTGAAATGCAATTGAGTACTTTCGGCATCATGAAGAAAAGGCAATTTCAACTGGTGTTAAAGTGATTCTTACTAGTAAAAGCTGTCTCTCTGATCACCTCACCAGCATGAGTGCAGTGATTTTACTCAATGCCGCTTGTTTATCTTCACTATAAATCTTTGTGTGGCCCTCTAAATGGGCTCCATTGAATATGGTGTAATTACAAAGTGAAATGCTATACTTACAATTTAGACATTGTACAGCTCTATTTTTTGTTTTACTAGGGTTTTGTTTGACTCATTATATACATACTCATTATATACATACTTATAATGCATTATAATCTGCTTATAGCACTGTATTAGTGTAGATAAACACTATTATAAACACATAACTATTCATAATACTTTATACCATCAATATAATCACATTATAAAGCATTTTATAGTGACTTAAAAGGTCAAGTATCATACTGTAATACTGCTCACTGATATTTTTTGCAAGGATCATAGTGTATTATAATTGTAAATATGTATTAATTTTATAATGCATTATAATCACTGTTCTAATCAATTATAATGTTATTATAAGTTACTCTAAATGGTCATTGAGTGCTTTAGGGAAGTAATGAAATGCCTGCGGTATAGGCAGATGTAATACATTACAAGCTTATAAGTCACTATAAGTGGGCATTGTTTGCTTTAAGCAAAGTGATAGAATTATCATCAATATATCAGGGCTGTCAACGTTAATGCGTTAACGCATGCAATTCATCTAAAAAAAGTTTTTTAACGCAAAGTAATAATGTTATCAAGTTTGACCCCAACCTCTTCCCAATATCGCAGCACAGATGGTTACGCAACACATTTTTGTTGATGTTAGCAAAGATGCTAGTGCTGAGACAGGGTCAACAAGCCGTACTTGTCAAATAACACTGTCAACAAAACAACAACAACAAAGCTAACTACTGCAATTGCAACATGGGTCGCTACAGACTGCAGGCCCATCAACATAGTTCAGGACCGGTGTCTTCAAGACATCATTCAGATCACCACAGGCGACCCATCATATAAGAATCCATGAACTGTACGACACTAAAAAAGCAACGAAAGCGAGGGAGTTGACAGAAGGTACTTTTATTGCACTTACTGGAGACCATTGGACATCAGTAAGTAATCATAACTACCTCTGTGTATCAGCACACCTAATCGATGACAACTGGCAGCTGCACTCATTCACTTTCGGCATGTATAAAACAGAAGCAAGGCATTTTGCCGAAGCATGCGCTAGCTAAATTGCATATGAGTGGGACATAACGGGAGAAGTCACAACTATAGGAACAGACAGCGCTTGCTACCATTCAAGCATTTGCCATGTGTGGCACACATGATACAAAGGGTGATCACTGTGGCTTTACGGAACAGCGGATTTGACAGTGTTTTAGCCAATTGCCATAAAATAGTTGGACATTTCAGACACAGTCCTGCAAACAAAGCTCAGCAAACTTCTCATGGACAAATAGAGGAGTTCCTCGTCCAGGATGTACCGACGCGCTGGAATTCAACTCTTGAAATTATCAGGCAGAATCAACACAACAAAGGTCCACTGAATGCAACGCTGGCACAGCAAAAGCACAAGTTAGCCATGCTAACCTCAGCTGAATATGACAGGCTGGCAAAGTTGGAAACGTTGCTGGAGCCCTGCAGGTAATGTGATTTCTCTGTCTTCTCCTATTTTACTGATACACATGAGTAATTTGTAGGTTATCTAGACATACTTTAAGGCCTATACCCTAAATAGATGCCATCTGAATGAAAACTGTAGTCATTAAGTCAATTATGTGGTGCTGTGTTTGCCCTGGAGGTACATCACTGAGCTCCTAGGTGGTGAAAACTATGTATCCTGCTCTGTGGTGCTACCTGCACAATGTCCTCTCCTGCATACAATGGAGGTCTCTGATGTTGACCCTGCCTTCAAGGCTGCATTCACAAAGGACCTCAACGTGCGAAAGTACAACACAAACCTGTGGTGGTTAAAGGTAGCAACCTGTCTAGATCCTAGGTTCAAGGAGGACCTTAAATGATTGCCCAGAGCAGAGAGGGAAGAGGTTGGAAGGATGGAGAATGTGCACCACAGGCCTCTCTCCAAAGAAAAAGATGGCCCTCATACTGATGGGATCAGAGTCAGAGTCTGATGATGAGGTACACAGATAACCCTCTTGGCTACACCTGCATCAACAATGCCATGTGAGAGACTGTTCTCTTTGGCAGGCAACATTCTGCAGAAGAAGAGGTCAGCTCGTTAGTCTGCCTGAGCAACTGATTGAAAGAAAACTAGACTGTATGATTGGTTGACAGGAGGCACGTTGCACAGATGCACACTTTTGGAAGCAATTATCTTTAACCAAGAATGTAGAGACTCTTCCCTCTGTCTCTTCACATACATTATCGTATTCTATTTCCAAAATAGGCCTACTTATTGTTGCATTCATTTGGGTTGATGTTACTATGCAAAAAAAATTACAGGTAAGCTTTTTGTGACTTTGTAGCAGACTTTACTTTGTAACAGTTTGGTTACTGCTAAATATGTCAAGTTCATATGGATGTCTCAACAGATTGTTATTGAACACTTGTTTAATAAATGTTAATGGTTGAGATAATATAACTGAAGAATTTGTTTCTTTCAACCAGTTGGTCATGCATTTATTTATTTCAACACTGCAAGTTTACAAGTAAATCCTAGTATTATTTTTTAAATTTGTGATTAATCATGATTGATGTTGACGTTTGATCAACAAAAGTGACTCCTTAAATTGTCCCCGTCATCCGCTGCTAACACCACCATTCCTCCCAGGTGTCAGCCTCCTCATTCACTTCTATTCATTTTGAGGACCAAGTCTAAATTCAATACTTCTGAATTATAAACAAACAATATAGCAATATTATTCTGTGTCATATGTTTTTCTAACTCAAAGGATTTTGTTTAGCAAAAAATAATGTCAGTGAATGACCATCAATTAATATAAAGTATTGTGATACTTGATCTTATAAGTCAGTATCAAATGCTTTATAATGTGTTGTGATTATTTTTTTAAAGCATTATGAATGTTTATGATTGCTTTCTAACTATAAATATACAGTGCTATAAGCAGATGATAACACATAATAAGTTTATAATGCATTATAGACATGGGCGTCATAGAAAGTGTTACCGAAAATACTGATCAAGGTCAAGGTAAATAAAATACATTCAGTCCAAACAGACGCCACTTTTTGAAATACAGCCAAAATTAGATACAACTGCAATAAAAATGCTTTCAGAGAGCAGCATGCTGACATATTCTCACACACACTAACAAAGACATACACGTGCATGCGCACACACCTGCCAGTGAAGAATGATGCTCCAAATGAGCCCGAGAATCAGTTTGTGATTCCCATCAACAATGTCTGCTGCTCCAATATTCACCAATTCAACCTAGAGGAGGGATGAACAGATGGGTTTATTTTACAAAATACAGTCCCTTCCCGGACTCAAGGAATATATTATATTATAAAATAAACATTTTGTGTAAGAAAAATCTATTTCTCCAACAAGAATTTTTTCTTTTTTTTCTTTTTCTTATTTCTTTCATCCTCTAGTTACCCCTCAGATTGATCTGTGGATTCCTAACTTTTTATTACTAGAACTACTTTTTTTTGCAGGCCATGTTGACCAAAAAGTCGATCTCCTATGTACAAGATGTTATCTCCTACATACGGGATGTTATCTCCTACGTACGACTTAATATCTAAAAGTGTATCTCCTACATACAAGATGTTATCATGAGATAAATGTTTAGGCTTAATTAGGCTGTTTTGAGAGTGAGAAAGCCGTGTAGAATGAAGAGCTTAAGGCACAATACGAAGGGCGTTGAAAGTTCAGCCAATTGCAGCATAAGCAAAGGGTTTTACCTTCTCAGTTACCTACAAATGTCCACTGTAAAACATAAGGACATTTGGCATACTGTAGGTGCCGACTTGGGTTAAACAGTGGGGGCTGGGGGCAGAAAATGTAAATAATGTCTGATTAAATATAATATAATAATATGGCAAAAGAACTTAAACTTCCTAAAGATGGAGATGATCATTTTAATTTTAACAACAGTAACTCAATGTTTATTGGGGGAGTTTGTGAGTGATGTATTAGAAGTGGTCAGAAAGTGTAAGAATAAAGATTTCTATCCAGAAATGATATCGATATGTCACTCATAAAAGAAGTAATTGACTATGTTCTCAAACCATTTACTTATATATATATATATATATATATATATATATATATATAATAAAAAAATATTTTAAAACTGGTACCTTTCCTGATAAAATGAAAATGACTAAAGTGGTTCCAATTTCATAAAAACTGTGACAAGCATATTGTTGCAAATTATAGACCTTTACTACCTCAATTTTCTAAAATACTTGAAAAAGTATTTGTAATCAGACTCCATGACTTCGTCGAGAAATATATGTTACTGAGTTATCAGTGAAATGTGAACATTACGGTATAAGAGGTATTGCAAGACATTGGATAAGAAGTTATTTAAATGACATATTATATATATTATATATTATATAGTAAAAATTAATAATAATGAATCAGATCTTAGATGAGTAATCTGTGGTGTTCCACAAGGGTCGGTATTGGGACCTAAGTTATTTATTATTTTATTTATTTATTTATTTGTACAGTATTTAAAATCTTGAAATTTGTAATGTTTTCATATGATACAAATTGATTCTGTTCAGGGGAGGATATGAAACAATTATCAAATACAATAGAAAGAGCATTAATCATTTAAAAAATGGTTTCATATAAATAGGATCTCTAAATGAAAATAAAACTAAATGTAAATGGACTGTTTTTTAAATGTATGGTGTTTGGTGGTATCAGGGCCAATTGTGATATAAAAATGAATTTAAAGAAATTGACAGAGTATATGAAACACATTTTATGGGAGTGATTATAGATTATAAACTATGCTGGAAGCCACATATAGATTATGTAGAGGCTAAGCCCAAGCTTTAAGCCCCTGAGGTGCTCTTCCACAGGTAGAGTAATTGACGCACTTTTTACCTTTTTGATTAAGGAAAGTCATATTTGCAGTTAACACCATTGGTTCCATTTATTTCCATGAAATATTAGTTGGTTTTCCAGACAAATCACTGCTTGTGTATGCTTGTGTGGTGTTGGTGTGCATGTGTCTGTGTGTCCGTGTGGTCAAAAACTGTATGTGCCTCCGGGTTGCACCTGAGGAACCAAAGATTGGTTCCCATATATACCAAGAGACATAATTGGCTCTTACAGATTATATTAAAATGTATTGCTATTCTTTATAAAGTCAGGGATTTGTTGAATAAGAGATGTCTGCATATATTATATTATTCACTTGTAATGCCATATATGTCATACTGTGCAGAAATATGGGGAAATGCAAATAAAACCAATATAGATTCTATAATTAAACTTCAGAAGAGAACAATTAGAGTAATACATAAAGCTGGTTATTATGAATCAACAATTTTTCCATCATCTTAAAATATCCAGATATTGTATATTTAAAAACCTTGTAAATACTTCTTCGAGTTGTGAACAATGGCCTTCCTGTCTGTATTATTTATTTATTTATTTTAAATTAAGAGAAGGTAATTACAATGTATCTTTGAAAATGGTAAAGTGAGGACTAATGTAAAATATAGATGTGTTTCAGTTTTGGGGATTAAATTATGGAATGAATTTAATGATGAGTTTAAAAATGTGTATGTCTTTGTTGAGTTTCAAAAAGCTGGAAAATCTAAATTAAATAACGGTTATGAAGTAATTTGAATAAAATATAATTTGTACAATGTATTACTAGTGTAAGTACCAACAGATTCTCACTCCCATCTCGTAAAATACGGACGCTTGGTCAGGTGCCTTTGTTGTTGTTATTGACGCTAAAAGTCTCCTTTAGCGTCATATTTAAACACGCTTTATCTACGCGCTTGGTCAGGACTATTGGCGTCACTTTTGACACAGTTAGGTTAAGGAAAAGGTGGGTGGGCTTACGTTTCCATGACACACGGGAAGAACGGGGCAGTTGAGTTTAGGAAAAGAACGGAACGGTTGGGTTTAGGAAAACAAGAATGTGACGGTTGGGTTTAGTAAAAGAAGAAAGCGACGGTTGGGTTTAGGAAACATGACACGCGGGACACAATCCCCGGTCTTATGGGTGAAAGTCCTGTGTTATTTGACCCATCCACCACCCCAACCAACCTCCCTATGCGGGCTTTCGGGCTTTCATACTACTCACTACTTAATGCTACGTCATCTTCAAAACTTGTGTAGCTGCTGCTCTCCCTGGTGCATTCTACAAACGCGCTGAAGGGGGATTTTTGAGTCGCTTCAGACACTGACAGCCACTGTCCAAACATCCGTATTTTACGAGTTCAGAGTGAGAACAGGTTATAAGTACGCACAGAAGTGAAGTAACGTACAGTACCTTGTGAAAGTATTTGGTGCCCTTGAACTTTTCGACCTTTTGCCACATTTCAGGCTTCAAACATAAAGATATAAAACTGTAATTTTTTGTGAAGAATCAACAACAAGTGGGACTCAATCATGAAGTGGAATGGAATTTATTGGATATTTCAAACTGTTTTAAAAGATAAAAAACTGAAAAATTGGGCGTGCAAAATTATTCAGCTCCCTTAAGTTAATACTTTGTAGCGCCACCTTTTGCTGCGATTACAGCTGTAAGTCGCTTGGGGTATGTCTCTATCAGTTCTGCACATCGGGAGTCTGAAATTTTTGCCCATTCCTCCTTGCTCAGTGAGGTTGGATGGAGAGCGTTTGTGAACAGCAGTTTTCAGTTCTTTCCACAGATTCTCGATTGGATTCAGGTCTGGACTTTGACTTGGCCATTCTAACACCTAGATATGTTTATTTGTGAACCATTCCATTGTAGATTTTGCTTTATGTTTTGGATCATTGTCTTGTTGGAAGACAAATCTCCGTCCCAGTCTCAGGTCTTTTGCAGACTCCATCAGGTTTTCTTCCAGAATGGTCCTGTATTTGGCTCCATCCATCTTCCCATCAATTTTAACCATCTTCCCTGTCCCTGCTGAAGAAAAGCAGGCCCAAACCATGATGATGCCACCACCATGTTTGACAGTGGGGATGGTGTGTTCAGGGTGATGAGCTGTGTTGCTTTTATGCCAAACATAACGTTTTGGGGTCAATGACGTATAAGGGTTGGCCAGATGAAAAAATTAAAAAACTTTGAAAAAGCTTTTTTAAAGGCATCTTTGAGTTTCGTTAAAATGTATATTTTGTGTTACTGTACATTTTATTTCATTTGGAATAGGATTTTCACCATTTTTTTTTTATCAAAGGTAGGACCAAATGGACCTAAAATGTCAAGTGGTGTAACCACAAAGGAATGATTAATATTTAATATTTCATCCACTACATTGTTTGTGAGTGCACTCATACAAATATAACTCCTATTTCCAAATTTCACCCAAAAATAAATTTTATTAGGATTACTTCTAAATTTAAATTATATTTGTTATTGCAATATCAAGTGGTAGACATGCTGGAAACAACATTTGTTTTCTAAATAATCTTGGACAAATTGTGTAAAAAGTCTTAAAAATTTGTTTCTACAGTGGAGTAGAGTATTACATTTTATCAAACATTAATTTACCTGCAGATTATCATTTTTTCAAGAAAAATACTAGTTACCCCATTTGACACAAACCAGTTACACCACCTGACGTGATGCTTATAAGTGACACTAAACTCAAAGTAGTTTATTGAATTTGGCGTTTAATTTAATTTCAATGACAAATATTTAAATATATTTAAAACTCATTAGATTAAATTAAACAACTAACATCTTAACAAATTGTGTGTGTATGTGTGAACAGTATTTGTGTGTGAGAAAGAGGTAGATAGATCGGTAAAAGAGAGAGGAAGAAGCAAGTCTGTTTAGGGTTGTGCATGCTCTTTAACATGTTTACAGGTAAAGCGCTCATATTATGCTTTTTGGGATGTCATAGGTTTACAAAGTGAAAAAGCCCAAAGTCCCCCCCAAAGTGACTTACCATCTCCAAGAGAAATCACGGTTCACCAACTGCTGCAAACAGCTCTATTGTAGTCCAGCCTTTACTTCATTGACGAACGTGGTCACTTTGTAACACACGTTATAATGCTCGCCTAGCTGCTAGCATGGCACGCCCTCCTACTCTGCTTCTGACTGGCTAGTAGTCCTTACCTAGGTACTCTCAGGGCACGCACTCCTACTCTGCTTCTGACTGGCTAGTAGTCCTTACCTAGGTACTGTCAGGGCACTCCCTCATACTCTGCTTCTGACTGGCTAGTAGTCCTTACCTAGGTACTGTCAGGGCACGCCCTCATACTCTGCTCCTGACTGGCTAGTAGTCCTTACCTAGGTACTGTCAGGACATGTCCTCATACTCTGCTTCTGACTGGCTAGTAGTCCTTACCTAGGTACTGTCAGGGCACGCCCTCATACTCTGCTTCTGACTGGCTAGTAGTCCTTACCTAGCTACTGAGCATGTGCAACTCCCAACAAAGATGGAATAGAAGTGAGATGTCTCACTCTGTAGCTAAAACAGAGAGCTCAACACACAGGGTGAAAAGAGGAGCTGCAGCAATGTGCAGTACAACAAAAATATGGTGTTTTTTGAAAATTAAACCATGTACAACTACTCTGTTACAACCTCTAAATGCAATTATTAACCTGAAAATGAGCATAATATGAGCTCTTTAACTTATTCTGGTGCATTTATCTTAATTCAATTTGATAAACTGCATTTTTTCAATGGCATTTTTAATATTTAAGTAACATTTAATACTTAAATTAAATAATCCTTGAATGTTTTAGGTATTTTAAAGCTGCTGTTCTTGTACCACATTAGGGGTCACAGTTCAACTGCCTCATTCTATGTTATTAAATTGTTAAGAAATTATTGCAACATTGCAAAGGAATGATATGGAAATTTTAATTTAAGGGTAAAACCTTTTTTAAACACTAAGTCCTTGCACTATAATGATTTAGCCTAGCCTAGCTAAATAAGCTATCTTAATAAAGTGTTGGATAAATTACCTCCACTTTTAAAAAAATACAAACAATGAACACATACAAATAGTTCTAAATAGTAATTAAGTTCATATAACCTCTTGGACCAGTAACTGAACTAGTTATATTTGAAAAGATTGGCCAAAAATTGAGAGGCTTGTAATAGGAGTCAAATGGTGTAACCGGTTACACCATTTGACATTTCAATGTAAAATCAAATTTATCAGGCATTATAATGGACACATATATCAGCATATGGCCTTGGTGTAAATAATCAAACAATTTTTACACTAAATACTAATTCTTATTCAAAATAATGTTTTTCAATGTTTTACTTGGGTCATACCATTTGACATGTGAACCAAAGAACTGAACTTAACCTAAAAATGTCTTATTAACTTATATTTATCAGAGAGTTATTAACCTTGTGATGCAGCAGTTATGCTGATCAGGGCTCCTTTTCTCTGATGTAACTTCCTGTCATGTGGTCTTCTTGCTGATTTCAACAAAATGGCACCTTAAATGGTGGTTACACCACTTGACATTTCAGGAAGTTAGCATGACTGATAGGATTCCCTAAATTATTAAAATAAATATAAGCATCATTTTAAAATATATTGTAAATACGTATAATAACCTTTAATTTAGGTTAATGCCCAAGTAGTTTATAGGATCTTTTATTAAGAAATTTGACCTTTTTAAGCAAGATTAAAATTTTGGTACAAAGTTTTGACGGTTACACCACTTAGACATTTTTGCCATTAATTGCCAATTATTCTCTTAAAATTAATTAAAACCAAACTCTTTGAAATATGGCCTCTAAAAAAGTATGTATTAACGTAATTTGTTTGTCTGTTTTTTTAAATTTAATGTATTTAAATTTAATTTAACCTTATAGACACAAAAAATGGGCGTCACGTCATTGACCCTTTGCATTGTTGCCAAAAAGTTTGATTTTGGTTTCATCTGACCAGAGCACCTTCTTCCACATGTTTGGTGTGTCTCCCAGGTGGCTTGTGGCAAACTTTAAACGACACTTTTTATGGATATCTTTAAGAAATGGCTTTCTTCTTGCCACTCTTCCATAAAGGCCAGATTTGTGCAGTATACGACTGATTGTTGTCCTATGGACAGAGTCTCCCACCTCAGCTGTAGATCTCTGCAGTTCATCCAGAGTGATCATGGGCCTCTTGGCTGCATCTCTGATCAGTCTTCTCCTTGTATGAGCTGAAAGTTTAGAGGGACGGCCGGGTCTTCGTAGATTTGCAGTGGTCTGATACTCCTTCCATTTCAATATTATCGCTTGCACAGTGTTCCTTGGGATGTTTAAAGCTTGGGAAATCTTTTTGTATCCAAATCCGGCTTTAAACTTCTCCACAACAGTATCTCGGACCTGCCTGGTGTGTTCCTTGTTCTTCATGATGCTCTCTGCTCTTTAAACGGACCTCTGAGACTATCACAGAGCAGGTGCATTTATACGGAGACTTTATTACACACAGGTGGATTCTATTTTTCATCATTAGTCATTTAGGTCAACATTGGATCATTCAGAGATCCTCACTGAACTTCTGGAGAGAGTTTGCTGCACTGAAAGTAAAGGGGCTGAATAATTTTGCACGCCCAATTTTTCAGTTTTTTATCTGTTAAAAAAGTTTGAAATATCCAATAAATTTCGTTCCACTTCATGATTGTGTCCCACTTGTTGTTGATTCTTCACAAAAAATTACAGTTTTATATCTTTATGTTTGAAGCCTGAAATGTGGCAAAAGGTCGAAAAGTTCAAGGGGGCCGAATACTTTCGCAAGGCACTGTAACAACAGTATTGATTTTAACCCAAACATCAATCTTTTTCTAAATTGAACTAAGTAGTTTTGTTGCCTTAACCTAACCAAATTGCAACCGTTTACAACAATGTTAATGACATGTTCAAAACCGTGACAGTTTAGGTTTAGGTATGAGGACAGAAATGCTCCTATGGGTTGTTTTTCCTGCCACCACTATGGGCACTAATTTATGAAAAGCTCCGATGGGTTAGGAAGAGAACTTGTTGGTATACTCACATTGTTCTTCTGCAAGATCTGCAGAGCACGGTTGACATTGTTGAGCGAGTGAACACGTGTGAATCCCCTCTCCAACCTCACCTACACACACACACACACACACACACACACACACACACACACACACACACACACACACACACACACACAAACCAGACAGGAGATTATTGAGGCATAAATAGACCTTGCTTAAGGGCATCCATGAGCCACGTTACAATAAAAGTGTGTTTGTATGTGTGTGTGTGTGCCATTACAATAAGGAGATTGTATCAAACAAAGAACAAGATGATAATGTCTCTCCCTGAGATAGAAGTAAGGAGAAAAGAGAGGGAGGAAAGGTGGTGAAAAGAGAAAGAATAAGAGAGAAAAACAATAACAGATAAAAAATTTAGAAAAATTAAAGAAGAGCGAGAGGGATTCCAGCAAACAGACAAGGTGGAGGAGGTGAAGAGAGCTGGAGGGTAAATGAAAAACAAGGTGTGTGTGTGTGTGTGTGTGTGTGTGTTTCCTTCCAAGAGGCAGTGATGTGAGAGTTTTGCATGGTTACAACTTATCAGTCAGTCAAGTGGACAAACTCCAAATGAGAAGTGCTAGTGTTACTAATAAGGAATGCAATTAACCTGCTGGATGAACGGTTATCTGCCGTGGAGCTACAACTGTATGATCAGCAGAGTTAGTGGTGTGGAACAAAAACTTATGTCAAATCGTAATCTTTATTTTTTCATATTAATTTAGCAACTTTGCAATGTTTCCACATATCTCCTAGCAACTGCATAAGTACCCCTGGGATACAAGTACCCCTGGTTGGAAAGCACTGGTATATATTGCGAACCAGCATAAGCAAGTTGGTACCATTTTCCAACATAGTGTGAGAGCCATGGGAAAGCAATCCCAGCCCACTTTGTTTTTCTCAGTACAGTTTGAGAACAGCCCCTTTAAATTAACGTAAGTGACCCTCGATCATTACTGAACCACAATGGTGCTTGCGATTGAGCTCTAAATATTTTGGGAAACCCAATTGGGAATTCCATTAGTGCTAACCCTAGGCTAGCCTTCTATTTCTATTCGGAAGTTCTAAGAATAGCTTTGCTAAAGCTATGAGGTCAAGTGATTGACTGGCAAGATGACAGAAAAGATTGAATCACCTCAACCCAGTGTTGTTAATTTTGTTAAAGGTGTGATAGAATGATTATACAGGGTATTTCACACTGTTCCTTAAGGTCTCCTAATAGGGGATGTAACATTGGTTGGGCTGAAAATGGCCCAGGTGCTATTCTATGGGTCCTAATGCATCCCTGTGTTTTGGCCCTATTTGGAACGAGAGCTTTTCTTCCAAATATGGTATGCTCATGAATATTTAGATGAGCTGCGTGCTGCACACTCTATTGTTATACATTGTTCGTCTGCTATTTCGTTACTAAATTCACTTCTGAGACTTTTTAATGCGAGAAATCAACTATGTAAAGGTCAAATATGTGCCGTTTTACGAAAATGTATGGCTAATTGCAAATTTTGTCCGACTGTGTGTCGGAGTTCATGAGCTCCATGACAGCGGCCGGTGCTGCCTCGCCGCCCAGCCTGTCCTTTCACAGACCCCGGGTACACTTTCGGCATAACTATAGTATATTTACAGTTCAGTATATCTGCGTATAGTATATCTGCAGTTCACTGACCACGCTCTCACTCACACACACCGGCCATTTAGCAGGAAGAGGGGAGGGAGAGCAACGAGCTGCAGGCCCTGGAGCTCTGTCAGGGCAGCGGCGTTTGGTAGTCCAGTAACCCAGAAACGGTGACTTTGCACGGGTATGACAGAGCTCCATCTATCTCACAGCGGGCCGGGGTCTGTGAAGGAGGACAGGCCAGGCGGCGAGGCAGCACCGGCCGCTGAACTCCGATACACAGACGTACAAAATTTGCAATTAGCCATCAATTGTCGTAAAACGGCACATATTTGACCTCTATATAGTTGATTTCTCACATAAAAAAGTCGCAGAAGTGAATTTAGTGATGAAATAGGAGACGAACAATGTATACAGTTTCTGAGATCACCGAGTTGACGTCAACTCAGTGGTTCGTTGAGATTTGCCCATTTTCAGAGGCAGTTTCAAATTGTGAGATTTGCAGAGGAAAGGGATGTCAATGGGATTTTGAGGTTCTATGTATGTCCTATTTACCCACCAAACTGTCGTTATTCAACTATAACAAGGTAAAAATCGGTGTTGCATTCTATCACCCCTTTAATTTAGTATGTTGAAACAACTTTTTCTTTAATCATTTGAAAAATTTAATAAGATAAAAATTATAGCGAAAGCTTAGAAAATGAGAAGAAAGTCTGACATTGAAGCCAGGTGGCATTATATGCCAATGATGTTCTGGTTTTCATGGAAAACCCAACACAATCTATTTGTTTGTCTGTTTGCTATCCATTTCGGAGGGTCCAAATCTCCCCTGTTACCCCTAAAATGAGCCAGCTAAAACGACACGGAGGATTAAAAAAAACATGGACTCTTCAGAAGAGGTATTTATCTTGTTATTTTTATGTCCTCTTCATCTACAAAGCTGAACACTATTGTTGTCCTTTCTCAGCGGTGACGTAAAACGATTCAGTCGAGCTGCTGCGTGTGAATGTCGTAAAATATCGTACAAATGTAGAACTTGCAGGATATCCTTTTTGCCAATGTATCAGACCTAACGCACAGTTGAATCACAATGTATGATTTCCTTAAAATGGCATACGCTTTTGCCAATATTTAATTACAAGGACCTGTTAATTGTAACAGTACCTTAATGACAATGACTTGGGTTTGCACTCCTTTCAAGTGGTGCATTCAACCTGCCGGGTGGCTAATTTATTTATTTGGAGTCCAGATCAGCTCTCAAAGCATATGGTGTCCCGTGGCAAAAACCTTGCCCATTCATCCACTTTATAATTTGTTCACTATACAGGGCAAAACCAGGGTATGGTGTCCACTCTGTATTGTTTACATCTAACAATGTGCCAAATAATAGAGCATGAGACATAAGACAGACATTTCTGTTTCCATTAGGCACATGTTAATAGCCATCTGCTCTAGCTCCTCTTTTTAACACTATCCTCTTCTGATGGCAGAGAGCAATACTGAGAAAGTATTGCTCTCCTAAAAGTCTGGCATAAGTCTGGCATCTGGTTTGTTTCTATATTTATGGACATGTGCCAACTTATACCGTGTGCTTCTGTGTCTGTGCTTGTGTATTCATACCAGCTCATGTCCTGCCAGCCCCTCCAGCAGCTCCAGCAAGCGCCTTCCATCACACAGATCTGAGAACAGATCCTCCACGGGTGGTTTTCCTGTCTAAAACACAGATACACATACAATTATCAATTCAAATTAAACATAATGTGCATTCATACTTAACATTCCAAAGATTCAACATGTTTATTAATACAAAGTTACATTTCTGCAATATTTAAGTCTGTAGAAGCATTTGGCTACATGGCTGCAAAACCAGAAACAGCAACAACTGCAGGCAGTAACATGAGGTCAATTCACTTATTCCATGTAAAGATCAAAGGTTCAATCCGCCTACTAGAGACTTTGCTCCTTATTGGCTGAAACCACATCAGAGTTGTTGGTAGTAGAGAGACATCTTATAGTAAGCACAAACCAGCCCTGTGTTAAATGTGAAGATAGTAGTTAATACCCAAGGGGTTGTTCTTTATCAGTGCTGGTAAATCTTGGGTTACAAGCTAGCAGTTACTTCACATTGGAAAACACTGCAGGCTGAATACAGTGATTGTCTTCTCTGGGCCTTTACAGGTGCCAGAGTAAAGGGAATAGGAGGAATAAAGGAGAACATTCAGTACATATAAAATACCTTTGAAAAAACATGTTGTATTTGTTTCCCTTAACAGCCAAATAGCAGGGTACTACACTCAAGTTTGTTTAAAATAAATATTTCTTTAACTATTACCAGTTCAGGTACATATTATGACATTTTTATAATAAAAGTGTGCACATATAAGGCACAACTGGGCGCTATAATCCCAAAACCATACAGTATATACAAAAAAGACCACTCTGGAACAATAACTTAACAATAATTCTAGAATACTAAAACATCACCATCTTTTCTCACTGATATATTAACCTCAGTAGACTCCGCTCTAAATTTGAGGCTGATCAATAAGTAAAATGACCTTCACATGCACAAGGTTTATTAGAGGTGTCATAACAGATTTGAGATCAGCTAATCTGGACTCATTTTTCAGCAACACTTGATTTAGCATGGTGAGCAGCATGATCGTATTATTTAAAAATTGAGAAAAATGTATTATGAGAAAGTGTAAGAGAAATTTGTAAAGACAGGAAAAGGGCAAGGACATACACAATAAGTAAGTAAAGCTTTTCTTCTGCATGTATTCCCAGCAGCATCATGTACAAATGACATCATAAATCTTCCCCACATTGTTACTGTCCTGGCAGAGATCTCTCTACCTGCGTTGATCATGCACTTTTACAACAATGGCTGCCATGTAGAAGTCTCCACTCTTGCATCTAAAATGCATTAGCATCGGCAGTGAGACAGAAAGAAAAATGTAGAAATAACCCAGAACTGTGAGGAAAAAGAATAAACACAATATAGAAAGAAAAATGAAAAGGGGGGGAAAAAGTATTTTTCTATAATGAAGAAATTTAGTTATCAATCTTGTGAGGAACAACTTCCTATCAGTGTCTCATTCTCTAACATTTTCCTTTCATTTCTGTCTCCCCCACACATTCTCTCACATCTCATTATCTTTCTCTTACGTTCTTATTTTCCTTCCTCTGTCTTTCTCTTTTTCCATCCCTCTCTGCCCTCGACCTATGCCTCTCGGCATTGCCGTGAGTCTCAACATTTTTAAGTAATTCTCAATTCAGCAGGGCAGTGTGTGTGTGTGTGTGTGTGTGTGTGTGTGTGTGTGTGTGTGTGTGTGTGTGTGTGTGTGTGTGTTAGGAGTGGATTATTTGAATGGGTTGTGGACAGTGTGTTGTTGTAGGTGATAAGGGAAGAAACCACAGGTGAACACAGATAAAAGAACAGGAATCAAGGCACAAAAAGAATCATATGCACATTTGAATATCACTGGAAAACAGAATACACACAAATGAACACACCCATTAAAAATGTCTCTCTCTTGTCCATTTAATGACGGCCTTCTTCATATTTCAAGTACACTCTAACAATGAAGACAGTTCTTCAGTTGTTATCTGGGCTGAATTGATGTTCCTATAATTGCAGCTCTCCAGACTTGAAATTTGAAACTGATCTGTACTTATAACTGAAGAATCATGAATTTTGTTTGACTCGTTAGTGAACACATACTGTATATATAGGGAAAGCTCAGAAAGCCTTTTTTTTGTAAATAAAGAAACACCAAATAAGAATGAAGCAGTTAGTTACTGTACCGTTTGAGAGAAACAGTGGACAGGTACATTAAAAGAGCAAAGATACCAATATGTACAGGTAAGATGTCTGAGGTTACATACACAGCTATAAAAATGTAAAATAAAAAACACTACCTTTACTATTTTAAAATTGCACACTTACTGTTTTTCAGAAAGTAATGGAGGTGGAAGCAATGAACACACCACATTAATTTGTATTTATGTGTGATGCAGGTGCATTGCATTGCAAGAGAGGACATCCAATGTGTTGATGACAACTTGTTGCATGATGCTGGAGAAGCAGGATTAGCCCTACAATTCTTTGTTACTATAATATAATAGAAATTAGACGAGAAAACGACTATGAAACAGAAGATAAGTACCGCACTAGGCAATCTGGAAATTCCACCTGGTCACAAACTTCAAATCTGCATTTGTGGTTGAACAAAGGTAACCTCAGACAAGGGCCTTAAACTCCATCAGGGCAGGAACAGCAGGTAACAACCGTGCGACGAGCTGAAAATCTCAGAAAATAGCATAAGAAAAAGGAGCGGGCAAGAACTGACTTCTACAAAGATCCCTACAAGTTCGTCAAGCCCCTGTTTGCTAAGGAGAAGAGCGGGACCCTAACAGTGCCGATAAAATAAATCAAAGAGCACCTAAGGAAAACCCACTCTGACAGCCGGCAGAACAAACCAGTTAATAGGGACACCTAGCGAGCTGAACGAGTTCTGACCGGTGGCACTCACTTCACACCTGATGAAGATGTTGGAATGGCTCTTCCTCAGCCTCCTCAGACCCCAGGTACAACACGCCCAGGACCGCCTGCAGTTTGCGTACCAGCCAGATGTTGGTGTGGAGGATGCCATCCTCTACATGCTACACCGAGTCCACTCCCATCTGGATAATGGAAGCAGCACAGTGAGGATCCTCTTCTTGGACTTCTCCAGTGCCTTTAATACCATCCGGCCCCCTATACTTCAGACAAACTGAACAGGATGGGAGTGGACCCCTATCTGGTAGACTGGATCAAGGATTACCTCACTGACAGGCCACAGTATGTCAGGCTGAAGGACACCATGTCTGACACTGTGGTCAGCAGCACTGGAGTCCCCCAGGGCACAGTGCTGGCCCCTCTTTTCTTCACCCTGTACACCTCGGACTTCTGTTACAACTCGGAGCTGTGTCACATACAGAAGTACGCCGATGACACAGCCATCGTTGGGTGTATCAGGGATGACAGAGAGGAGGAGTATCGGAGTCTGGTGAGGGATTTTGCTCTCTGGTGTCACACTAACTGCCTACAGCTCAACACCTCTAAGACGAAGGAGCTGGTCATTGACTTTGGGAGGTCCAGACCAAGACCGCGACCAGTCCTGCTAGAGGGAACTGAGGTGGAGGCTGTGCAATCATACAAATACCTCGGGCTGTGGCTGGATAATAAACTGGACTGCTGAAATCTGCTGCTGGAAATCGAATTTTCTTGCGGGAGTCATCCCAAAAGGATCAATAAAGAGAAGTCTAAGTCTAGTCTAATGGCGTTTTTCCATTACACGGTACCTGCTCGACTCGCCTCGACTCTACTCGCCTCGACTCGGCACAATGTGCGCCTGTTTTCCATTGCAGATTTTAGTACCGCCTCAGCGTGGCTGGTCGTCTTATATGCCGGCTCGACGCACACACACCAGCGCGCAAATATAAACATCAGGCCACTTGAGCTTGTTTTACAGTTCTGTGGAGGCTCCACGCAGAGCTTTCTCAGTAGCCTATGTAAGTGGCCTGATGTTTATACGTGTGCGCTGGTGGGTGCGTCGAGCCGGCCATGTGTGTGTGTACGTAGGCTACGGCGAAAGCTCTGCCTGGAGACTCTGCAGGACTGTAAACAAGCGGCGCCGCAGTAAACTGGCGTGACCTTATGCGACACACACACAGAATGTCGAAGGTGTGTTGTTGTTGTTGCCAGAAGACACATTTAGTTTCAAATGAAGCTAGAGGCAGCAAAAAATGTCATGTTGTCAAATGTCACAGCTGGCTAAACTATTTAAAAAAAGCGATTTTGTTCAGGACACCCCCGTCTGTCGCTTTCACGTCACCTTTTTGGCTCGCCTCAGCTCGCTTGGAACCTCGACTGAGGTGGTACTAAAAAAAGTACCTGTTAGCAGGTACCAGGTACTTTTTTTCGTAATGGAAAACCAAAAAAAGCGAGTAGAGTCGAGGCGAGTCGAGCAGGTACCATGTAATGGAAAAGCGCCATAAGTCTTTTCTGAAAAAAAAAAAAAAAAACAAATAAGACAGCTTTAGAGTTTCCTCTGATATAGATGTAAACTGAGATGATTAGTTACTAAACAACTGCCCTGCTTTCCATTTGCTAGAGGCCTGCTTGTTCATATGTCCCATGTACAGTTGAAGATAAAAGTTGACATACTTATTGTCAGAAGAATACATCACATTTACATTTCCACATCACCCTAAATGTTGGGAGAAAAACAATTTGCTACAAACTAGTTGTGATGTCATAAATCGAGCTGCTCTGCAGAATACAACAATTTCACAGGCAGGAAGCTGTAAATGTATCTAATATCAAATGTATCTAGTATCTATAATAATTCATATCTCTGAGGATTTCAGAGTCTCTGAGCTACAACTCATGCAAGAAAACCTATTAATTAAAAAAATTAAAAATCTTACCAATTGTTTCCGGACAGATTTTACAGTACCTGACTTTAAGCAGCAACTTTTAACAAGGTGTCTAATGTGTATCCTTAATAAAAATTTAAAGTGCTCATATTATGCTTTTTGGGCTTTTTCCCTTTCCTTTATTGTGTTATATATCTTTTTTGTGCACGCAGGTTTACAAAGTGAAAAAGCCAAAAGTCCACCCCAAAGGCACTTACCCTCTCCAACAGAAAACACTGTTCACAAACTGCTCCAAACAGCTCTATTGTAGTCCAGCCTTTACTTCGTGACGAATGTGCGTCACTTTGTAACACATGTTACTAGCTAGCTGCTAGCGTGGCACGCCATCATATTCTGCTTCTGACTCAGAGACAGTTAAAGAAGTGGACAAAGTGATGCCGTTGTTTTCTACGGAGACCAGTGATGTCATGGTTTTGGTATTTTGTTCAGTGTTTTGTCTTATTTGTTAGTCTTGTTTTTCTATTTTGCTCAGTTTTCCTGTTTTATTTTTATTTTGTTTTATTCTGGTTTTCTGTCTTGTCTTATCTGGTTTTACTTCCTGTCTTGTGTTTTCCCGCCTTTTTTGATTGTTCTCCCAGTCCTAAGGTGTTTCACCTGTTCCCCAGCCTAGTGTCACCTGTTGCTCGTTTTCTCATTACCCTGTGTATTTAGTCTTTGTGTTTCCTTGGTGTCTTGTCAGTTCATTTTATTCTGTTGCTGTGTTTTCAGTTTTTTTGTGCTGTGCTGTTCTTTCCAGTTGTGGATTCTGTTTTTTCATTTGTTCCTGCCTGGCTACCTTCCTGAGGACACTTATTTAGTAAGACTGTGTTTTGTTTAATAAATCACCTCTAAAACTGTATTTGGGTCCAAGCCTTTCCTAACAAACTGTGACAGAATGAACAGACCTGAAATGGACCCAGCAGTGTTTGAGCCTCTCCTTCACCCGTTGGACTCGAATGGTGAATTCATGATTTAATTTTTTCGCGGTGTGTATGAGGAGGACCCTCCCCTTCCTAGGTGCATCATGGAGGGTCGCTGGCAGGCTAGGGAGCGGGAATTTGGCTTCCCTGTCTCCAGGCCTGTTTGTCCTCCAGGGCCTCAGCTAACCAGTCCTCCTGAGCCTCAGAGGGGTAGCTTTCCTGAACTTCAGCAGCCTACCAGCCTGCCTGTTGCTAGGTCTGCTAGCATTGTGACTACAGGTTTTTTGTCCGTCACCCGGCCTGCTCCCTTGTCCGCTTCTCAGGAATTTTTGTTAGGCTGCACAACTGCCACCTGGTCAGCAAGACTCCCCGACCACCAGCAGTCTTTTGAGGACACCCGTCTATTCATATTCCCTGGGACCCGTGGAGGCCGTAGATGGGGGAAAAGGACGACATGGCTCCCGTCGACATGACATGCTTCAACCTCTCTTCAGCCCGGAGTCCTCACTGTTCATCGGCTCTGAGCCAGTGCTGTCCAGAGGCCCCAAGCCCGAGTTGCCCAGTGTTTCCGAGCTGTCCGGTGTTTCCGAGCTGTCCAGTGTTTCCGAGCGGTCCAGTGTTCCAGAGCTGACCAGAGTTCCTGAGCCTGAGCTGACCAGTGTTCCAGAGCTGACCAGTGTTCCAGAGCTGACCAGTGTTCCAGAGCTGACCAGAGTTCCTGTGCTGACCACTGTTCCATAGCCTCAGCTGTCCAGTGTTCCTGAGCTGACCAGTGTTCCAGACCAGCTGACGTCCAGCCGTCCAGAGCCTCAGCTGACGTCCAGCCGTCCAGAGTCTCAGCTGACAGCTCTTCAAGAGTCTTCGATGACCGCTCTTCAAGAGACGTCAAGTCATCCAGAGTTTTCAATGACCGCCTTCTGAGGGGATTCGCCTTCGCCGCTGACCTGCTTGGTTTTCAGAGGGGTTTCACCATCGCAGCCAGCCTTCAGAGGGGATTCGCCTTCGCCGCCGGCCTTCAGAGGATATTGCGTGCGTCCTTGAGAATCAACTGGCATGAAATCAGCATATGTCAGACTGACCTGCCGGTCAGCGGTCATGGCCAAGCACGTGAAAACCAGTCACCGGCCAGTCTATCAGTGCATCTCTAGTTATGACACAATCGTTAGCCAATTTTACAAAAACGTCTGCTATGGAGCCATAACGTGAGATACAAGGTAATGGAGCCTTTTATACATTGTCGTGTTTCATTAGAAATAAACAATGGATAAATAGAGTCTTTAAACGCTTCAGATGTAAAGTTATTCGTTGTCAAAGTGGCGCCAAAATGAATGGCAGTCAATGGGATGCTAACGGCAGGTGATGGCTTGATAGCAACAAAATGGCTCCATAGGAGTTACGCTTTGTGGACGCTCGCTTACCCCCTTGTTCTGACTGGGTAGTAGTCATTACCTAGCTATTGCGCATTTGCGACTCCCAACAAAGATGGAATAGAAGTGAGATGCCTCACTCTGTAGCTAAAACAAACAAAAAAAAATGGTGTTTTCTGAAAATTAAACCATGTAAACCTATTCTGATATAACCTCTAAATACTAGGGCTGTCAGTATTAACGCGTTAATCGCGATACGATTAAGGGCCAGGATAATGCATTAATTTTTTTTAATCGCATTAATTGCATGTCGGCATTCATTAATTTATTTTACACTTTATTTGGCTTCGCGTCGTGCCTAACAGGCTACTATTTTGACCCTTTGCTGCACCGTTACTTATAATCAAGCTGCGATACTTCCTACTGCTGCAGGCTGCAGGCATTATGGAGAAAGACAGCAGCAACACAATTCTGAATGCCTCTTTTTATTTTCCAAAACTCCCGGACAGCTCGTAGACAAGTCGAAAGCCATATGCACATTTTGTAAAGCCGAATTAAAATAGCATGAAGCACGAGCTACCACCTACGAGCTAATTAACGTGACTCAGGTTGATGCTACCCACTAGCATGCTACCCACTCAGGCAAAGCAGTATTTTGGAGAGTGCTACAAGTGCTACTGGCCAACCTGTGGATGAAACCAAATCCCCAAATATTACTACAGCTCTTGCGAAATGGGTGGCAACTAACTGCCGACCTGTCAGCATCGTAGAAGACTCAGGTCTTAAAGACGTACTATGGTTCGCATGTTCTGGCCCGTCTCATTGCCGTCGAGGGGGACAGTAGTTTCACGCATACACAGCCTGTATGACATGGAGTAAGCAGCCAAAACGCTCTCATTAACCGGTGATCACTGGACGTCAGTGAGTAATCAAAATTATTTACGAGTTACTAAACACTATATTGACTCTGGTAAGGATATGGATTTTTAGTTTTTTAGTTAGGTACTTGGAGGAATGAATGCAATAATGACAGATTAATGCAATAATGACAGTTTCACACATTTTTCTTTTGTTTACAGTAAATAAATAATAAACAAATACAAATCTTAAAGTCAAGTTCATAAAGTAACTTTCTTTGCATTCATTTGATTCCCAATCAAGATACACTGGTAAGAATTGCTTTCCATTGTCAATATGTACTTAAACAGTTCTGAAATGCAAAATAATAGCATTTTAATCATGTGATAAAATATGCAATTAATCGTGATTAACTGCAGAAATTCAGCGATTTAAAAAATAAATAATCCTTTGACAGCCCTACTAAATATAATTATAAACCTGAAAGTGAGCACAATATGAGCACTTTAAAAGATTCAGATGCTGTTGTTGCCTTCAAATACATGTTTTTCCAGATTAGGTGACTAATAACAAGATTTCACGCAGATGTCATGCTAAAAAAACATCTCATCCACTATTAAATCTTACCCCGAGGTGGTTGTATTTCTTCATTTAAGCATATTAAAACCAATAGAAGTTAGTGAAAGTAAAGAAGAGAAGCTAATTGGTTTGCGTCACCAAGGAGAGAAACAATTCTGTGCTTGACTGTCCAACACAAGGTGAAATAAACAATATGAATATATTTAATATCATTATCATACATATTGTCTTTTCTTGTGCAAAGCAAGAAAAGCTCTCATCTGGTTTGATAAATTACCATGAGACAGTATTGCTGAAGTATACATTATGTTTAGACTGTGTTTAATTACAAATGAATCCTAAAAATAGACAAGAAAAATAAATCAATGCATTGAAAACAAAGAAAACGCTACTGTTAAAATGGTTGCTTTTCAGGACATTTAACAATGTGTGCTTTACAGTACGTATAAAAAACTCACTGGACAACTAGTTTTTGATCACAAGCGTTTCCTAAAAGTCACAAAGTGACAATACAGTATCTGTATGATTTAATTTGTCGTGTAGGATTCCAGTCACTTACAGAGACAAATGACATGTAATGAACATTTTCAACCCAGTCACTTGTCTTTCTATCGCAGATATAGTTGAACGTGTTTGCATGCTTGCCTCATGTTCGGTAATACTATTGGCACATTTACTTTAACTGAAAACCCACACTGGTCAGAAAAGTGTGGTATAGTTATACAATGTTAGTATAGTTTTAATTTCACCCTGGTGGCTCATTCCTACTTTTGACTGTTTTTCCCTTGATGATAATCAAACCCTCTAGTGCACCATCCCTGTTACAGAAATGGAAAATGTAATTAAAGTGGCCAATGCGAAAAAGTTTGCAAGCAGTTTGTTTTCTTCTCACAAACAAATGTGTTGGATTTAATCAGCTCAGCTCTAATTTAAAATCATGAACAAACACAGACACCCCCAGTGGTAAAATCAAGTCAACAACTTTTTCTAACTTTTGTTTATGGTGTTTACATACATTAAAGCTACTTATGCATTGCTGACTTGAGAGTAGAAACACATCAGAAACAAAGGTGCACTGCATGATTTTGAACCACAGCACATATTTTGTTTCGTAGCCATGCTGCTATTTTCTAGCCTGGTCCTACCAGACTCTTGTACATTTCAGTTGTACGGAGAGTCTGGCCACTCTCCATTGACAACTGTTAACTTCCTTGAAGGTGGGTACTCTGTTGAAGTTTAAAACTATTGGATCTGCCCAGAGCCACTCTGGATCTGCCACAACCAATCGCTAACGTTTGGTTGTTCGCCTTAGCCAACTCCTTCACCACTAATGGAGCGAGCTGGAAAATCAAACTTTTCCCGAACCCCATGGCAACATCATGGCCACCAACAAAACTCAGCAAAGATTGTTCTTGTTCGGGCTTTAACTTCTGGATATTCGTCAGCGTTGCCACAACGGACCGAATGGCTTTGCTCGCATCTTTCTCTTAAAGATTTGACCAGAGAAAACCCGCGAATATACCGCAAACCCAGACGTAGTACTAAAGGAAAATGAAAATTGAGCAGAAGTACGTACGAGGGCGGAGCCAGGCTAGCTATTTTCCACAGTTTGACAAAAACAAGTCAGCAGTGAACCAGTGAAAATTAGTTCTAATAAGTTGATACCGCAGCCAATCAGAAACCTTAAAAAGGACACTCATCTATTTAAAAGGTCCAATATGTAATATATTTACTGTAATAAATCCAAAAATGACCCCAATGCGTCATCAGATATTAAGGAAACATGCTAAGTTGAAATACTATCTTTTCTGACAACAATGCTAATGCCAGTATTTTCTCCTTTTGAAATTTCCGTTCCGTGACGAAATTTTTGTTTGTGTTTTGGCCTGTTTGTTGTTATCAACTGCCCAGTTTGTCAGCCAGGCCAGGTTGCCAGATATACATGTAAAAATGTAAACCCAGCGCGCTACAGCTGTAAGGTTAGTACAGCCATAAAAGGAGCAAACAAACGAACAGGATCAACGGAGATTTATTTTACCCGACAAAAAAAAAATGGCATGTTTCTAATAGTTGCGTGACCAGAGACGTAACAAACTTGTCTGGGTAAATATTGGAGATGTATTTGAAAGATGGAAACAGCTTAGAGCCCAAAAGGATGCAGAGTTGGCTAATTTCCTCTTGAACAGGTAAGCTTCAGGCTAATTTATCACAGCTACTAGGGACGGGCATTTTATGTCATTTCAACATTTGTGTAGTTACTCACATTGAATTATATAGCTAGAGTACCCGAGTTACTCGCAAAAACACTTGAGACGTAGCCAGTGAAGTGATCCTGACTGGTCCTGGCTAACGCCGCCATGCTAACCCTGCTAACGGCTAACGTTACCGGAGGACCAGGCAAACAGCCACGGCTGTTTACAACGTGTAGCCTGTTCAGCAGCTGTAGCCGACAACGGTGAGTTATTTGAAGCCAAGAGAGGGGGGCTGTAAATCGGAAAGAGAGGACCTTGAGTTTGCAGTGTGTTTAGCGATTGCTGCCGTAATTCTAAGCCAATAAAGTGTGTTCAGTCGGGTGGAAAAGGACGGCAAGGTAGTGGTATTTTTAGCGGTTCCTATCGTAATTCTAAGCCGAGGAAGTGTGTCTGTCAGTTGGGTACAGAGCTCCATGTGAGCTTGGGCTTTTATGACAATATAGCCAGCATCTAACTGTGCTGTGGAGAAATGTCTGGCTATGTGAGACAAGCGTCTAGCAACATTGTTGTGGATGCTGCAGTCTCAGCCTGGCAACCAACATGAACGTCGAGTCTGGGGAGGAGGGGGCGGGGGAGGCAACTCTCTCCAGTATTTTGAATTTGTACTGCAGTAACTATTTTAAACACTAGCTGTCAGTATTGCATATTGCACTTTTAAACTTCATTCAATGACTTAAATCTACAGTACGTCGCAAGTTATAAAGTAGACAGAACAAGCAGCCCATTCAGTCTCACTCCTCCCATGCTGCTCTACAGTAGGTTTAGTTTACACTTGGAAAAGGCTCACTCAGCTGTGACAGATCTTAATTTCCACAGCTTGATTCAGACCTGGTAAAATATCACACTAGACATTCTTCTGCATTAAGGGATGCTAGAAGGCTAGCACAGCAGGGAGAG
Source organism: Zingel zingel (assembly GCA_023566125.1). Classification (NCBI taxonomy): domain Eukaryota; kingdom Metazoa; phylum Chordata; class Actinopteri; order Perciformes; family Percidae; genus Zingel; species Zingel zingel. Next base: position 8,958,509 of record CM042337.1, read on the forward strand.
CATAAGGCTTTGAAAAGGATATATAGCTGTATCCTCATTCAGCTACATTTTTATGAACTTTGATAAGCCGTGGCCGTATCTCTACCTCTCTCTCTTGCAAATATGATCTTTGGATCTAATGAAGGCATGTTCAATCCAATGTGGACCAATTGATATGTAACAGCTGCCACACATTAACCTCTGGTTGACTCTATTCTTCAGTGTAGTTCTATATACCTTACTGATAAACAACAGAACTAAACTTGAATCTCTCTCTTTTTATCCATATAAGATCGGCCCCTCTCTTTTCTCCCAACCATACCTGTTCTCTTTATGTTTCTCCCTCTGTAAAACCGGAAAGTTCCGTTTTAATCTGGAGCTTTTGTAAAGATTCAACAAATTAGATATAACATATAACATATAACATAACATTAGTAGTCTTTAGAAGTGCTGGTTGTTGGATATTTGGTCAGAGCCTGGCCAACTGTTTCTAGTCTTTATGCTAAGCTAAGCTAACCAGGGGCACGTTCAATCTCAAAACGGTGTGCTACGGTTTCCGTGTTGAATGACATGTTTCCTCGGAATGGTGTGAAACGGTGTGCAACAGCTTTGAGACATGTTTTCTCTCGTTTGATGGGTGTGTCTCTCGATGTGTCACAGGTGATACCCCAACAGTAGAGATGTGTACGTAAACTTGTGGTAATAAAAAGGCAGAGTTCAACGCACCCCCGTTTCAGTTAAAAAAAAACGTGTTGCTATGTTTTGACGGGGCTGAACGTGGCCCAGTTGCTGGCTCGTACCTTCCAGATTAACAGTGTTTGCAAAGCTTCACTAGTTCAATGCTACCAACTCCTCAGATTTAATGCTGTTTCTTTTACCTCAAACATGCTCAAACATTTAATTAATTTACTATTAAATCTTGTCTGATTTCTAACAAAACAGAAGCAAAACCGGCCAACAGTTATGTTTTCACTTCTTAAAAGGCCCAAATGTAACACAGATGATGTAAAAAAAACAGAAATGCAGTGCAGATACATCACTAAACGTTGAGTGATGATCCACAAAAACCATGAGGCTGTGTTATTATCAGTACAGCAATTGGAAAAGTTATTTGACAAATGTAAGCTTGTATTATAAGCATAACAAGGCGTCTATGAATAATAAAACAAGAAAATGACCTCACTACCGTCTGCACTCCTTATCCTTTCACATCATTCCTCCCTTTTCTTTTTTGTTCCTCAGCTTCATTGTCCTCTCCTGTTCCCTCTTCTCTCCTATCGGAGTTATTCTGCAGTTTTTTTTGAGGACCTAAGCACATAGTGACAGCCAGGGTGTGAAATTAACACCAGGCACTGGATGAATGCTGTCCTCCCCTCTTTCTGTCAACCTTTCCCCTCCATTCCTGGCTCTCTGAGGTGAATTATTTTGTCCATTCAGACATTACGGAAAAAACATTAATAATTATCAACCAATCCATTAAACTCAGTCCTCTAAAATCAATTCACAAGAGGGACTCTAACAAATAGTAATACAAATTACTTCACCTAAAGTAGCCAAAATAGACCAAGGGCCTGTATTACAACAAGTTCAACATGGTTTATAGCCTGACTCCTACAGCATCTGACTCCTACAGCTGTAGGAATGATGAGATTGTTTTCGTGAGCTGATTGTTCAGTATTCAGACTGTTAACACATTTGTATCTGGTCCTCTGAACTGAAGCTGCACTGGTACAGGTTAGCTGAACAGCATAGGTTACCATGGTCAGCTTCCTGATAAAGAACACCTGAGTTAAGCCCAGAGATATCTGGCTAATGCAATAATAACACTTAGGAATATCTGGGAGTTGAAAGTGGAATGAAAGTGTCAGAAAAGTAAATTACAGGCGGCATGTTGCAGTGTATGCTGCACTGGAATAGAATCTGATACTCTTGAATAAAGTACCAGCTGTGGTTAGTAAAAAAAGAAAAGAAAAAGCTCAGTTTCCTGAAGTGGTGACAGACCCTCGTATATTCCTGAAGTGTCTTTTTTATGGTTTGCTGAGTAGCAAATCACACTAAAATCAGACACAACGCTGCTTCACTGCCAGGCACGTCTCCTGTTTTTTTCTCCATATTCCTCTCACTCATTTTGCATTGCTTCTCCACACTCCTTACTACATCCTTCGTCCCCTCCTCAATTTCTCCCCTTCTATAATCTTATTTTCTCCCATCTGCTTACTCACCTGTGTTTGTGTGTGTGTGTGTGTGTGTGTGTGTGTGTGTGTGTGTGTGTGTGTGTGTGTGTGTTCTAGTTTAAGGTATTTGTGGGGTCCAAAAACCGGGATGTCCAGTATACTTGTGGGGTCCGACCAGCTTTGTGGGGCCAAAATGCTCGACCCCACAAGGTTAAAGGGCTGTTTGAGGGTTAAGACTTGGTTTTATGATTAGGGTTAGAATTAGGTTATGGTTAGGGTGAGGGTAAGGGTTAAGGTTAGGCATTTAGTTGTGATGGTTAAGGTTAGGGTAAGGGGCTAGGGAATACATTATGTCAATGACAGGTCCCCACAAAGATAGTGAAACGCACTATGTGTGTGTGTGTGTGTGTGTGTGCGTGCGTGTGTGCATGTGCGTGTGCTCAGTATGCTCCACTGAGTTTGGATGAATGAGGGGATCTCTCTCTCGTCCTCTACTGCCTTTCTCTACCCCCCCCCCCCCCCCTGTTTCTATCTACCTTTTTTCCTCCCACCTCCAAATTTTCTCCCTCCCTTTTTCTCTTAGTTAAAGTAAAAGGGGATCTGGCAGGCGAATGGACATGAAAGAAAAAGGGAAGGAAAGACAGGAAAGGAGAGGGGAGAAGATGAAAAAAAGAGCAGGAAAGGAGTAAGTAAAAGAGCAGAGGACGTGAGAGAAGAGGGAAGGAGAAGAAATGGAAAAGAAAGGAAAAGGGAAGACAGGAGAGGAAAAGGAAGGAGAGAAGAGAAGAGAATACCTATCCAGCCTGTCTGTTCTCCTGGCTTTAATCACCTGGCTTAGATCAGACTCTGCTTTTATAGCTTTACTTACACACACGCACAAATGAGCACCAACATGCACACACACTCACCTACGTCTCCATCACCATGGCAACGGCACACCTCTAGCACCCTTGTAATCAACTTTGAAAATAGGAATAGAAGTGATGTGTTGGCATGCACAAAATACACACACCACAAACAAAAACACAATCATAAACACAGAAATTTAATTAGAAATAAAATCAAAACAAGTCATTCAGTCCCTACGGGGGGACTGAGCAACTGAGTCTGAGTACTGGACAACGAAGTCCACCAACAATCAAGCAACAAAAATGTATATATATATATATATATATATATATATATATATATATATATATATACATATATACATATATGATATATATTCCCTTAAAACAATCCTAAGTACAGCATGTAGAATCACAAGAAAAAGGGAAACCTGAAAATGTGCAACACTCTCCTGCTCCCTTTATCCTAGCTTTACTGAACACACTCTCCAGAGAGAATGGACGTGGCGGGAATAACCTATGTGTGTTTGTGTGTGTCAGTCTGAATCACAGCCGTTAAAGGAAATGCCTCTGAAATTGTCCGTGACTCTGAGAGACAAACAGAAAACCGCCCCAGATGAAAGGAGGTGGAAGATGCTGCCAGCGTTAAAAAACAACAAATCCTTCCCTCTTGTATGTTTTTGTTTGAAAATAGAAGGAAATAAATGAAAAGAAAACAGAGAAGGGGAGGAGGGTTCAGACTGAGAGAGAAATTTAAGAAGACATAGAATGAAGAGACAGTATGTGTAATGCTTTGTCCTGCTCCTCCAAACCAGTGTGTCTGGATAGTACCCTACAAGAAGGACAATATCTCATAAAACATACAGAGACCTCTTTTCTTCCATTAAGAGTTAATTTTCCAAGCAGTGGGCCTTAGTCATTAAAACCAAGAGACAGTGAGAGACAGAGAGAGAGGTTCCAAGAAGGAAGCTTTAAGATCCTACATATTTTGTGTCATTTGCTAGTTAGAATTAGAGAAAAGTTAAAATAGTCTTGAAATTGTACTACACAGGGATGAGAGAAAGCAATCACAGTCCAGTTAGAGACTCTGGCAAGTGCAGACAGGGAATAGAAGATATAGTGAATGGATTGGATAATGGAAAGGAAGCTGTCTTACCTTAGCCAACTGTGAGTTTACCCATTTTGTAAAAGTCTTCTTTTGAACGTCTTCTCTTTCATCTGCCAAAATAAAAAAGACAAAGTCAAAAAGAGCTGTGCATATCTGTGTGTGTGTAGCCTATATCAGTGTGTAGCATATACTGTATATGTGTGTAGCCTACATATGTGTGTGTGTGTGTGTGTGTGTGTGTGTGTGTGTGTGTGTGTGTGTGTGTGTGTGTGTGTGTGTGTGTGTGTGTGTGTGTGTGTGTGTGTGTGAAAGAGAGGCAATCTGAGAGTACAGGTTACGTCAGATGTATAGCAGCAGTTCAAAACAAACTTGAAAAGGGCACACTTACTCTTTGATAAATACCTGTACATACCAGACTTCAATCTTTTCAACTGACTGGTTGACAATCTATGTGAATACAGTGTTCTTTCTCTCTCTCTCTGTCCCTCAAACAATTAAACACATGCACACACACACACACACACACACACACAAAACCAAGTGGTGCTTAGCATGATAAGAGGCTCCTCTGATTTTGCTCAGGGATAATTGCACCCTCATCATATCAATCAGTGTGCCACTTACAGGCCTTCACCATCAAGTCAGAAGACAAACTGAAGTGAGTCTGCGAAGTTCCAACTTGTTGTTGCCCTCTCTACTATTTAAAAATCATTACTGTGATCACAGTCATTGTTGCGCTCTTTTCCATTTGCTACCCATCAACAAAACCAAATGCTTTTGTAAACTAAAAGTGAGAAGTGACCCATAATTTGAGTTTTCTCTTCTGTTCCTGAATGTGTTTAAATGTGGTTAATCATTTAGTGAGAGTAGGACTTATCACTTTGTATCCAAGTCCCATTTCGGAATAAAATCCATTATAGGAAGTATTTACTGCATTGAAGAATTATCTACAAAGACATTTAAAAGTCAATTTGTACCACAAACCCTTTGTTTCTCAGTCAGTTAATAACATTTCCTTTAGTCTCAACTCTACTTTTGCGTGTTAGCAAATGTTCACATGACAAACTAAAATTCTGAATTGAATGATAAATAACGCATAAACAATCAAAAACTATTTATTTTTAAAGCAATAACTGGAAATATATGAGGACTGCATTCAGAGGTACTCCAGCTCTGTGAGGCTGTACTGAGATAAATGTTAACATTAGCGAGCACATTTGCTCACTATGAGAATGCTAACATGCTGATGTTTAGCAGAAATAATGTCTACTATGTTCACCATCTTAGTTTAGCAATGTAGCTTGCTAGGTAGCATTTGCTAATTAGCACTAAAAAACCAAGTAGGCTACAGCCGAGGCTGATGGGAATGTCATTAGTTTTACAGGTATTTGGTCATAGCCAAAGTATTGGACAAAATGTAATTTTGAGTTGATGATTGCGATACATGAAATGTCAGAAGATCACCAAGTCTCCTAGCCTTGTGAGACCGTCCTGATCTCGCGAGCTCCAGTTTTCCACTCGCAGATCAGTCTGGCATCTTGAGATGAAATTTGGAGCCGTTTGCCAAACGACCGACCAATCAGTGTTGGTTTTGAGGTGGGTTTAGGTGTGACGCAACAAGAAGCGACTGTTCAGTCTAAACAACATGGCGGCTTCCACGGATGAGATGAGCGTAGCTATCGTGCAAGTTTTATCCAAATTAGAAAGTATTCCTTCATTGAAAGAAGAGCAGAAAACGGCACTGGAGGCTTTTCTCGGAGGAAAAGATGTTTTTGCTTTTCTCCCGACTGGTTTCGGCAAGAGTTTGATATATCAACTGGCTCCGCTAGTCGTGAAGAAAATTAGCCTCGTGAGACTGTCCTGATCTCGCGAGCTATCTGGTAGAGTCAGGTTAGTGATAGACAGATGGTTTATCCAACCAGCTAAACAGTATTTTCGCCCCTTCCCAAAAGTTCTCCAAACGGAAAGTTCCCAGATGGATATGCCGAGCAAATGCGAAGCAATCCATCCTCTTAGTGGAGTCAGGTTACAAGTCTCCTGTCAACTCCACTAACCCCCTGCTAACTCTGCTAGTTTGGGCTAGCTATCCAGCTGGCCAGTCAAGTTTTCAAATGTAAACATCAGAGTATGCCGCGTTCTATTTACCTTGGAATTCGGAAGCCGGAGCTGGAAATGATGTCATACCCGAGTTGAATGCGTTCTATTTAAAAGTTGGATTTTCATTGTTTTCATTAGCTCTAGCCCGGTTAGCTATTGTTAGCAATACCAGTTGATAACAACGCATTACGCCGTTTTGTTGTGCATGCAAACAGCGTAACAACATGTCCACAGATAGAAGTTGGACATGCCTGTGTGAACGACTGATTTAGTGACACAAATAAGACAGAAGTGCTTATAACTTTATGTTACTGCAGCTTTCACAACTGTTGATACAGGGGGCAGCCATGTTGGATTTTGAACTCGGGCTACTGCGAGGTTGTCCGAGTTCCGAACTCGTAAATCCGAGGTCAGGGGGCGTGTTTCCGACTTTGACCTCGTTAAAACCGAGTTCCGAGGTAAATAGAACGCGGCATAAACACAGAGAAAAAGTTGGAGAAGATGAGCTCAACTAGCCAGACCATCTCTGCGGCGATCTCATGACGACAAGCCGCTCATCATGATAGGAAAATCAACTCAGCAGTCTCCTGCTGACTGTACTTCTGCAGGTTGCCGAATTTTTCAAGCGACTGAAAAGCATGTAGTCTTTCAATTCAATTGAAAACGTAAACATTTGGAGATTTTTTTCATAATGATATTAAGACAAACATTTGTTTTACTGTAACTTCAAATGATAAGCACCCAATAAACCATATATATTACAAGGAAGAGATTTATTGAGATACTGAATGATGATTTTCAAGGTAGACTCATTTCCCTAAAATCTACATAAAGTGTTCCGCCAATGCCTATATGGCAGGGACATTATCCTCCCGCTGTAGCAGAGCAGTGTAGTGTGGCCTGTAACATGCATTACAATGCAAATGATGACATTATGACTTATAATAACACCTCTCCCCCACCTCTCTCATTTGCCTGGAAATGGGGTCACTTCCCATTACTACAGATAATAAATAACACTCTCATCCTGAAACAGAACATCAGGTTAAATATTATACCAGCATAGCTTACAGTGCTCTTCCAGTATGTGTGTATGTTTGTCTGTGTGTGAGTGTTGACACCAGTCAGGCATTGACTAATGGAGCGGATAATGAAACTTCTCCCTTAATTAAAAGGTCCCACGTTGAGTAGTGTGCTGTGGTGAGACGCTGGACACACACACACACACACACACACACACACACACACACACACACACACACACACAGGTATACACACAAAAATACAAGCATACAGGCACATATATCCAATGTGAGAAAATGAAATGCTGAGTGGTGGAGCATGAATGAAATAGAAGAATATAGCCAAAAATCTCATCTAAAGCAGGTAATCATCCACATTGGTGTATGGTGTGTGTGTGTGTGTGTGTGTGTGTGTGTGTGTGTGTGTGTATGTGTGTGTGTGTGTGTGTGTGTGTGTGTGTGTGTGTCTTACTGTATTCCCAAAATGCAGGATTCACTACTCTATGCATTAACCTCTTAAGAAACACTTGAAATTCCATGCTTTTTGGTCTAAACGTCATATCCAAATTAAAACTGGTACAGCTCCCATATACTTTGACACTCTGGGATGTGCCTGACATCATTGGAAAGGAAACAGTCTCAAGTTTTTGTTACAAGTGTCAGGGGGATTCTAGGCCTTACTGACACAGAGTTACAGAGGCTAGAATGGAGGTTTTTTATTTCCGTCCAAGTCAAACATCTAAAATGACTAAAATACACTGCTGTAAACACATCTAGTGAGATACAGATACACCAAGGCCATAGCCACATGTCTCAGCTTACTACAGAAAAAAATCCAGAAGCCAAAAGACTCAAAAATGGATTTTATATGATTTTGTTTTCTACAGATGTCTGTGCGTTTTTCTTAATTCAATTTGAAAACTGCAAAGAAAAAAGCCAATAAAGTACAAAATAAAACACTTCTCAAATACACAAACACACCCACATCAATCATACGCATACTTGAAATAACTATATACATAAATATATAGAAATAAGTAATTATAAATTGCACAGGGTGTGATATGCTTATAGGAGGCCCTGTTTTTGCTTTGACACAGCTCCAGCCATGACAGGGTTAAAATTTCAGAGGCAAATTTGGTATCTATCGACTTGTCTGCTCATTGGCTAAAAATGTAGACGGGTCTCATAGCATTTAAATCTAACTGGTCCGCGCAAATGTCGCTCGAGTGCACGTGGTGCTCACATCGCGTCAGAGACTTCTTCGGCTTCCAATGGGGATATCACAGGCAAAACTGAACCGATTGGCTTATACCAGGTATCTATGGAAACCTTAGATCTCAGAGAATACAGTGACGATCGAGTTGGTAGGACCCTCAGGAGAGAGGAGATTTTCCGTTGTGATACGGCCAGAAATGTCAAGATTGTGAGGCGAACAGCTCGTTTTGGATATAATGGCTTGGATATTCCATTTCCTTGGACTCTTGGGGATTTAAGAAAAAAAAGTTTTGGGCAAAAAATCCCCGCAGTGGCTAAAGGGACAAGGGAAAAGCTATGGATGCACTCTCGATTCTAGACACTGCAGCTGCATGTGTACAGTATGTTCAATAAATGTAGTTTAAGATGTTGTGAGTGTCTTTGAATTGGGATGTGTGTACACATCTGTGTGTAATTTTACGATATTTTAATTTAATTTTAATTCTGTCATGTCAACAACATAAAGAAAAATAAAGTTTTTTTTTCCTGCCTCATAAAACTGCACATTTAAGTTAATAGGCCTGCTTTATAATACATAAAGCATTTTTTCCTATATTTGTTATCCATAGAGAGGATGTCAGTGTATTTTGCGGCAGGAAGGTCTTGGGATTCAGACAGACTCTCATCAACCTCAGCATAGAGCTGGGCAATATATCGATATTATATCCACATTACTGATGATTATTTATCAAAAATCTCATTGTGCAAATATTTCGTGAAAAGCACCGATAGTCAACACTAGAATATCGTTGTGGTATTGATATCGAGGTATTTGGTCAAAAATATCGTGATATTTGATTTTCTCCATATCGCCCAGCCTTAAACCAGTATTAACATAACAAAAAAAAACCTGCAGCCCTTTAGAGGCACGCTTCACCTGCAAAATGTCACTGAAATAGATGATTGTTATTGGTCGCTTTGGGCCACATGAATCATTGAAACTGCTGACTGTAGCTTATTTATTTTGTGGCTCAGCATGTTGCTTGCTCATGACGTATGGTCTTAACAGACAGCTGTCATTTCCTGAGCCAACATCTGGATTTATAGACACTTTTTAGAATAAAATGCCAAAATTGTCCCTACTCTTCATCATTACAGCTTGAGTTTAGGATGTTACAGTATATTATATATACTTTATATATGAGCAAGTAACCTGGTTATCCATGTCCCTGTATACACGTATGTTCAGCATGTATGAGCAAATCAATTGTGGCTCATAAGATAAGTCAGCCAACAATTTATGATGAGTCAGTATCATGTTTATAGTGTAGAGTGAGTAGATTTATTCAATAGTCAAATGCATTGGACGTCAGTGGAACAGACTTTTAACAGTATGGACTTCTGGAATTAATTACAAAAAAAGTTACTGAAGGTAACTGTCTTTCAGTGTATACATGTAAAGGATTGTTAGTTTTCCCTATGTGTATGCTTTCTAGTGTTTATAGACATTGTGTGACTTGTGTTTCGAAAGCTGCGTGTATATTTGCACGTGTGTGTGTGTGTGTGTGTGTGTGTGTGTGTGTGTGTGTGTGTGTGTGTGTGTGTGCTGTCAGGCAAAGTGAGTGGGTAAGAATGTGTGGGGAGGGCAGGAAGCATGATCAATAGTCCATTAAAACCATTGTTCTGCTACTGAAACCTGCAGCAGCTTCAAGCACACACACACACACACACACACACACACACACACACACACACACACACACAGAGAGATACACTCATGACGCATGCACACAGCCACATGCATCTCATTAAAGAAACTGCAACATTAATAGCTTGTTTAGAAAGAAGAGAAATCCATTGAGGTAACGAGAAGGAAAGAAGAAAATAAAATCACAGGAAGAGAAAACAGATTGGACAAGGCCTGAAACAAAAAGGAGAGAGGAAAGACTACAGGGAGAAAGGACATGAATAGAGATGAATAGAAATATAAAAAAGACAGCAGGGGAGAAGAAGAGAAAACAGAAAAAGTAAAGACGAATAAAGAGAACGATGTTTGAGAGAAAGAGAATGACAGAAAGCTGGAGGACACAAAATGAAAGACAGAAAAGAAGATGGAGGATCAGTCTCCAACTGGTTTCCATGACCAGAGGCAGAACTAGAAAAACTATCTATGAGACAGCAGAGAATCATTTTGCCGAACTGGAAAACAGCCTTTAAATGTACACCGTTTCAACTCACATGCTTAGCTGAAAAAAGAGTTAACCATATAGAGACTTGGAAAACACTTGCAGAAACGCTCTCAGTACCAGTTCTTTGGCTGAGATGACAGAATGACAGAATTTGGGTGACAACAGGGTACAATGCAAACCAGCCTGTAAATATAGGTCCACAGCACATTTAATATAGCATTCAGAATCAATTTCCTACTTGATCAAAAGAGTTTTTTTTCTGAATGTGCTTCCACATCACAGAAAAAAACAGCTATGTTCATGTAGAGAGGCATATCTCAGCCCTGCCTGCCTTTCATGTTTATCTCATATAGTATTCACTTCAAAATCATCAAACAACTTCAACATTCTGTAAGTGGTTCAAATAAGAGTACAACATCTTTATGAACTAGCTGGGAAGATAACATGTGTAATAATAATAGATAATAAGAAAGAAAGAACAAAATAGAAAAACAAGTGTTTACAAATGCATCCATTTAGTGCCTTGAGGCTACATTAGCATCTACAGGCATAACACACCTGCATCTTTGACTGAACTGTTGGCGCTCAAGTTCCTTTCGGCAAGGAAAAAGAATGTGTGAAATGAAAAAATCTGGTTTTGCTGCATCGGTTTTTCTACTTTTTTTCTACAGTTTATCAGGAATCTGACATTGTCTGACATTGTTATAGGAGGATGCCACCCACCCAAACCTTGGTCTTTTCACCCTACTTCCATCTGGCAGGCGATATAGGAGCCTGCGCTCCCGCACCAGCAGGCTCAGGTACAGCTTCTTTTCAGAGACTGTAACACTGCTGAACAAAATGTCACCTCCTGTCTAGCACTTGCACTTTAGCTGTTTACTTGTTTACCTGTTTACTTTTTACTTCTGCACTATTTACCTGTTTACATTTACTGCACATTTACCTGTTTACATTTACTGCACTGCACTGTTTACCTGTTTACATTTACTGCACATTTACCTGTTTACATTTACTGCACTGCACTATTTACCTGTTTACATTTACTGCACATTTACCTGTTTACATTTACTGCACTGCACTGTTTACCTGTTTACATTTACTCCACATTTACCTGTTTACATTTACTGCACTGCACTGTTTACCTGTTTACATTTACTCCAGCACCGTTTCATCAATTCCCTTGCACTACCAACACCCAAAACTGCACAAAATATATGTTTTTATATTCCATAACCTGCCCATAAACTTGTGCAATATACATATATATCACATGTGTGTGTGTATATATACACACACACATACATACATACGTATATATACACTTTTTTCTGAAAAGGGAACAAAACAACTATAGTTTCAGTGCTTGAGACTATGAGGTCGCCCCACCAGTTTGTACACTGGACGTACAAAGATAAAAGATTTGCAACAAAAGATTTATCTAACAACTTTTAGAATGTATTTGGGTTTATTAATACATTAGATTGATATATATATATATATATATATATATATATATATATATATATATATATATATATATATATATATATACATATATATTTATTTTATTTTATTTTTTTTCCATTTATATATATTATTTATATAGAATGTCTATTATATTCTCTGTACTTAACCCTCTATACTCCTTATCTGTCGATGTAGACATGTAATCTGGAAAACCTGTATTTATGAACTATACACTGTTGTACATAATTAATCTCTATTGTCTAGATAAGTGCACAGAATACTGTACTCATCTGCACTTTGGTATTTAATGCTTCTTTTGCACTTCTGGTTGGATGTCAACTGCATTTCATTGGCTCTGTACCTGTACTCTGCTAAATGACAATAAAGTTGAATCTTAAAGAATGCTAAATGGGTATAGTACTCTTTTAGGATTAAAGGGTAATTTCGTTTTTTTTTAACCTGGACCCTATTTTTTGGAAAGATGAACCAAGATGGCAATTGATTTTAAAATGACTATTTATTTAAAAGGAGTTTGGTTGGTTTGGCGATTTCGGGGATGATTCATGTTAAACCAAAATGATCTTTCTGTATAACAAAAAGGTCATCCTCTGTAGGGATCCTTTCCATAATGTTGTCAGACACTTAGAACAATAATCGAAGAATGTCAGTGGTAAAACAAGCACTTTTTGTGGACATAAATTGAAGGTGCGCAATTGCCCAATCATTTACATTGTAGCTTGTTCTGGCGCTGCCAACTGCAGCGGCCTTCCTTAATACTGGACCAATGTCAAAGATTGTTGTTCCCATCAGTCACTTAGACACGAAAACAGAAAAATAGGGTCCAGGTTGAAAAAAGAAAAAACGTTACCCTTAAAGTTTTTGGTCTAAGAGTAATTCACAAAATAGTTCTGAGAGACGTTAGAAGCACGTCAGAAAATTGAGACAACAACAATTTTAAAATGGATTAATAATTGAAGTCATTTTTTAAGCAAAATTGCCAAATCCTTGATGGTTCCAGGTTCTCAAATGTGAGACTTTGCTGCTTTTCTTGGTCTAACATTGTAGTGAACTTGTAAAGTGTTGGGTGGTTGGAAAAGATGTTAAATTGGGCTTTAGAAAATTGGTATTTTTACAGTTTTCTGATGCTTTGTAGACCAACCAATTAATGATGTCCATCATCTTAGCGTCCTAATTAAAAGTTGCCCTCAGCTGCTTTGTGAAATATGTTAAAACAAACTCTTAGTTCTGCCATTTAGGAGGATTCCTAGTAGTAAGATCAGACACTTAGTAAATATGCCCTCCCCGGGGTTTTTTTTTTAAGTGAAAAGAGCCAAAGAGAGCTAGAGTGACAGTGAGGTAAATTGTTCATGTAATTGTGAGTTCTTTCCAGTAGGACTCTTACATGCTGACTAAACAATGGTTAGTGCCTGGGACAGCTCCAGGCTCAGCACTCAGTGAGTGCTGAGGACAGTGAGTAGTAAAGCAGTGGACAAACAGTAGATAAAAGTAATCCATCATAGCTGAAACATTTACTTAGTTAATTGATTTAAACTTCAATTCTCCTGTTTATTTTAAAAGAGCTGCATGGTCTCACTTGGAGTAATTGTACACTACAAAACTTTTAACCCCCACCCCTTACAGTTGTGTTTGGTTCTTGAGGTTTTCCAACAGACCTTCTAGCCATATTACAGTGCAATCAATGTTTTTTCCATTTTTTTTATCTGCCTACCTTCAAAAAGACCAGCTCAGTGCTGGGCAGAAGACTGGACTCACTAAGAACTGTAGTAGAGGGGCGTGCATGTACGCCATAATGGATTATGACAACCACCTCCTCTACAATGTCCTGGCTGGACAGAGGAGCAGTTACAGTGAGCGACTGCTCTCGCTGCACTGTAGGACAGAGAAGTTCAGGAGATCCTTTGTCCCCACAGCCATCAGGCTTTTTAACACCACCTAAAAACTCTCTTGAGTATGCATTTGCATTGTATTTATTTATTTATTATGGGGAACTGTGTTGTGTATGGGAATGGGTGTTTATGTGTGAGCTGCTGGACACTCAAATTTCACTAGATAGACACTGAATAAAGTGTATATCTATCTATCTATCTATCTATCTATCTATCTATCTATCTATTTAGTAATATGAAGTCAGTATTTTATAATTTAGGGGCACAAATGACTTATGTGTTGGAGGGAATTTTCAAAAGATTTCTCCAGACACCTACTGGGCTTAATACTTTTCAGAGCATAACTATTCAATTGATCTACACATGTACTATTCTCTGTTCCCTGGGGAAAAAAACACATTTGAACACCCCCCACTGAGAAGGACGCTGCGCTGGCAACAAAACTTGCAGTTAACTTGATGGTGAGACAGCAGGAGACAGTCATCTAGATCTGCGGCACACCTAATGTCTGCCAAACCGTAGGACTTGACAAACAACAGAAAGTGACGAGGAAGGAAAAAGAAGTATGGAGCTGTATGCACCCACAACATAGGCCGCAGCATCAAAACAGCTGTCCGGCTAATAGAGTCTGGTAGAACTAGGTGGAAGGGGGTTGTTTGATCCAACATGGGGTGTACTTTTATCACATCAGTTTTTCAGCTAATGATGGCGAGAGAAACTGGAAGGTTGTTTTGATCCGTCATGGGAGCTAGCTGGAGCCTGTCAAAAGTGAAAGTACAGAGGCTCAGGAAACGATTGGAGAAACAAAGGCCAGGAAGAGAGAAATCTGAGCTCTACCATTAACTTAGCATAGAGCTGATTGTCATTAAATATGAATGCAGATTTTATCTAAACATAAAAAACTGGGTGATATACAGAGGTGGAAGAGTGGCCAAAACCAAGACTCAAGTAAAAGTACTATTAGTTCAAAATAATAGAAGTAAAAGTAGTTACTTAAGTAGGTGTACAAATATATATACATGCCTATACATTTATATCTTATAAAATCATGCCTATCTTTAAAAATATTAAAAATGAAGAGAAGTGAAGAAAAATGAAAAAGAAGATAACTAGGCTAATTGGGAGATATTGATGTGATGTTTCTTTATTAAAGGGTAACTTTGGTATTTTTCAACCTGGACCCTATTTTCCCATGTTGGGAACAACAATTTTTTAAATTGGTCCAGTATTACACAAGATGGCTGCAGCGGCGAAACAAGCTGCAATCAGGGGTGTAGTGCTATTTGTTTAAGTAGCGCAGCGCACCTAAGGTGCTCTAGGTAATAGGTGCTCTAGGCACTCTAGGTGCACTTGTGGGTGTGAAGTGTAGTGTAGTGTAATGTTTTCTATTTATCAATACATTGTCAGTGATGTTGAATAGTAGTGTAACGGACCATCCCTATGGTTCGGCACGCATGTGAACCGCAGATTAATTGCAAAGTATAACCATCATAGTGTGAAATACAGTTTTACTGCCATTGTTAACCTGTTAAATTTAAATATTTTGAACTTCAAACGCAGCGCTTGGCGGCAATTCGGCAGCAATCCGTGCGCGACGCCAAGGGCAGCAGACCGATAGGATGTCGCCTCTGCAGCTCTGTCTCTCCCTGAACTCCACAGCAGCCCTGTCTCTTTCACAGCTGCTTTTCAGCTCTGTGACCTAGGTAGGCCACACCCGCCCCAGTCTTGCGGCCAGTAGAAACTCACATGCTGGATTATGACATGACACTGTGTGTACTTCATCCATAGCAACCCTCTCCAATTGGTCCCAAAATGTCCCAGTTAGATAGTAAATGTCGTAAACATATTCCTTGTAAATCTTTACAATTATTCCCCGAAAGAACCATGCATACATGTCTTTTTGCATGATTAAAATTTTCCTCAAAACTTTTAATTTTCAGCATGTAGCTTGCTAGCTCGAAGTTTGTTGTTGTTTCCCGACTTATTGGGACTTTAGCTTATTCACCGTATCCCCCAGAGTTCGATAAGTCCATACATACCCTTCTCATCTCTGTGTGTGTCGTAACTCTGTCTGGCGCACCCACCGCTAGCCTAGTTTAGCACAGATCCTGGAGGTAACCGGCTCCAACTAGCCTACTGCACCCAATGAAGGCAGCAAAGCTCTTCTTGCATGCGGTGATCTTCTCACATTTTTCTTACTGTTTAACTAGCTGGTCGCAAGCCAATAAAACAACATTGCAACCATTGGAGTCACTTTATAAACAGGCATTAAAGACACTGGACCGTAAGGGTAATAGCTATCATCATTGTCACATAATTAAAAACCACAATATGTTTAGCTTTGAAAACTTCAGAAACTTTGCTGATGCCTGTCTTGTTTTTAAGATACTCCGTGGGCTTGCTCCACCACCACTGTGCCAGTTTATAAAACAGAAAGATAAGGTCAATAGAGTAACCAGAGCAACCACCAGAGGGGACTGTATAGTTCAATTTAGAAAAAGTAGGATTGGAAGCACAGCCTTTTCTATCAGAGCCACACTTTTTAGGAATAGTCTGCCCAATGAGTTAAGGGAGTGTAATGGTCTCTCCTCTTTTAAAAAACATCTTAAAGCTTGGATTAGGGACAATTCCAATTGTAACCATACACCACATAAGTATGGTTACAATTGTAATTGTCCCTAATCTAAGCTTTAAGATGTTTTTTAAGCTCATGAACATATTTTGCTTTTATTTTTATTTTATTTCCTTATTTATACTGTACTTTATACTGTAATTAAGTTGAGGATTAGATGAGGTGAGCAATATATTGTCTGAGGGTATATTCATATTGTTTTAAAATTCCTGCTGTATTTATTACATTGCTACTGTATTTCTTAAATTTAAAGTGTATTTGTATTGACTTTTGTATTTTAGGGTGCCTGTTAAGACCTGGCTAGGGACAACAGATGGAAACTAGCACTTGTAGCTAACTCTGGCTTGTTTACAGCAAGTCATTTGTCTGTTGATCAATGAGCATTGTCCCTATCAAATAAATAAATTACAAAATTACAAATAAGTGACAAAATAACGCCAACATTTTCCTATTTACATGTTGTGATTTGTATAGTCACAGCGTGTACAAATAACAAGGTCACATGAGACACAGCCATCTTCTAACCGTATACAAACTGGGAACTATATTCTCAGAAGGCGAAGCACTGCTACTTGGGCGGCGTGATTAGCGCAACACCTGAAAAGCACCGTTGTTCAATTCAATTCAATTACATTTTATTTATAGTGTCAAATCATAACAGGAATTATCTCAGGACACTTTACAGATAGAGTAGGTCTAGACCACACTTATCTAACTCTGGGGGATGCGGTGAATAAGCTAAAGTCCCAATAAGTTGGCGTGTTCCTTTAAGCGAACAGAGTTTGAGAACGGCCACGCACAGAGAGCGAGGGACATTTGGCATGTGTGCAACGCATGGGATGTCAGGCAATTATCCTGGAAAACTTCTGTTGATCCAGACTAAGCAGGAGAGGAAAACCTGTAATTTACTCAGTTATTGTTATAGAAAACAACTGAAGGAGTATTCCCAGAGATAGGCCTTTTTTTATTATTTAGTATATTTATTTCTTTAGATCATTTTTATTTTACATGTTTTGCAGCTGTATATTTTATTATTATAGGGGAGAATACCCTGTCTTTGCATTTTCTTTGAATTCAGTCTGTTTTAACAAAAGTGCTTATATATAGCATGTGGCTAAAAATACTTAGATATGACTTTTGGTCCATATAGCCGGTCTACTTTCTATACCTTTGTCTACCATACGCCACTAGGTGAAAAACACATAGCTTTCCCAGAGTACATTTACATAACAGCACTGGCCATTACCAAAGCCCACACTTAAAACTGCACATAAAATCTTCCCTGTTCCGTGTTGCCAGAATTTTTTTTATAAAACATTTTAAATGAGTTTTAACACTTCGACAGCACGGGCATAATTTTCGTCTTCCTTAATGGCTTTTGCTTTCAAAGTGTTTAAGGACAAAGAGAGTACTCTTCCCAGGATGCGAATACAAAATCATAATACATTCTCAACTTGAGTTATTATGTTCCATTCACATTTTAGGCATTAAGCAGATGCTCATGCGGAGGATCACTTACCAAAAGTGCAACAGTAAAATAAGCTTAAGGTCTTCTCTCACCAAAATTGCAAACAGGTGGGCAAAAAGACAAGAAAGAAGGCAAAAAATGTCCAATCCCATTATGTAATATTAAAATACAAAATATTGAGATAAAGCAAGGACACAGTAAAGGCAATAGCAGTCTCCTAGATATCTTTGTTCTAATCTTGGACAGCGAGAAGCCTGTTAGCCTTGCTGAGTGTCTCACACCACTGTCGTGGACACTGGTGGTGGACAGTTACACTGGTCTGCACAGTTACAGTAATATACCTAAGTGGAACTACTGTTTGAGACATCACAGCAACATGTTTAAAGCTTTCATGTTGAACTCCAGCAGGAATTGAGGAAATTAGATCCCCAGAGAGAACACACAGCCTATACTGTTTCAGTGCGGTTTGTAATGGAGCCCTGAAACTATCAAAGTATGGCCTAGTTATTGTCTGGTCTCTCCCTGTGTCTGTTATCCTGTTGGCTAAAATAAGTCTGCAGCGCTGGAAGAGTGTAACACAAATGTCCTGCAGTACAAAACAGTACTGCTTAAGAAACTGTCGATGTCATGTCCTGACTTTTTCAAAATGCTAATTATGGAACCATAAACATTTTCTCATTTACAGTACAAGCACGTTTTTTAGACTCAGTCTCACTTACACTTTCTTAGGTTATCATTATCTTTGATTTCCAACAGTAATATAGATCAACAAACCCGCTTAGAAATCATAGAAAAAGATGCTCCTTATAAGCTTGCCAGAAAATCATCTCATTTTCAACTTTTATTCAATATCAACGTAATTTATTCATAATTGTCAGTACATCCAATAGAACATAGCAAACAGGAACTGCTAATAGCGAATTTGGTGTACTTCATTTTCCAAAATGTAAACAATATAGTAGAGTTTATCCAAAGAGTTTATCCAAAAGTGTAACTCACTGAATCCCGAGCATTACTGCATACTGCACTTCCTGTTTCTAATACAAGTTTACATCTGTCCATATAAGTTAAGACCTTTAATGTAACATTATCCAAAAGACTTTGTAGGAACAAAATCTGTTTCAAAATTTTCCTTCAACAAACTAGCAATGATGTCTTTAATTTTAAATGTTTTTTTAAGAGCAAACATGACCAATCAAGTCTAGTTTAACCACAGTGCAAAACATATTTTGTAGAACTATATCTAATCATTATTAAAGTCAAAGTTGGGTTACACTGAAAATTAAAGTACAAATCTCCATATATTTGTTATGGGTTTGGTGTGTTTTGTCTTATTTTGGTAATCAGTTTTTTTCTGTTTTGTATTTTTGCCCTGTTTCCTGTTTTATTTTGACGGTCTTGTTTTCTGTCTTGTCTTGTCTTGTTTTACTTCCTGTGTTTTCCCGCCCTTGTGATTGCCCTAATAGAGGAGACACACCAGCCTGATACTCGGCCGTCGGACCGTCTGGCGAGGTCGGTGACTCGAGTCTGTTCGGTGTGTCCGAACAGCCATTGGCCTTCATTTGGGCCGACCCGACATGTTCAGTCGGAGACAGGGCAGTCGATCTGAAACGAAGAAAGATTTAGAAACTGCACGGCCTATTTTTCGCTTAAAATGTTTTCAGAAACACGTTTCGTGAGCTATTTTAGTACAATATGAGATCGTATTCTGAACAAGCCGCCATGACAATCTGGCTGTGACTTTCCGGAGAAAAAAGAACCACGTGACGCGTTCGTCCAATCAGCTGCCGGTTTTAATTTTCTGGGAAATAATCAGACTGTTAATGGAAACAATACAGAGCAGCGCCGCCTGCTGCTATGAAGACGTATTACGTTTCGCGCACGCGCAGAGCGTACGCTCAAGTCGGCGTCGCCTCAGTGTGTTCTGAGGCATTTTTTGGACCTCGGGGACCCGACTGATCAGTCAGACTGCCTTTTCTGCCGACGGTCGGCCCATCTGGTTGGTACGTCAGGGCCTTAATGTGTTTCACCTGTTTCCCAGCCTTGTGTCTTGTGTTTCCTCGTTACCCTGTGTATTTAGTCTTTGTCTTCCCCCTGTCCTTGTCAGATCATTTTTGTGTTTTGTGTGCTCAGCATGTTTCGCTCTTGTGCCTACAGTCTGAATCTCGCTACGGTCTTTTGTTTCTGTAAGTTTTTTCGCTATTAGTTTGTTCCAGTCTCTGTTTTGGTTATCAGCCTTTTCCTCCTGTTTTTTTGTCATTACACTTCAACATTAGTTTTGCCTGCTTCTTTTGACTCCTTGTGTTTTTGCCTGCTGGACTTTTGGACTCTTTTTGTTTGTATTGACTCTTCATTTAAATAAATCCTCAAGCTCAAACTTTTTCCTGCCTGGGGCCTGTTGCACAAAACCAGGATAAGGGATTAAGCTGGAATATTCAAGTTATCCTGGATGAGTTTAGCTTTGATTTGGTTGCACAAAAGCAGGTTGAATTAAACCCAGCCAAGTAACCATGGAGATTTATTCTTTGCAGCTAGCCTGCTCCAGAGCAGGCTAACAGCCCGGCTAAGATTAATCCTAGAGTCTGATGTGTTAAATCAGCTGCTGCTCTGATCCGAAATAAACGTGTTTAACAGTTATTCCGTTGTCTTCTGAATGTGTTCTGCTTTATTTTTATTAACATGCATTACTTGTCACTATTGCGGTCACAAGTTTGATTTAAATCCTACTATTGCAGTTGTTTGGATGTTAAGAAATGGTTGCACGTGCACCGGAGATAAAGTGGGACAATGCAGAGGAAATGGGCTTTTCCTACGCTGCTCTCCCCGTGAATTTGCCCCGTGCAACGTGGGGAGGCAGGGGGATCCTCCCACACCGTGCAGCGGACTCCAAAGGAGACTTTTAGCGTCAATAACAACGACAATGGCACCTGACCAAATGTCCGTATTTTACGAGATGGGAGTGAGAATGTGTTGGAATGCCACAAAACTTCTTAATCTTTTTTTTTTTTTTTTTTGGTGCTGTCATGCATTTAGGAGCTTGGGAGTGAGAAAAAAACATGAATAATAGGCTATATTGTTTTACAGATATGCTTACAGTGTGTATTGAAGTCACTTACTATTTCTAGTTTTTGTCCAGTCATGTTTGTTCTGTATGAACATTAATTGTAGAAATATATTTAGAATTATAGCTTATAAAGATTTGTGGATATGGTTGTAAAACATATTCTCTCATTAATAAGGGTTTGAAATTAAGCCTAGTCATTGCCCGAGGAACATGAATTCCCTCTACTCACTTTTAAGGCAAAGTAGGCTAAATAATTAAACATTTTATTTATATAGTGCTTTACAGGCTAAGACACTTTAGAGTAAAACCAGCACATTTAGCACATAAAAACAACAAACAACACAAAAGCATATTAAAAGCAATTAAAACTTTGTAAAAATGTGGAGTGACTAGTAGGCCCTAAGTAGATCTTTTTAAATCCTTACGCATTCAGTTGGTTGTTTTGCCTGTTGGGCTTTTTCTCTCTGTCTGATAACAACAGCCGTATTTCCCTTTTTGCATATTATATGTTTCACCTTCTTGTAGTTTTCCATTAACAGCTGCTGCTCAGCGGGTTAAACATATGCCGCACGCGTCTTCTCCATTTCTGCATCAGTAAATCTGTGATCGATACCGTGGTCTATTTAAGAAAGCTGTGGACGTGCTCTTATCCCATATATCTACACCTGGCTTGACATAGCTTCACCTTCTCATCCTGGCTCGTGCAACCAATTAAGCCGCGATGAGCGGACCGCACTAAGTCAAGCTGCGCTTTTTCAGTTATCCTGGATTTCTTCATTCTACTTTTGTGCAACAGGCCCCAGGTCTCCTGCATTTGGGTCCACTTTTTCCCTGCGGCACATAACAATATTAGCAGTAATTTCTCCAACAGCTAATCCTCTTCTGCTTTGCAAAGGAATTTGAGGGATGCTTCTTTATCTCTTAGCCTGCAAAAGGCTGCTGTGATGTACTTGATTTATATAATCCCACAGCTATACATTTTTGTAAGTATAAGAACTCAAGGTAGATATGTTACACTCAAGCATACCATTATTATTGTTCTTCATCATGTATGTCATGTTTAAGACTCAGCTGCTAACCATTCCAACCTTTCCATAGCACTACTGCATTCTCAGCGGAAGAGCCAATATCACATTCAAATGAAATGGTAATTAATTTAGGCAGATGCTAAATGTCATTCTTAAGCCACATATCTGCCTGGAGATTATGCAGAACCTGTACATATTATCCTAAAAATAGATTGGCACTGTGTGGGATAGATGGTTAAATTCATGGCAACTGTCTGATCCATCGTGGAGACCAGTCTCACAGTCCTGTCACGCGTCCTAATGGAGCTCAGTGAAAGTGTAAGCTAAATAGCCAGACGAGGGCAAACAAGTGATCCGTCTCCGTTGTCGCAGTGGCCACGGAACAGTCATGTTTGTTGCTGTTTTGGCCCCAGCTGCCTAGCAACTGTCATGGCCATTAGCCACGGAAGAAATCAGAGACCAATTCCAATCAGATCAGGTCATTACTGAGGATGAGACAGAGAGGAAGTGATGAAGAGAGGGAAGATAGAGAGAGATAGCTGGCGGAGAGAAAGAAGAGGTGGAAACAGATGAAAAAGAGAAGGACAGAGAAATAGGGAGAGACATAATGACAAGGAAGATAAAGAGGGAACCAAGAAGTGACAGCAGGAGAGAGAGATAGAGAAAGTGAGAGAGAGATTATTGGAAAGTGAATGGCATGGATGACAAGCTTATGTCAGTCTCAATGTCAATTAGCACCATTCACACTTAGGCAAGCACACACACATTATCACACACACACACACACACACACTCACATTCAAACTAATGTCTGCTTCAGTTTTTGTCAGTGCCACACACACTGTTATGTTCACCTAATCTAGAGTCCACACACACACACACACACACACACACACACACACAAACGAACTGCCACAGGCTGTCACAGATGAACTTCAGCCTTTTCTCTTCAGCTCTTAGGCACAGATGGGCTGGACTGGACAGTGATAAAATGTATATGTGTGTGTGTGTGTGTGTGTGTGTGTCTGCAGCTGTCCAGCAATAAAATAATTTTACAAGGATGTATAGCTGATACCTATCATCTGCAGCCAGAGAGCAGGAGGAAGGCAGAGGTAGGAAGAGAACAGAAGAAAAAGGAAATCCAGGGGGTAAACTTACTGCGGTGGTTAAATAACTTGTAGACCCACGTGTAACACTACAATATACAGTATGTAAAGGATTTCACTTTTTTTGCGAAGAAATCCCTCCACTAGACCCAGTGGACTATTGTCCATGGTAAGAAAATAAGTTTGAGAAGATAGAAGAAGACAGCATGAATAAGAAAAAAGGACAAAGATAAAATTTAGGGGAGGGATGGACAGACGACAGAAATAGGAATGAAAAAGAAGAAAAAAGGAAAACATAGAAAGAGAAGAGTGAGAGATACAGTAATAAATGAGTGTGACACAGGAAAGAGAGAGAGAGAGAGAGAGAGAGAGAGAGAGAGAGAGAGAGAGAGAGAGAGAGAGAGAGAGAGAGAGAGAAGACTAATTTCCCCTGGCTGGTAAAACCCTGTTATACTGTACATCCACACAACCACTGATAGAAACATATGGTGCTGTCTGAGTGTGCAAACACTACAGAGTATGTGGGAAAAGGTGCAACGTCTAACTGCGTCTGAGTGACACGCAAAGAGTTGCGTGTGTGTGTGTGTCACCTGGAGTAAAAGGGCAGAAAATATTTCTGTAGAAATTATGTTAACAAATTGATACACGCACGCACGCATGCACATACACAGCAGGAATCTAAAACTGCTGATAGACAAAAGTACACTAAAGCAGCACAAGGCTAAACCAACTGCCACCTTTTCGTCATCGTCATTTCCCCTCAATTGTTTCCCTACGCAGTGGATCCACATGTACATACTGGCAGCCACAAACCCCTTTGTATTCCCAACAATTAAACTGAGCAAATCAGAAGAAATTAGCTATACACAAACACATTTTTGCTCCTGTTAATTGACCAAAGTTTGGAGTAAACAGAAGAACTTTAGATTGAACAGTGAGAGCCACACTGTTACCTTCAATTTCAAATAAATGTATTGTTTTCATATAGTACATATCATATACAAAGGCCATTAAAAATACATCACCCCCTCCCCCACCAACAAAAAAGCTTAGGACATATTGTCTGTTAATTAACTAATGAAGCTCAGCGCAAATTCTTTCAGGAAGACGTCAATAACGCAATCACTACTCTTTCTTCTTAAATCAAATCAGCTGTTTAGAGGCGCTACTTTCAGTTAAACCAATCAGACTTGGCCATGCAATTCAAGGACCAATCACAGCATTACAACTCTGCTTTAAATCTGTTCTCTCCCTGTGCTGTCAGCTGTCGTTTCAGGCAAAGCGCTCAACCCTCCAACTCCCCTGCCGCCTCCGGTGATCGTTTTTTCTTCCGGCTGATCGCTCCGTTGCCTTTTCAGTCTGGTCTCCAGACTCCTTCTCCGCTGCCACCAGTGTCTAGACTCCATCGGGGGTTATGTCCTGTTCTCTACCCCTTTAAAATATTATTAATACGATGGAGTCTAATCTCCAAAGACTCTGTACATTTTATTATGCAGTTGTACAATAAATCTTTTTTGCATATCTGCAAACAAAGTCTCTCCTGATTGAAATACCATAAGTAACGCCTGGTGGGTGGAAATCACTGCTGACGTTAGCAAGCTAGACCAGGGACGTCACTAGGACTGAAAGACAGGGGGAGCTTAGCGCCAAGGCTATGCAAAATGTTCCCTTGCAAAATCTTACTTACAAACGTTACTCTAATGTTAGCTTTTAGATACATCAAAGCTGCATGGAAGGAACTTACCCAGGCCAGGCTGTGCTCCTGCTGAGTTCTTCTGTAGGCTATGACTTAACTTCTTCACTTCTTTCTTGCAAAAATTCAAGACATTCATCAGCATCTACTTAATATTCCTAGTACTCCAGTCCATAACCTGTCCTACACAACTACCTTACAGGGCTCTGCCTTTACTACCTCCCTCTTAAACTTCACCTTGGCTACGGAGAACCTGATCGCAGAGCTTGTCAGTAAATCAAAGAAATCCACTTCCCAATTAGACCCCATGCCTACCAGTCTTCTCAAAGCATGCCTGCCTTCCATCTCTCCCTTGCTCACTACAATAGTTAACTCCTCCCTCTCCACTGGCATTGTACCGCCCACTCTTAAGACCGCTGCTGTCACTGCCGTCCTCAAAAAGCCCAATGCTGATCCTCATGATTTGAATAAATACCATCCCATCTCCAACCTTCCATTTGTCTCCAAGATACTGGAGCGGGTCGTGGCAAATCAACTATATCAAGATCTCAACTACAATAACCTGTATGGACATTTCCAGTCTGGCTTCCGTGCTAAACACAGCATGGAAACAGCATTGGTAAAAATCACCAACAACCTACTCTGTGCAGCTGACTCTGGCCTACTGTCCATCCTCATCTTACTCGACCTGAGTGCTGCCTTTGACACCATCTCACATCCCCTCCTCATTGAACGTCTGGCCAACACTGGTATCGCAGGGGGTGCACTCTCCTGGTTCTGTTCTTACCTCACGGATCGTCAACAGTTTGTACAACTCAAACACTATAAATCAGCTTGTGCGACTGTGCCACAGGGTGTCCCCCAGGGGTCAGTGCTGGGTCCTCTCCTCTTCATTATATACCTCCTTCCCCTGGGCAAGATCATGAGACACCACAAAATACACTTCCACTGCTATGCTGACGACACCCAGCTCTATCTCTCCACTAAACCTTCATCTCCCCTTCCTCCCACCTCACTCAGCAACTGTCTTCAAGACATTCAAAACTGGATGAACACAAACTTTTTGAAACTTAATGGCAATAAGACAGAAGTCCTGCTCATCGGCTCCAAATCCTCTCTTTCAAAACAGCATAACTTCAATATTACTATTGATGAGATCTCGGTCCCTCTGTCAACTCAAGTCAAAAGCCTTGGTGTCATTCTGGACAGTTCCCTTTCATTCGAATCCAGGATTAAAGCAATTACCCGGACTTCAACTGTTCTTTCACCTCCGCAACATCTCCAGGCTTAGACCCTCACTGTCACAATCCAGCACCAAAACCCTATTCATGCCTTTGTCACGTCACGTCTGGACTACTGCAACTCCCTTCTCACCGGTATCCCTTCTAAGCTTACAAACAGACTCCAACTTGTTCAGAACTCTGCTGCTAGAATCCTCACTGGTACCAGATCATCTGAACACATCTCACCTATCCTTATCAATCTATACTGGCTCCCTGTGCACTACCGTATTGAATTTAAGACCCTCCTCATCACCTACAAAGCACTCCATAATCTCGCACCCAGTTACTTTTCTGACCTCCTACCAGGCTATGTCCCTGCTCGCTCCCTCCGCTCTTCCTCGACTGGCCTCCTTGTCACCTCCACATTCCGCCTCTCCACCATGGGGGCCAGGGCCTTCAGCTGCTCTGGACCAAGACTCTGGAATGCCCTCCCCTCCCACATTCGACAGGCAGACACAGTCAATTCATTTAAAAAAATGTTAAAGACCTACCTTTCTAAGAAAGCTTTTAATCTTTAAATCTTCATAGTACTACATCGCCATAGAAACCCTCCCGACACACTTTTTTTTAATGCTTTTCTGACATTTTTAGCACTTTTCAGATGTTGTCTATTTTGTAAAATGTATTACTATGAAGCTAAATGTATTTTAATCTATTTCCTTTTTTTATGCCCTCTTAAATATGTAAGATATCCTTGTGTATTTAGAAAGGCGTCCGCCAAATAAAATGTATTATTATTATTATTATTGTTATTATTATAAATGCTATCCATCTGCTCGTGTAAATGTTTGATAAAGTAATTCCATACCTAATTCTTTTCTCTATTAGATAAGTTGCAGGTCAAATAAAGACAATTTAATTACACTAATTACTATTACTGCACGGTAGATTGGTTGAATCAGTGTCATGTCAACATCCAAAACGTCATGTCCAGCAGAAATCAGTAAAATAGACAAACAGAGGTCAGTGTTGCATACTTTATCATGTAAGCTGTTGATAAGCTTTTCCAACAGAAAACACTGTTCACAAACTGCTCCAAACTACTCTATTGTAGTCCAGCCTTTACTTTCGTTACAAACGTGTGTCATTTTGTAACACGTTATAATGCTCACCTAGCTGCTAGCATGACACGCCCTCATACTCTGCTTCTGAATGGCTATTTGTCCTTACCTAGGTACCGCACATGTGCGACTCCCAACAAAGATTGAACAGAAGTGAGATGCCTTACTCGGTAGCTAAAACAAGAGCTCAACACACAGGGTGAAAGGAGGAGCTGCAGCAATGTACAATACAACAAAAAGATGGTGTTTTTTTTAAAATGAAACCATGTAAACATATTCTGGTACAACCTCTAAATACAATTATGAACCTGAAAATGAGCACAGTATGAGCACTTTAATGCCGCCTGGGGCTGTCTCTCTTCAGTCACTCTCTACCTCGCTCATCCACATACCGTTACCGTGAAAGCGGGCGCTCGTTGAGCCTCTCTTAAACTCTGCCATTTCAACCAGTTGACAGTTCTTGAAAAATAAATAAAACAGAGACTGCAGTGCAGATAAATGGTGAAGGAAGATTGAGTCAACATAGGGAGTGATACATCAAAATCAGGAAATGTTGGGTCTTCATCAGCAATAACTTAACACAACTCCTAAGCAAACATGAAATGTAAAATAAAGCAGATTTAAAAACTGAACTTCAAGCCACGAAGATTTAGTAAGAAGCTAACATACTGAGAGGTGAACACACATAGACTTTTAAAAATGTCTCTCTCTCCTGCACAGGTCCCATGGGCTTCTGCTACCATTTTCCTCTCCTTGCTTCCATATTGAGAAATGCTTTTGCATGGACACCTGTCCATGCAAGTTAAGCCTTTTTCTGCTGTCCCATCATTTGTGTGTACTGTATGTGTACTGTATGTGTATGTCTGTGCCACATGACGCGGCTCCCACCTGTTTCAGATTAACCCAGTGTGCTGCTTTGCCAGGTAAGGATTAACCGCACTACAAATGCAGATTAAGCACACACACAAGCACACACAGACACAGGAAGCCACACGCACGCACGCAAGCACGCACGCATATTGTACAGAAAGACACAGGATAGAAAAGGTGCACTGGAAAGATACACAGAAAAAGGGGAGAAAGTGAGACGAATAAGAATACAGACACTTCACACACACACACCAGTCTATTGAGTCAGTGTCATAACACATCTTTCCACTGTTATTTGTTTTCTACTTCCCCAATTCTCACAACATCTCCCATCTCTTTCTCATCCAAATTTTTGTCTTCATTTAAGCAGACTTTTTTGTAATTACATCTTCTATAAAGAAAAGTAATATTTCCTCCTGCTGTGTTTATGAGACAGGAAGCCTTGGAGGGCTTTTCTCCACTCTGACACTTTTTCTGCTGAGTCATTTCAAACGCAAAAGTTTTGCATTTGCACATGCATGCATTACATTGAAAGGTAAAACTCTGTGGTTGTCAAAGAATAAATGTCACTTTTTTAGACATTTACACAAACAAAAAACTCGCCTTGTTCCCTCGTTAGACTGAAACCTTCGCCGCTGGGATGCTTTCGAAAGGCCCTCAGGTCATGCAGCCTCCTCAGCACATCAAGATCACTGAAAGTCAGCTTTCAATTCAAATTCAAGGTATGCAAACTGAAGTCTGAAGCTCCAATGTTGCTCCAGGTTTGTTTCACTGCAGCTGTCTCAATCTGCCTGGCAGTCTTTTCACTCCTTAGGCTGTTTCAATCTTGCTAAGATTTCTCTCCTGTGTCGACTCATTTTCATCATCCAAGAGTGTCTCTCTGTATTTTCTCATCCCTGTAATTGGAAAATTGTTCAGTTCTGCTTAGAATGGGGATTACTGGTACTGGCATCAGATTTCATGCCCAAATCAGAGCGAAAAAGAGAAGAAATGATCCAAAAAATCCAAAAACTGTAACCACCAGCAATGTGTGATACAGAAAAGCAAAATCACTTGTTTACGTGCATTTGTACACATTCTGTTCAAGCATTTTCTGGGTTGCACAACTTTCATTAAGGTACATGTAAAAGCTTGTGTGTGGTGAATACCCACAACCCCCTGTGCACAACTCTGCGCAGACCATAGACTGCATAAAAAAGGTGTAGACATGCAAAATGCACAGGTATAACGTCAAGCTAAATGGAGAGTACTGGCCTAATTCAGTTTTTTGTCCATCTCCAGTGGCAAGCAATAACTTTCTATTGACCTTTAACTTTATTTCTACTGCCTCTGCAGAATTTTGTAATGGACTTTCAGAAATACCCCCTGTAGTTTCTCATCTGTAAATGTCTCCCATATCAAACCTATGCATGGTTGCATCAAAAACACATAAAATATGGATGCAAAATACACACAAAACACACAACTATAGGATCAGCAAAGCCAAGTGCTCAGCGATGCATTTGGCAACATTAATAACAAAGTCTTTTTCACATGAAACAAAATACAGACTCCAGTAGAAAGTCCAAAAGCAAAAATAGGGAAGGTAGAAGTAGGATTTCAAAGTAATTGTTTGACATTACGGTAAACAGGCTTATTCACGTTCTTGCCAAGAGTTAGAGGAGAAGATAGATACCACTCTCATGTCTGTGCCTTAACTATGGAGCTAGAGCCAGGAGTCAGGATTAGGGCAATGCCAATAAAGTGGTCGTTAGTGTGGTTACACTTTTCAAAACTCCACCCAGACAAAGCTTGCTGCAATATAATATAATGGCGAGTGGTCATGGTAGCCACACGGTTACACTTCCTCTGAGACATGCACATCAGCATTGTCTATGCCCTGATGACAGAATGGCTGGAGGTTGTAGGGACACATTTGGGAGGAGAGAAGGAGGTAGGGAGGGTTTTTATTTTGTGTGGTGTGTAATAAAAACTGTTCAAAATATGATACAAAAATGTTTTGACTTATTTATATAAAATGTAATTTTTATTATTATCAACAGTGGTAGCACATGAGTTGAAAAGTAGCTCTGTGATACATGTAAGTAGAATCTGATTATTGTAAATAGACTTCAGATTTTCAGCAGTACGGCAGTCAGTAGGAGCTGCTCTACATTTATAAAAACCAAATATTATAAAAAAAATGTTAATTCATTATTTTTATTTCATGATTATTGTGCAGGCAATGGGTAGCTTTGCAAGCCGTGCCTGCAATAAAATCAACTAAAAGTTACGACTACAATGCACATAGATATTTTCCTTGCTGGCAACACTACTGCTGAGCCAAGCCAGCGAGACGAGGAAAGCCCGGTCTCGCGAATTTACAGGTATCAGTCATGATTTAGGGCATTAAACACATCCACATACACACTAATTAATATGTAAAGTCTATGGGATAAATATATAGGACTCAGAGTGCAGTTCCTCTCTGCCCCAAATCTCGCCCGTAGTGTTTTAATGGGTGACTGACAGCCCACGTGTGAACATGAACTAAAACGAGAGTTGAGGCAACCACAGCTGATGCCCGTTCCTGACTCTCGAATCTCTCAGATCACTATCGGATGAAGTTGTTGTCAAACAACTTTGACCGAATTGGCGTGACGTTACAATTGACCAGAAAACCAGTGACAGAGGTAAAGAATACAATAGATCGCTTTGTAACAAGTTGTTTGTAAAAATGTCATGCTAAGGCACTATTCTGCTTTCCTTGCCTCCTTTTCCAAATCTAAGGAACAGACCAAGCCTGGATAAATACTGGTATAAATGACCTAAAGCACCTTTCAGAAATAATAATTAAAGGCAGGGTTGGTAACTATTTACAATTTACACTTTTTTTTTACATTGTTTGAAATTGTCTTTACACCCCGACAGCAATACAATGGGCTCCAAATAAAAAGAGCAAAAAAGATCCGTTATCTGTAGCTGCTGTAATCCTGTAAAGACGCCCATCAATTACTGAAATGCCTCCTTGCCCCGCTGCGCGTACTCTACCCCTCCTGTGTATGAGCCTGAGCTCAATGTGCATCGTCGCCACATTGCTAACAGTAGTCATGTCTCTTTTAAACATTCTGTATGATAATATTAGGTGTTTGCTTACCGGCGAATGAGACATAAAGTAAAATTGCTCTGCTCTGAATCAGCGACACAGCTGTGCAGGGGGATGGGTCAGACGGAGCCCCGAGGACATGCAACTAGCTTTTTAACATTACTGACACTGCCTTTTTGTGGTTATTGATATGAGCCGAATAGGGAAAATATCAGCTGTTCTGTGTCTGTCTGCATTACTTTGTAAATTGACAAACACATTTCTCAGTGTTACTGGTTCAATTTTTGTATCAGCAGAAAGTCTGCTTAAGTTTAATCATAGTCCTTCCCTGAAATAAATTCCACCATCTGCCACTGAGCCGCAGGATAAACACAATTCACACTGAAACAACTGAAACACATAGCACACTTCAGCAGTGTGTCGCAAACAGTGGTGAAAGAGGAATATATCTTTGAGATGAAGAGGAAAACATTTACTACCGGACTGTGCTGCATAGAAAAAACAGCATTGGCACTTACTCTGTCAGAACTCCAACGTGTGAATTTTGTTCCTAATAATTGCTGCCACTGGCTGTTAAATTCTCTGCTGACTGCTCTGCAACTGTGTACTACTACTTATGTTTGCATCATTGCTGTGTTTGCATTAATGTAATCAATGTAAAAGTTGAATTTCAGCTTAGCATATGGCATGTTGATGCAAGTAGGTGATGAGGGTGTGCAGTATTATACAAAAAAAACAGTCTGAAAATATATATTGTTCTTTTCCAGTTGTACTGGTTTAGTTGTAGAACACCTGTCTATGTAGCAGGACTGACATCTTACTGTTGTTGCAGTAATATGTTTTTATCTGTTATCAAAATGTGTATTCACCTTGTATTTTCCTTTTGCATCCCTTTTGTGAAAATAAGAAAAATCTATGAGGAGACTATTTGATGCATGTTTGGATGTGTATCAATAAAAACAGAATAAAAAATCAAATGAAAGCAAAAACGTTGAACATTGTGCAGCATTTAGTATATAAATCTAATAGCCTTCCTGATTGCATGTATGCTAGACTATACAACTTGTGCCTTCAGTGTATGAAGTGTAAAACAGTACATAGACTGACTTGAAAAACGACCAATGGGTGTGTATGAATCCTGCAGGTAAACATGTCTGAGGCAATATGAGCACGCTGAAGTACATGAAGCATGTCTTTAATCTAATAAAAGAGAAAGCAACTGATGACAAGCACCCTTCATAACAACATAAGCTTCCACGAACAAGTCTCATTCAAACGCTATCGTGTGAACACACTCACTTTAAACACGTATCAGGGTGTTGTAGAATAATGTTCTTACTACTTGCAGATAAATATAATACAAATGTAAAAGGTTTCCATAAGGGACCAAGTGTGTTTTGGTGTATGCTTATTGCACAGAGTTGTGTGCTGTCATAGAGATGGTAGTTACAAGCTCTCTGGGCGAGACACATCTGCATTCCCCGAACAAAGGAAACTCTGACGCACAGAAGGTTTAGCTTAAGCCATAACTACTGTATAGAGTAGTTAAAGGTCATGAGTCTCGAGCAAAGTACATGGAGTAACAATAACAAGTGAAACAGGTGCAGAATGTACCGCTTCGTGTGAGAGCAAATGAGGACGAGACATAACACAGTGGCCCCTACCCTGGCGTGTACTGTGTGAAGACAAGAGTCCCTGTGCTGGGGAAGAAGAGGGGGCCCACAAAAGAAAGTATAAGAAGTGAGGGGAAGAATAGATTGGAGCTCACAAGGTCTGACAAGTCTAGAGATACGTCTGTTGCTAGGGAAACTTAGTCTCTGCGTGCTTTGTGATCCAACAGATCTGTGTATTGAAACTTTGATGCTTGACTGATTAAATGAATGTATTTTACTTTATCTTATCGTCTTATTTTGCTCTTGCTTAGGATCAATGTAATACCAATTTAACGAATGTGCGGGCATATATAGGTCTTTTATTGGAGTCAGACACAATGTCCCAAAAGGGGGGGACACAGAGGAAGGAATCTGCAACAGTGTGTATGTGTACATGTACAAAAACTGTGTATATTTTCCCCTGCAGTGATAGTGGTACAGCTCTAAAATCTTTTTCTGTTCTGTTTTCCAGTCCACGTAAAGCAGCTGCATTTTTTCTAGTTGTGTGTTATTTGGGGTCAGGGGGGACGATACATCACCAAACATATGGGAGGTACATGGGGGGTGAGCACACATTCAGATGCAGACATCTGCTGCATGCGAAAACAAATAAACACGGGCACGCTTGTATGACCAAACATCTACTCTTTACTCTCTTTCTTTGTCCTTGTCTTATTTATTTTAATTCCCCCCTCTTCTTTAAATTATCCTCCTCTATCTTCTTTCTTCAAACTATCTCCAAACCTTTTTCTACATCCTCCTCGTCTTCCCTCTCTTGCTAGCCATTCCCCAAAGAGATTAGCCAAAAGACCAATTTGCTTCCTGATTTTCACTTCTCAAGTCCCTAATTGGCTTGAGGTGATCTGGGGGGATTTGTAGAGGGGTGGAGCTCAAAAGAAAGCAGACTCCAAATTGGACACAAATTATAGCAAAGAACTGACTTAATAAAGCCTCCAATCTGAAACTACAGTATGATGCCCTGTCACCCCATTACTGGCATTGTTTACACTTTGCTTTATTGAATTTAAAGGAACACGCCGACTTATTGGGACTTTAGCTTATTCACCGTAACCCCCAAAGTTAGATAATACATACCCTTCTCATCTCCGTGTGTGTTGTAACTCTTTCCGACGGTAGCTTAGCCTGGCACGGATCCTGAAGATAATCGGTTCCAACTAGCCTACTGCTCTGAATAAGTGACAAAATAACGCATGTTATTTACATGTTGTGATTTGTATAGTCACAGTGTGTACAAATAACAAAGTCACATGAGACACAGCCATCTTCTAACCGTATATAAACTGGGAACTATATTCTCAGAAAGGGGAAGCATTTCTACTCTCTGCTTGGAGCTTCTCAGGTGCTGCAAGCATATCACTCCGCCCAAGTAGCAGAAGTAGCACTGCTTCGCCTTTCTGAGAATATAGTTCCCAGTTTATATACAGTTAGAAGATGGCTGTGTCTCATGTGACCTTGTTTTTTGTACACGCTGTGACTATACAAATCACAACATGTAAATAGGAACATGATGGCGTTATTTTGTCACTTATTCGGCGCAGTAGGCTAGTTGGAACCGATTACCTTCAGGATCCGTGCTAGGCTAAGCTACCTGTGGGGCCGTCGGAAAGAGTTACAACACCCACGGAGATGAGAAGGGTATGTATGGACTTATCTAACACTGGGGGTTACGGTGAATAAGCTAAAGTCCCAATAAGTCGGCGTGTTCCTTTAAGACTTTTGAACTTAGGGGAGGTGGAAAAAGTCAAAGAATTTTTGTTTTTAACCCACTTCTATGATATTTGACCAAGGAACAATTGGGAAATTAATTTAACTTAACAAAACCTTTGAAAATGTATAAAAACGACCATACCTATGTTATATCTATTTTTTGAGTTGTGAACTTACACTATACCAAATGTTTCCACCAAATGTCAAACCCAGAAAAATCTGTTATTTTATTTCTGACACGGGACGTTTCCTTTAGTCGCCTGTCAGTGGCTTCATATAACCTTTCACCCTCAGTTACTCGTAACTTCCACCAAGTCACGGGCACCCAGATGATACGTTCGAGAGTAATTGTAAATCATACAATGTCACAGAAAAAATTGTAAAACTGATTTTTCTGCCACAAGGCATAATATTGTGATTAATTACACGCCACTTTGCAACACAGTATTACAGCAGATACCTTATTTATTGATACATATCAATATCGATCCAGCTTAACGTTACTACCATGTGATGGTTGACAAGTAGCCAACGTTAATGCCAATGCTTGGTGGGTTACAACATTGTTCAACATGCTCATAAAGTTATTTTTAGTGTGATTGTTTTTTAAGCTTCTGCAGAATCTTTTTATATACATATAGTACACATATATACCCATGTGAATACAAATTGACAAATGACACTGAATATTACATGACTGTGTTCCTCTTGAGTCTGTACAATCAATGTGTAATATAAACTATTATATAACAAGAAAGACAAGCAATCTGTTCTGACTCTGCTTACAATTCCCTTAAATGGAAAAGTCTATGACTTTGATTACTGGGTCAACTCTTGTTACCATAAAATAAGACAGAGATCTCCTGTTTGTTGAATCCTACTTGTCAGTATACACTGTACTGGGTATTATTCAGAAGTATCAGAATGTACAGCGTATCAGTTATTAAATTAAGAATACAAAGTCCTAGTGCAATACAAACTGTTATTATAGTACAAATCACATTGAATTTACTGTATTGATCTTACTTACTATGTTTGAAACTGTGTTGTTGGCTGTTTGTTTGATTAAGTTGATTTTGTGTTTGTTATATTTTTCCTGTATTTTATTGCACTAATCGGGAGTACCGCTCCAAATTTCATTGTATTCTGTACAATTATAATAAAGGCTTTCTATTCCATTCTATTATTTTCAAAACCAAGTATATGCTTGATTAACTGCCATTGAGCTGTGAAACAGGAACTAATGCACACACTGCCATACAGAACAAAGGCTACCAAGAGGGATAAAGGGAACAAAAAACAATAAAACATGGACAGCAAAAAGTCCTGTGTTGTTTGACCCATCCGCCCCCCCGACCAACCTACGCGGATCTTTGGCTTTTAATACTACTCCCTACCGTTGTCATGCTATGATCACGAAATATGCTTACCATTTAAATACATTAAATTAAAATTCGTAATCACTACACGAAAAAAACGACATATTCATGTCCTGTTCACGAATCAATAGATTCAATAACGTGACCATTTCACAAACTGCCATGAGACTGGGCTGTTATTTCCTATGCAGATATACACATATATGGGAGTAAATATTTATTGGGTCCAATGTGTTTGTATTGTTATATTATGCCTTATAAGCAGTATTTCTAAACATGCTTACTTCCTCATGCTTTTAAAATTTTCCTGAGATGGATAGATAGCTCTGATATGGGATCCCTCTCCATATATTCTAATTTGTGCTGGGCTGTCTAATTGTTATTGCTAAACCTGATTCACAGCTGCAATGTGTATATTCAAGAAGAAAGCATGACTCAGAGAATAATTACTTGCTTACTACGTTAAACCACCATATGTCAAAAAAAAAAAAAAACATTTGAAGAAAGTTAGAGCAAGTACCACTTACCAACATCAAACTTTTGACGGGTCATTATGCTTACAGTACCCTTTCTTTTTCCCTCTTTTCCTTCTTTTCCTGCCTACCGAGTGAAGTCTATTCATTTAAATGAAGATTTTGGAATGTGCTCCTTTCCCTGTCACAGCATACTACGAGTAAATACTTTGGTATAGTATAAGTGGCCTCAGCGGGAACAGAACTATAGCCCTGGGCAGTTATGCTCTACCTCCATCTTTACGGTGTTATTTCCATTTATCCTCCTGTATTCATCTCTATACATTTCATTTCACTTTTTCTACCAAATAGCTATGCTAGTGGTTGAGTCAAGGGGGCCTGACATTTTCTCCTAATGAGATATGTTGCTGTGATGGAGCCTGTTTGAGTAGGCAGTGGGTGATAGGCAAGCTCTTGCAGCAGCAGGAAAATACACCAATGCAATGCCATTTAACACTATAAGCAGCATATTGTGCTTTTATTGAAATGCGAACCAATCTTGCTTTCTACCTCCCTTCAGACCCGTCGCACTGAACTCTGTGGTTATGAAGTCTTTCGAGCGCCTTGTGCTTTCACACCTCAAAGACATCCCCGACCCCCTCCTGGACCCCCTGCAGTTTACCTACAGAGCCAATAGGTCTGTAGACGATGCGGTCAACCTGGCCCTCCACTACATCCTCCGGCACCTGGACTCCGCAGGAACCTACGCCAGGATCCTGTTTGTGGACTTCAGCTCTGCCTTTAATACCATCATCCCGGCTCTGCTTCAGGAGAAACTCTCCCAGCTAGGCGTGCCTGACTCCACCTGCAGGTTGATCACTGAATTCCTGTCTGACAGGAAGCAGCATGTGAAGCTGGGGAAACACGTCTCCGACTCACAGACCATCAGCACCGGATCGCCCCAGGGCTGTGTTCTTTCCCCCCTGCTCTTCTCCCTGTACACCAACAGCTGCACCTCCAGTCACCAGTCCGTCAAGCTTCTGAAGTTCGCGGACGACACCTCCCTCATCGGACTCGTCTCCATTGGAGACGAGTCCGCCTACAGGTGGGAGGCTGACCACCTGGTGACCTGGTGCAATCAAAACAATCTAGAGCTCAACGCTCTAAAGACAGTGGAGATGGTTGTGGACTTCAGGAGGAACTCAGCCCCACTTGCCCCCATCACCCTCTGTGGCTCCACAATTGACACTGTGGAGTCTTTCCGCTTCCTGGGAACTATCATCTCCCAGGACCTCAAGTGGGAGCTGAACATCAGCTCCATCGTCAAGAAAGCACAACAGAGGATGTACTTCCTGCGGCAGCTGAAGAAATTCAACCGACAATGATGGTGCACTTCAACACAGCCATCATTCAGTCCATCCTCACATCGTCCATCACCATCTGGTACGCTGCTGCCACTGCCAAGGACAAGGGCAGACTGCAGCGTGTCATTTGGTCTGCAGAGAAGGTGATTGGCTGCAATCTGCCGCCGCTCCAGGACCTGTACACCACCAGGATTCTGAAGCGAGCTGGAAAGATTGTGGCCGACCACTCCCACCTCGGACACAAACTCTTTGAGACACTCCCCTCTGGCAGGAGACTGAGGTCCATCAGGACCAAAACCTCACGTCACATGAACAGCTTTTTCCCCTCCGCCACTAGCCCAACAAGGCCCGGAAACCACCCTGACACTCCACCCCTGGCTCTTCAGGCCACTGTTCTCTCTCTGCTGTAATGCTCTTTGCTCTTTATTTTTTATTTATATTTTTATTTAGTCTTTTTTTTTTAATTTAATTCATACTGTGTACATATACGTATACTTATATTGTTTATACCTATACTTATATTGTTTAATATTCCATCTAGAGAATGTGTGACGTGCACCAACAACACCAAAACAAATTCCTTGTATGTGTTAAAAAAACGTACTTGGCAATAAAACCCTTTCTGATTCTGATTCCTTTCTCTGAAATGTCAATGTGCACTTGCACTCTTTTGGCTAATGGTTGAGAAACTGGCTGGCCTGCAGGGCAGACTGATGCCTAAGGTGCTAAGAGACTTGATGACTGACTGCAAGGTGGGGAGAACCAGGTCACTGTAATCTGACCTTTGTGTGAAATTGCTATTTAAAGGTCCACCACAGACTATGAAATATGGGAAACGTTCAGAGGCAATACAATTCTCTTTTGTAGAAGTATAGAAGACTGTCTGCTGCCCACGCTATTTTAGCTTTATTTTGGAAACAGACAGCAGGAAAGTTAAGAAGGAAGAAAGACACTTACAGCTGTTTTAATCATCTCAAGTCAGTCAAGACAAGTCCAAGTCCAGTCTGAAGCCTGTCAGAGCAAGTCCAATTCAACAGTGCCGACAGTGTTGTTGTCATTACTTAGAATTCCTCATAGAAACTATGAACTATTAGCCTGGATGCCAGCCAAACTTAGCCCCGCCCACAACATTTGAGGTCGGGAAGTTCGGTCTGGACTTGATCCGTTGTGGAGCAACAAGGCTCCAATCAGAGCTGTTCAGACCAATCAAATTCTCAGGGCGGGCTTTATACGATGATGGACAGATGATCAACAGTAACGTAATCAACCACTTCACCAAAGAGCGCTTGGGTTGAATTTGGAGAATTGAGATGTGTAGATTCCGCCATCGCGTCTGTTATAGAAGACATCGACAGCGCATTAATTTTAAAATCCTCAAAACGGCCCGTCTCTGCCAAGCCCCCAGGAAGAGCGCCATGTCTTAAAGCCACCATGAGCTTTCCCCGGAAATGTCCCCGGTTTTCACTGTGACTGACAGACCCAAAATTGGAATGAAAGAGTCGTGCACCCTACACGGACAGGCTCAAAACAGCCAGAGCAAGCCTCAGAGCTCAGAGTTGTTCTAGAATGTCCATTTTACGATGCAAAAATTACTGTTTATTTACATGGAGTCTGGTGGGTTTAGCGAATGCAATTTTGCGGACTTTTTTATGTTTTGAAAAAGGATCTTACTCTTTAACAGAAAGATCGACCTCCTTAGAAATACTTTCCATAATGTTGTCAGACACTGAGAATATTAATCTGAGTCTGTCAGCGGCAAAACGAGCACTTTTATGAACGTAAATTGACATCCTATTAACTTACATTGTAGCTTGTTTTGCCTTTGCCGATTGCAGCGATCTCGTTTAATACTGGACCAATGTCAAAGGAAAATATTTCCTCAATAGTTTTAATTGTATCCGATACTCTGCTGTTGCAGAAACAAACCCAGCGTGAAGCAATAAAGCAAAAGCTGTCAGATAAATGTAGTGCAGTAAACATTACAACATTTCTCTCCGAGGTGTAGTGGAGTACAAGTATGAAGTAGCAGCAGGGGTGATTCTAGGATCAGACTTTTAGGGGGGCTCAGCCCCTAATGAGAATGTGACATGGATATAGTGCATGCAAAAGTGTTAATCTGCGCCATGAAATTACCAACTTCTCTCCCTCTGACAGATAGAGACTCAGCCACAGACAGCACAGACATTTGTGTTAATTGCATAGCCAGTGTACCCCACCATAATGGTTATTATATTGCCAGATTCCAGACAATCCCACTTACTTATATATATCCCACTTACAAATATGAATATATATTTCTACTGGTATGCTTCCTAGTGACATTGATGCAAAAATATGAAGAAAAAACTATTCCCCCTGTGTGTGCATGGTTAAAATTCTGAAGTGCAAAATAGTTCAGGCTACAGCACAAATATTTCCATCCATAGATAAGAATAATCAAGTACAACCTCTGAATTTCCTTTCAAAGTGCACCAGATTGATGAATTTAAACGTTAAAATAGACATTTTCTTACAGGGGGCTTGTGCCCCACTGCAGCTCTAGGTCTAGTGATGCCCCTGGGGCAGTGTCCCTGTTTTAAGTTTTACAAAGATAAAAGCATTACATTATTTGGAGGTATTTACGCTTCTGAGCTGAAAATGTCCCCGGATTTTGTCTCAGAAATCTGGTCACCTTAACTTAAAGGGTCCTTGTTTAAAACGTCACGTTTTTAAAAATGTTAACATTCGCTAGTAGCCGAATCCAGAGTTATTAAACTAGGTATGAAGAACTTGCATAATGAACGCGAGCAGACCCGCGGGACTGTGCCCGCCCGCACACATGACTGTTCCCCCTGAGGTCCTGTAGCTGTAATAATGGATAGCTAATGGTTGTAATTCACCATGTGTTCTATTAATACTTAGATGGTATTATCTTATGATACACCCGATGAAGGTATGTATGCTGTAAAGCCTGTAACGTGGATGTAACGTCATGTATGAAGTGTTTCACAAACTGGCGGGGCTATCGGCTAGTAGCTATTAGTGGTAGCAAGCATGAATGTATTAAGAGAACGGTAATACTATAGCTACATAGCTATATACCTACATAACATTACTACAGACATAGTAATTACATCGCATGTTGCTACCGGTTGCTATGACAACACAAACAAATTGTTGCTAGTGTGCATGTCCATCGTGGACCAATCAGCGTCATGGGCCAACAATGAGCCAAGCTCCATGTTTGCTTTATGCGCTTTTGAGCACTCTCATTGGAATGTATGGGGCTTCCCGCCAAACACTGTTTCCAGTTCTCTTAATACATCCATGTTCCCCCCCGAACACTGTTTCCAGTTCTCTTAATACATCCATGTTCCTGCTGAACACTGTATCCAGTTCTCTTAATACATCCATGTTCCTGCCGAACACTGTATCCAGTTCTCTTAATACATCCATGGTCGCAGCTCGACTCAAACCAGCTGATGGTGTCGCTGTGACTCAGCTGTTTAAGTCCGCCCGCAGAGGCATTTTCTTTCCTGGTTGGGTTGAAACACGCCCCATAATTAACATTAACAACAAGTTTCACTGAATTCAGGTTGGTTCAGCTAAGCTAGAATAGACATGAGAGTGGTATCTCAAGGTTAAGGTTCCTTTTTTTGTCTCCCATAAGAAAAGTGGTTTTGGAGTAAGGGACTTGCTAGATCAAAATAAAAAATAAAATACATTCAATAAATACACAAACAAAATCACATTGGTGTAATACCAGGTCAGCTGGGATTGAATTAGATCACGTCAGTAAACCTTTACTGACTACAACTAAATTACACACTCCATCATGCCATGGGAACTTAATTCTTTTAGTATGGAAACAAAATGATAAGCACAACTGTTTCAAATCATCAATGCTAGGATGAATGTGGTCTATTTAACTTTTTAACTTGTCATTGCACCAACCGAGCCCATTCTGTACCCAGCTTTAGGCATACTAAGTGGAATGCTGTCATTTGTTCTCCCTTTCTAGGCACAATTCTTTAGAAAATCACTGTCTGTTCTTAAAAGCACACTTGTATTAGCACTTTAAGAAAACTGAGTGAAAAAAGCTACACATTTCTTGCTGTCCTGCGTCTACTTTGCTTACATTTTCTTTCTCTCACATCCCTTTCTTTCCATTTCCGCACACCCTCTCAGCCTCTCTACCTTTCAGTCTCGTAGCATCACTTTATCTTTCCCTATGATTTTCTCTCCATATGTCTTTCTTTCATTCTATTTCTCTCCTGCTCAACTGAGAAATACTGTAAAGTGACCTAAAAAAAACAGCACTCCTGCTAAGAGGGGAAAAAACAAACTGTGCTGCAAGGTAATTCAACTTGAAATATTTCAACCACTTCAACTGTCTCCACCCAGCTCTGTCAAGCTCTCTATGAAACCCATTTCTCACCATGTTTCTCTCTCCACCCCTCTTAATATCTCTCATTATTTTCTCTTTTATTTCTCTTCATCCATCTTTATCTCTTTTAAACCTAATCTCACAATCGTTCTTCCCCCCCCCCCCTGGACTCTCTATCTGGAGGAACAATTTAAAAAAGGGTATCAGTAAAAACATGTTTCTTATGAATGATGCACACCTCTTCCACACCAACAGACAGTATGTCACCTAGCGTTGTCCTAGGATTGTTGCAGCCCCATTAAATGCTGGAACTAAATGAATTCTTACTGCAGATGCATCACAGTTTTGTACCAAACCGATACTAAGACAAGAAGTCATATTTTTGAACAATTCTGCAAAACCTGGGTTTACATTCTATGAAGATTTTAGATGTTCAGTTCCACCATTTCTTAATTAATTATTCCATAGCATATTAATGCTAGCTAACAGCCATAGCATATTAATGCTAGCTAACAGCTACAGCATGGTTAAGGTATCGTTAACGGGGCACTCCACTCCATACACAAAAAGAGCAGTTTACTAGTGATGGGAGTACTACCCCAGCCAGTTAACACTGTTGTTTAATGGCTTTCTTTTTGACAAGTATGTAAAAAATAACCCTGATGATGTCATAGTGATATCATCATGGTCAAAAAATGTATACTAGAAAGACTGCATTAGGACTGGAGGTGTGTGTGTGTGTGTGTGTGTGTGTGTGTGTGTGTGTGTGTGTGTGTGTGTGTGTGTGTGTGTGTGTGTGTGTGTGTGAGTGTTTGTAATGAATGTGTTGTGAGATCAGTTTTATATATACAGTATGTGTTACATTGTTGATGATGCACCTTACTAGAGTGGCTCTACAATTTCATTGTACTCAAATGCAATGACAATAAAGGCATTCAATTCAAAAGACATTTAAAAGGCATTGATAATATCATGAGTTGCATTGCTGCTTCGACTTTTATCTCTCGTTCAAGTTCCTCAACTTTATGGAAGTGCAATGGGTAAAGAAGAAACATCTGTCTTTTCTTTCTAAACACATTATACAATACTGCTTGATAAGGCACTGGAGCCATCCTTAACATAACCCCTCCCCTACTATATCAAATCTATGTTACTACTATCTTTAGAGCGCGGAGCATCAGCGGCGAGCGTTTCATTTACCCCGTGTGAACAGCGGGTTTGCTACGTTCCACAAGCTCTATTAGCTCTTTCAGTCTAAAAATACAACAATAAACAACTCTTTGAAATGCCACAATCATAAACACAGTCTGTTGATGTGCAGCGGCTCTTTCTTCGGCTCAGAGACATCGGCAGACACCGCCCTAGCGTCTTAGAGCAGAGAATACTGCTTATTTTTCACGACTTTGAAACCTATTTCAAACTTGGCTTCAAATTTCACAGTCTTTTAATCATTCAAATTTGGCTTGGTGGTTAAAAACACATTTTTCTGTAATGTGACAAACTCAGAACACATTTATTTTTGCTTTACCAGGACATGATCTCCTTTATTTGTTATATTCCTATCCAACTCATCGACCTCCACATCTTTCAATTTTGCTAACACTACAAAAGCAACAGAAACATTTGGCCCACACATTAACATAATAAATAGCAGCATTTGAATGACTTCTTTTTTTTTATTGAAGTGCAGTTGACCAAGAAGATGACTTAAAAGGGAAAACTAAAGCTGGGCAGACACTGCGTTTTTTTTTTTTTTTTTTTTTTTTTTTAAATCTCCTACATTATGTTAACTCGCACTATACTTTTAAATTGCATTTTAGACTTGCCAAAATCTAGGTGACATATGTGCACATGCTGAGTGTAATTATGTAACGCCCGGAAGTCCAACACATTTTATTCAAACAAGATGGCTACTTCCTTAACAATGTTCAGAAAAAGAGAGAAATGGAGCAACTTTGTGTAATTCTACTAGAAATAGTAACAAGAAAGTAAGAAGAAATAAAAGAAAAATATGGAGGCACATGAGAGGTATTGACGTTCAGTTCCATATCAGCTCAGTCTGTGTCAGACAGCCACAATATATTAAATACTGCTCTAGTCATATTACATGTAAAACAAGCTCACTCAGCTCAATTCATATTAGTTCTTTTGACAGCAGCCATGGGGGAAATCGGACCCTGAAAGCCATATTGATAGTAACGGCAGGTAATCAGGCGTCGTGACCCCCTTATACTGCACTTCAAACAACAACCGACCTGACCAAAATGTTCCCCTGATTTAAAATTAATCATGGGTGACCAAATTGTGGTTAAAATCTGGCTTAATCTGTACAAGGTGTCTGGTTTATGGAACTGCACAAAACTGCACGAAAACTCTCAGCTCCTCCTAGCCTGCAGACACACCTTTAAATGTAA
Source organism: Zingel zingel (assembly GCA_023566125.1). Taxonomy (NCBI): domain Eukaryota; kingdom Metazoa; phylum Chordata; class Actinopteri; order Perciformes; family Percidae; genus Zingel; species Zingel zingel. Next base: position 9,003,142 of record CM042337.1, read on the forward strand.
AGACAAAAAAGGAAAAGGCAGTGAATCTCAGTAACAGGTCAGTAATATGGCTGGGAAACTTGCGCGTGGCAAACATACTGTAAATCCTATGCAGACAAACCATGCTTTCCTGAACACTGTCTTGAAATGAGAAATCACACTATATCTATCTAGGGATGTTTAACTGAAAACGTCTGCTCTTTTGCAGAGACACCCTGCTTCACACAGTAACACAAATTCTAACTTGGGACCTGGCTGTCACAAACACTTGACAGTGGCTGTGAAGGGAGTAGAATCATGCCACAGTCATTATCCCAATGGGGATTTCCAGTGTCTGTCCGACCACATAAACAAGAATACTTGACACCTGAGCCATATTAATGTCAAGCACTCCAAAATAAACTCACATAAGACGCCTGGCTCACAAAGAAGCATTCAGAACATTTGCTCAAATACAATTAAATACCACACTGTACAAATACTCAATTACAAGTAAAAGTCCTGCATCATTCTTCATAATTCTTATGCATTTCTCTAATTGGAATAATTTGTAATGATACAATGACATAAAAATTTAACTATTATTCATTTTACTGTTGACCTCTTGACATTCTCCTAACGAGACCGAATAAGAATGAAAATTTCGGTGCCTGAATTTTTCTTTTTCAGAAGCATCGCTGCACGGGATGCTAAGTTACCGTTAGCTAGTAGCTGGATTAAACACGATGGTTAAAATGCTGACAGCTTACGTTAAGCGGTGTAAAGTGTGACTGTATTTCCCTGTAGAGGATTCCAACACCGGGACGTAACAGTCTGACTGCAGCTGCCGTTGTCGGAAAAAACAACACAGAGTTCACTTGAAACTCGCCAGCCTTGTGGTGCATTTGAAGTTATTGTAAAATACCCTTTTCCCATCTGGTGCTTGTTTTTGTCATTTACCAGCAATTCACTGGTGAAATAAGTAACTGTTATAAGTTATTGTTATTACATTATTAATCAATCATTTAATTTTGACCATATGGTCTTAGCAATAAACAAACCTTCTTTAACTGTCGTTTTGTGCTCCTTTTTTATATTTTATTTTATATACATTATAAATATATTATATATATATTCAGGCACCGTTTAGGCACTGGCATCGTTTTAAAAGTATCGTTTTAGCACCGGTATCTGAAAAAACCCAAACGATACCCAACCCTACTCTTAAAGAACTATGTGAGTCCCTGTATAGCTAAATATTTTATATTACTAGAACAGGCTGTTCTGATATTTTGTACAGTTTTCTCCAACTCCTCCAGCTTTGCCTCTCCCCACTCTTCCCTCTCATTGTTGTCACTGCCAGCACAAATCACCTATACTGATGACAGCAGCTGATCAATAAGCTGCTAGTCCTGGTCACGCTTGTCAAGTCAATTTCCCACTAATGAATCCAGTTCAAAGGCAATCTTCTTTGATGAACTATCCAAAGTTGTTTATTGTGCACTTCAAGCATTGCTGTTGTAATGTTGTAAACGGGTTACACTAAGAGAAACTCATGATGATGCATCTTGAGTTTCCAGAGCCCATTTCCTTGTTTTCTTGGCTATTTTTCTTAGTTCTGTGGCCAAATGTAGAAAACGTCCAATCCCATCAGAATATTAACAGCAAAACATGGATGGAGTTTGATGGCACTTTTAGCAATCTAAAACATCAGTGGTAAATGTCAGGTTTTGCTGTCAGCCTCTCAGAATCAAAGAAGCAAGGGCTCCTTTCTAGATTAATCAGTTTGAACTGATATTCCACAGACATACAGGGGGAAGTCCATTTTAAGAAAAGTGGATACGGCAGCACAAGGTAATTTCAGCTCGATAATGATTGTATTGAAGTTTAACATTTTACATTTTACATTTTATGCATTGTTTAGTATATATTTATGGGGAAATGGAAAGAACTTTGAGAGCACTACACTCCTTGACCACATGGATCAACTTATAGCTGTGAGACAGCTTTCTCCGCTATGAACATTATTAAAACCGAACAGGGCTGCTAAAAGCTCTTTTTGAACTTTGAAATAGGCACATTTTATTTATTTAATTCAGAAGATTCTGTCTTGTTTTCTTTTACTTGAATTTTAGGCCATAAGTGCATTGTGCTAGGATACATTTTGTGGTTATTTATTTTCTTTCCATACAAGTGCTATACAAGTTCAATGTTTCTGTATGTTTAAAGTATCCTTCTTTGAAAATAGACAATACATATTAAAATGATATTGATAGACATAAGGGAAGGCTTAAGGAGGCAATGTAGACATTATGAGGTTTGGACCTTTGCTGGGAGGAAATTTTAGTAACTGGACTACTTTAAATTTTAAGTGAATATTCCTGCTGAACTGTATAACGTCTACAGTTCCATTCTGGCCAGGTTGCATGTCTCTCTTACCTTGTTTCCTGCCTGTATCTACACTTTTACTATCTAATGTATCCCTTGTAATGCTCCCTGTGTCACTACAATGTGAATTTTACCAACTTTCTTTGCAAGGAGGATGGATTATATCAACATGGCCCGGCGAAGAAGCCTACTAACGTTACATTAGACACAAACATTTTTTTGACAACTTGAACGTTAACTTGTTAATAGCCATCAGCTGTTAAATCGGTGCTGATCAGATCCGTGTATCCCGGATCTGGTCGTCTTCGAGTCCAACATTTCATGGTTCTGCATGGGTCCAGGTCCCAGCTTTCAAATAATAGATGGGTCCGGTTCAATTCTGGGTAGTACATTGGTTTGGTTTGCATGAATCTTTGGACCCGTGAAGACCTCTACTTAGTAGGTTTGAGGGGTGCAGCTGTACTTCATGCCAGGCCCATCAGCAATTTGGGAATATAACAAATATTTTCAACAATACTACAATATTATGCACCTCTATGCACCATGCATGCGGCCATAAACAGCAACATTGCTTGTTCGAGTCTGGCTAGGAAGCTTTGTTGCTTGTCATCTCCCATCTTTCTCCGGTCATCTCTACTGTCAAAAATCTCTAATAAAGGCATACAAATGCACATACACAAAAAGCTACGAAATAACAACATTACGAGTTATGGTTAGCATAATTATACCTTGGTATAGATTATTAAAAAAACTTAGCATTTGTCTAGTTTCTGTCTGTTTATGGCTATTCATGTCATATGAGGCCCAGTTACAGTGTAACACTGAGCGTAATACATGCATACACAGCAAGGGGACTTCTGCAGCAGCTCCAGGACCTTTGCATTTCCAGGCTGCACAATGCATCTAAAGGATGACCAATATTAAACTTCTGCACCACAATACACAAGAGGCTGTAGGTTTCACAGTAGCAGTTTACAGTGAGTTGCATTCTGGTGTACTAATTAGTGCATTTACCCATGAAAAACCATTGCATGCACAGAATATCACTGAGCTTGTACTGAATAAAAAATCCCTCCAATGAAATTTCATTTGGGGGTTTCTGATCTTGTGTTAGTATTACAACTCAGAATCTACAAGGGTTTCATAGATTGAACGTTTTGTGTGTTTTTTTTTATATCATTGTAAGAGAACAAACTGTACATGTATTTTAGGAATAGCTGGAATTGGAAGTTCACGCCAGGAATAAAGCCAGAAATGACCAAAGAATCTGAAAATTATCACAGCTATAGTGAGACTTTATATATGAAAGTGTTGATGAAGTGTAGACACACTCACACACAAACTCATAGTGGCCCTGTCACTCTCTTTCACTTTATCTCCCCTGTGCTTCCTCCCACTTGTTCAGTCTTACAAACAAAGACAAACACACTGCAGGGGTGTTCTCAATGGGAAACCGAGTATTGAGTGCCCTCTTTTCCTATCTCTTCCTCTCTCTCTCACACAGACACACACACACACACACACACATTTTGCTGGGGCGATCTCCATTGTGTAACCTATGATTGAACTCTCCTCCAGCCCTCTTTCTCTCACCCCTGCCGTGACCTTATAATGATCTTCTACGCTGAACCACGCAAACACATGTGCGTACACACACACACACACACACACACACACACACACACACACACACACACACACACACAGTCTCTCTAAATTCCCACACTGGGTCTGTAATGATCTGCCACACACTCCATGCTCTGAATCTTTAACAGTCTACTTCTCCAGAGCGCTCTGCATGTAGAAAACTGCAAAGGTACAATACTGTGTATAAACTATTATAGACTTCGGTGGTAGCACCTCACTAGCTGTTCGCAGGGTTCGTGGGTGTGGTAGACATTTGCATGTTAACAGCATGTGTAATTCTTCTCCATGACATCACGAATAAAACATGTTTTTCTTAAAACAAGGTTGATTTCATACAGACTTGTGACTTCTACAGAGGCATAAATCATCGTCTCATAGCTCGTGGTAAGTCTACCTTGGATGGTTTAGACTTATGGAAAAAATTAATGGGATTTTCACTTGCAGAACCACACTGTTGAGCTCTATTGGGATTGGGTGGTTAATTAAAAAGATAAATACAAAGTAAAATACATTTTATTTTATCAAGGGATTGGTGGTAAAGGGAAAAAAAATGCTTTGCTTTTTTTGCCAGATGATTGGATGTTAAAGGTAAAGTATTATTACATTCTACATTTTATTTAGCTAACAATATTCAGTGATATTTTCTGAAACCTTTTACTACATTTCGACCATTGCCTGCATTCCCATGATGCCTTGAGCTGCAATTCAATGGAGCATCCCATGGAATAAATGAATGAATAGGGGCGGACTTCTTGTCATACAGAAAAGTGTAAGACTTAAAATGTTTTGCATATTTTAATATACATTTTATGAAAATTACAAGCTCACTTAGTATCGTTTCAAAAGCACTGAAGCACAGTTTATACAAGAAAAAGATGAAACTTGAGTGCTTCTGAAATGATAAATGAGCTTTAGCATTTGAAAATGTCAATTTTTGTATGCATGTCCATGTGAGTCTTGCTGCATTTCCTGCTGCAGTTGTGTCTGTGTGTGGTGATCATGTCTGTGTGTGTGCAGAGATGCATTAGAGCCATGCAAAGGCAGCCCCACTAAGTCCCAGGCATTCCCTGGACATCTCTAAGTGGTTTTCTTAGAGCCACAGCCTGGCAGCAATACCCCTATTACTGATATAGATGTACTGTAATAAGGCAGAGATGCTCACATACTCAAACACACACACACTCACTCACACAAAGGGAGTGTATCTCTACTATCAGCAGCACTTAACAAGCAATCTGCATGCAAGGAAAACAACCGTTGCTGTGGTCAAGTTAACAACGGTCTGTGTAATGCTTATCAGTTCAATTTTCTAAGCACAAATGGATATTTGGAAAAACTGAAAAATGGGTTAAAATATAAAAAAATTCTTTTTTTTCCACCTTGATTTAAAAAAATATTAAATTGCGTCTGGGCTCCAATTATTCAATACTGCAATGATATTCTCTCCGTCGTTCCGCCTAGCTCCGCCCCGCCCCCCCCACTCGAGCACAGCAGCCAGACCTAAAGACAGAATGAGAATGGACGAAGTGTTGGAAGTTGAATATCCAAAAACATTCAGCGTTCACAGAGAGGTGAAACACTTGTCAATATCCAGCACAGACTTGAATCAAGATCGCCTAGTGTCTATATTTAAAGTGTCATCCTCCGCCCATACACAGGACCACTCAGAGGTGGAGTGGCAATCGGGAGAGTCGGGACTTTTTCCGGTGGGCCGGTATTGTTTTGGGCCGGTCTGATAATAGTTATACATTGCAAGTTCTTAGCAACACCATCCACTGCCTGCTGGTCAAACTGTGCAGCCTCTGCTCAACCCGTACGGCGGGCTGCAGCAGCCTCTTATTTCAATAATGTCTAATGATGGAAAGCCAAAAAAGAAAAATGGAAAGGTGGCACTGAGATGGTCAGACTCAAAAGAAAAAAAAGGGATCGTGTTGCTATGCTGTGTGTTGTTCGTTCATTCACCATCCGAACATTCATCTCCCCTCTTCTCAACAAGATTCTGAATTATATTCTCGTAATTATCCAGCGTCGACATGACCGCCCCGAGTCTTGTTGAATGCCCGCCTAAACACATCCAGACACACCCACGATAATAGCCAACCAATCGTTGGTAACTAGGTGGAACGAGGGAGAGAATATCATTGCAGTATTGAATAATTGGAGCCCAGACCAATTTTGTAAGAAAATTGGAAAAACAGGTTAAAGATACATTTTTTTTAATTTGTCAAGGCGGGAAAGAATGAAAAATTGGATATTTGAACCCATTTTTCTGTTTTTCCAAATGTCCGTTTGTGCTTAGAAAATTTAACCGATAAGCGTTACATGGACCAACAATAGATCAAGAGTAACTATAGTAAACTCATGTATGTACTGGCAGTATAAACATGTGTATGCATCTCAGAAGAAGAGAACAGAGTTCACAATCAGTTAAGAGGATTTCATAATCTCTTCATCTCATTTTTCTTCCTTTGTCTATTTTTGCTCTCCATCCCTTTCTCTGCACAAATGCTTGTAATCACAGATATTGACTGACTGATTGATGGCCACTTTCATGTCTAAAATCAGCCACACATACACACACGGCAATAAAGAGAGATGCACACAAACACACACAAACTCCATTGTCGTCCTGTTGTCTCCCCCTCTCTCAGACAGATCATTATCTGGCAGTAGATGGCTCTGTAACAGGAAGGAACCCAACACTCAAAGGGCAGGAAATGAAGAAGTGGTTCAGCCTATCAAGCTCTTTAGGAGACTACAGGATAAGAGGGGGTGTGTATCGCCCTATCAGTGTCTCTGGGGAAAGTCATGTGACCAAAGAAGCAGGAAGTGGGTTTTTAATAAAGTCACGCCCAGCCTGTCAGATATATGCCCCGAGGAAGTGCACCAGGTTTTGAAGCCAACTTGACATGGTGCCAAAACGGGTGGAATTACAACTTCCATGTCCGTCAGATGATGCCATGGGGCCAAAAAATACTTTCCCCAAAGACACGTATCGGTGGATAGTTTTTTTTGGATCATCACAACCCCAGCTAAATGACTTGTTTCACTATCAGAATTTGATCAATTCAGTCTGATAACATTTGGAGAGTCTAGAATAGCTGGATGACGATTAAATAATTTGATCCCCATTCAAGTTAGCCGAAGTACTAAACCGGAAGTAGCCAGCTTGGCCAGCGAAAGTCTCTAGTGCCCCTGCTCTATGGGCCTCATAGTGCAGAAGCAGTGCCTCCTCTGGGTATTTACATGCTGTAGTGCGAAGTAAAAGTAAGTCTGTGCTGACCTTTGACTTCCTTACTATCTACCACTACCATTTTAACTACAAACTTCATATACTGCTGGATTTATTTCTTACTTGTGGAACTCTTTATCTATGTAAACAGAAACTCTCTGACCTGTGTAATATTTACATGTGTACATTACATATGTACATTTAATGCCATGGTACAAATAATCCTTCTGCAGAAACACAGATAGATAATATGTTCAATTTGACAGAGGCTTTTACATGAAGGACCTTAAAGTGCCATATATAAGCCAACTAATTGTCTTATTTTTTTTATTTCAAAATTTATTTTTTTTGGGCATTTGACATAAAAAGGGAGAGAGAGGGAGAATGACATGCAGCAAAGGGCCGCAGATCGAACCCGCGGCCGCTGGGTCGAGGAGTAAACCTCTATATATGGGCGCGTGCTCTACCAGGTGAGCTACTCAGGTGCCCACCAATTGTCTTTTTGAATCAATTCATTTCTCAAGGGTCACTGTGCCATTCTATTAAATTTATAGCAACATTGACTTTTTGTCACCACTGAAGGCAATATAACCCACCTATATCAGCAGTCAAACTGAATCAATACCTGGAGAAAAGATCTTCTGCATCTGCATGGACCAGCATATTATTGGCCTTTTTGCATATAAAATCAACCTGAATTATTGGTTATATTATCTGAAGAGGAGAGGACACTGACCCTCCACTTTGTATCAAAAAGAATAGAGCTCTGCGTACTGCTGCCTTTCGCCCTTCCTTCCCTGCTTTCTTTTTATAGGTATGCATGCACACATGCTGCACACACTCACACCCACCACAACAAGTACAAACTGACTGAAATGACAATGAACCTCTTATGCCCTTGTCAATCGAGCAGTCAACATGAAATCAATACACAATCAGATTATATTAGGAGGGCTCGGTGTAATATCTGGACCCCAATCAGACTGAGTGACAATCACTCTAGAATAATCTTCAGAATTCATCCGTTCACAATGCTAGTTTTATATTAACTGCAAACTGAAGGAAAGCAGATCTTGTCTAGAAATTCCCAGCGACCCAGGCTAATCTCTGTTTGGTATCTGTTTGCAATGAGGATTTCGTTCCAAGCCGCTGAATCATGACAAGCACCGGCCCGGCTCAATCTACCACACAGGAATGAAATAAGGAAGATTATCATCTGTTTCTGTTGAACGCTGGGCGAAGGGCATCATATATAATGTATATTTACTATAGAACTGTTGTTGTCATCCACACCATGTTAGAGTTACTGCAGAAAAGCACAAAGAAGTCACTTGCAAAGACATGCAAGTTTAATGCCTTTATTTGTTTCACATTTAAAAATGTAATGTAACAAGAAAAGAGGAAATTCAGAAGGGAAAATGTAACTGTTACTTTGGAAAATTGTAAGCTTCACAAAGCGTAACCCTATTAATTAGTTCCCTGTATACATATCCAGGTTTATGATGATTGCCAGTTTTTTTGTCAGGATACTCAAAAACCTGATCCAAAATAGGATAGTAGTGTGCATGTAATTGTAACTGACAAACAAACTTACTTAGTGAGAAGGTGTTAAAAACATCCAACTGTAAATTTTAAGAGTCAAAGCCAAAGTACGAAGCCCCAAAGTGTTCAATATTAAATAAATAAACAATACATTATGATATAAATAATCATATAAATAAATACACACAGAATGTATGATATAACCATGAAGTTATGAAGAAATAATCCAATGCATTTTCAAAAGTCAAATCTTAGATCATTAGTTTACAAAAGGGCACAAAGTCTTTATCTGTCAATCAAGGCAAATGGGGCAGAGTTAGTTATGCGATTGGCTGGTTGCTCAAAGCAACAGCCAATCACAAATCTGGCTTTGCTCTGTTTGTCTTGATTAACAGATAAAGACTATCAAATAAAAACTGAAAAATAAATTTAAAAAAACTGCTGGAACTATATTAAAATCTAATAATCCGAATCAGTTTTCAGTGGCCAAGTAAGTGTGAACATAATCGCGGAATTTGACTCCGGCCTTTTGTTGCTCTCTAAGTACATGCACAGAAATACGGCTTAAAACAAGGCCAGCAAAGCTGAACAAGGTAAACATAAACTTCTTGATACTATGTACAGATATACAGTAAGTAGTAGTTTGTCTATAAAAAGTGTATATATACATATGCACATACATATGCCTACACATACGTTCATACATACACACGTAAACAAACAGCTCGAAAACTTGTGTCTCACCTATTTAAAAACGTATATTTTTAAAGGTTTTTTTTGCATATATTTTGCTTTTATTTATACTTTATTAGTCTTTGTTCTATTTATTTAACTTTAAAACACACTGTTGAAGAGCTGCTAAACAGATTTGCATTTTACTCTGAGCACAATGAAAATAAAGATCTATCTATATGTGATGATTGTTGATTTATCATCTAATAACATCAGAAGCTTCATCCATTATGTTTACAGTCTATGAAGTGTATCGTGTTAGCACTGTAGTTTATTGCTGCTGCTTGATTTTCTTTTGTTTCCATTCAAATGTGCTATCTGGCACATGCACGTCGATACAAAAGGGAAATGATTTAAAAGAGAACTCCGGGCAATTTTTACGTTAATCTTGATCGCTATAAGCATGTGAGTACTGTCGATAGCAAAAAAAACAAGCCGAATCGGTGCTAGCATCATGAAGTTCAGCCAGGCTTCGGTAATAATCATCAAGCAACAGTTCTGTGTGTATTTGTAGCACATACATCCATTTTGTGTGCGATCAATCTGGCGTTGGTGAATAGCACCCGCGGCGCTACCATTTTAGGTCCGGGCCCGCCAATTTTGACCCAGGCCTATAGTGAGTAGTGAGTGATTTTCATTCTAGCAGTTCATCCAATAAGCAGCCCGAGAAAAGCTTTGAGTGAAACCTTCTCAGCCAATCAGCGGCTTCTACCCCACGTGTGGACTCTTAACCCTGCCCAATGGCTGCATCATCACCAGCAAGTGATCCAATGAAATGAATGACTTAGCTGTGCAAGCTTTTCAAGCATGCTCAATGAGACAGACGCAGACAGTATCTATCAGCTAATATGGAACGCAAAGCAAAGCAGCTTGTTTTCATTTAAATTCAGCAAGAAACGCTCCGAGGAGCAAGAGGAAGAAACTTCTGCCATTTTAAGTAACGCGGTTACAAGTGACGAGTTACCATCCTGCTCGGCCGCCCTCTCCCCATCAAGTCCTTCCGTAGCCACCCACTCACACCAGCAAGGCAAGTAGGCAACAGTTAACGTTTAGCCGCTTTCCGACCGAGTAGTTACAGGAACGTAGTTATAGGAAAGGTCCACTTCTAAACAGATCTACTAACTACTCTCCTCCAAAACAGTTTTTTCCAATTGCATTCCCACTGGCCAAGTGGCCATAAGGACTGGTAGGAGGGGTAAGGGAAAAATAAAAGCCTCTTAGTTACGAGAGCGGTCTGAGAGACCTCCAGCTCACAGCAGGGTCTCTGAGCATAACTGGCCGAGCTACGAGCTAGCGGCCGGGGCAGGCACCTGCTGGCTGTCGCCTCACTTCATGGAGCTCCGAAAACTTTGAAGCAAATTGTCAATTCGGCATCAATTTTCGCAAGACTGCCTATATTCAAAATCTAAACAGTTAATTTCTCGCCTAAAACGTTGTTATAAGTGCAATTAGTGATGAATAAGATGGCGAAAATTGTTAAAATTGTCCCGTTGTTGGTCTGTCTGTACCGGAAACCCGACCCTCGTTCACCTAGGTTCATATGCTGAAAAGAGAAAAGACCCTGCCCTGAAGTAAGAGCTGAAAGAGTTACAGGAGCTGCGACCAGAGGGACTTAAAAACCCCCAAATTGGTCCAGTCGGAACACGAGAAAAAAAGGGTTCTAGGAATTTTATGTTCTAAGAACTGCAAAAATCCCTCCGGACGGAAAGCAGCTGTTAACGTTAGTGTATGGCTGTAATAATTCCGTTTCAGTCTTTTTGTAGGCTTACTGCCAAGGTGTATGTCATTGTCCACTTCAGCTCTGAGCTGAGGACAGCGACACAAGAGCCACACAGGTAGGCTACTGAGTCGCTGTCCTCAGTTTTTTTTTTTTTGGCTTATTTTAATTGGCCCATCCAGTTTTCTGGAGGCCCACCTACAATCAAAATCCTGGCGCCGCTAGTGGTGAATAGTAGTCTCTGCAGTGGCGAACTGTGTGTTAGTTGCCTTAGCCAGGCTAGCAGGTCCGACCGGCATCCTTCTACTTCCTCCCCGCCTTCCCCGCCTGCCGCGGCCGACAACAATCCACGGGCGCCCGCTGGTGTGGTGGATGTCCTCCAGAGGACAGTTCATGCTTTCGCGGCGAAATTTTTGCGGCGAAAAAAGTTGATTTCCCCCTCAAAAATAGGTAATTGAGCACTGTAGTGGTTATGATCATATCAGTGACTATGTAACTACATGGAAACGGGCCAAATTATGCCTGTTTCTTGTAAAGTAACAGCGTTACAGAAGGCTAGCTGTAGTCTTGCGCTGAAGTCCTGCGGGAATTCAGTTGTAGCAGTAAAAGGTAAACAGCAGATCGTAGCGTAGAAGAGTGGAGGTGTTCACAAGGGAAGAAGCTTGGAGTAACGTAACTATGGAGCTAGAGCCAGCCTTCAGTAACGCTATTACTGTACAAGAAACAGGCATAATTTGGCCCGTTTCCATGTAGTTACATAGTCACTACTATGCAAAAAACATGAACTGTCCTCTGGAGGACATCCACCAGACCAGCGGGCGCCCGTGGATTGTTGTCGGCCCCGGCAGGTGGGGAAGGCGGGGAGGAGGTAGAAGGATGCCAGTCGGACCTGCTAGCCTGGCTAAGGCAACTAACACACAGTTTGCCACTGCAGAGACTACTAATCACCAACGCCAGATGGATTGCACACAAAATGGATATATATATGCTACAAATACACACAGAACTGCTGCGTGATGATTATTACCGAAGCCTGGCTGAACACACTCACTCATCAGACGGCAGCTAGCAGCTAACAGGGTAGGTGAATTTAAACGCTTCTTGTTGTCATGTAAGGGCCCTGTTCATGTTACACAGACATTTTAATTGCATTTTGTGTTTGTTAAGAGGCACAAAGGCACTCTTTATGATATGCCCCCAAAACTGCCGTTTTAGCTAAGTGGGAGCTCTCGGCATTAGCTGCAGCAACTCCATATTGCTAGCACCGATTCGGCTCGTTTTTTTTGCTATCGACAGTACTAACATACTTATGGCGATCAAGATTAACGTAAAAATTGTCCGGAGTTCTCCTTTAATCTACAATTTTTCATATATTATTTTAATGATGCCTTTGCAATATTGCTCTTTAGTTTCATGCCTGTGTAAGACACTGAATTGAAAATAAATTGAACATGCTGGTTGGAAGGAAGGTCCGCATTTAGCACAGTTATTAATTAGACAATAAGCTTGCAGGAAAAGCAAAACTGACATCTGTCTTTATCAGGTGAATTTTCCGATGTAAACTGATGCTGCCATATAAATCAAATAGAGATAAGGCACTTCAAAGGGTTTCCTAGTATAACATATTTCCCTTTGTAGTCATATCTTCCTTATGCTAACCACACTTATTATGGTGATAATGAGACATCATCATAATATATTCAGACTGATAAAGTCCAATCTTGTCACAGGACAGTATCCTCCTGTCAGTTTTGAGGCTAGACTCTACGTGTGTGTGTGTGTGTGTGTGTGTGTGTGTGTGTGTGTGTGTGTGCATGCGTGTAATAGAGGAGAGAGAGAGAGGGAGAGAGAGAGAGAGAGAGAGAGAAGTCATCCAATTTGGGAAGCCTGGATTTTATTCCCTCCCTCCCACATCCCTGTCCTTGTTCTCTTTTCCCTCTTTCTCTTCTACTTTACACCATGTATCTGGATTAGAGTGCGGATACCCGACCCGAGCCCGACAGGACCCGCCGTCGGGTCCCGCCGGCGACCCGACGAGACCCGATGGGCCGGGCCAGGTTTGGACAGATATTTAGAAATGATGTTCGGGTTCGTGTCAGTCTCGGTCACATCAGCGCGATAAGGCATGTGTTGTAAAATGGTGCTGTGGCTCCTTTAAGAGAGCTCAGTGTGTGTGTGTGTGTGTGTGTGTGTGTGTGTGTGTGTGTGTGTGTGTGTGTGTGGAAAGTGGGCAGAGGAGAGATAGAGAAAAAGGAAGCAGACTTGTAGATGCGACTGGAGCAGAGTTGGTGGAATAAGTTTTGTACACATTGTGTACAGTGTCCGAAATAAACCCGACTGAAAGTCAAGTTCATTCATTTGCTCACCAGAAACGGGATTTTAACCCTGATGTGACTACAGTCCGCCATTTACAAACACAAAGGAACATTGTGAATGCTGGCCAGGGGGCTAAAAGCATCATCTTTAATAGGAAAAGCAATGTGAATAGTACTGAGTGATGCAGATGGGGCTACTTGTACTACACACACACACACACACACACCCTTAAATAGACAAATGGACATACTGATGCACACAGGTGCATAGACACAAAAAACACGCACATGCACACACACACACACACACACACACACACGCACACACACACACACACACATAGTGCGTCTCACTATCTTTGTGGGGACCCGTCATTGACATAATGCATTCCCTAGCCCCTTACCCTCACCTTAACCATCACAACTAAATGCCTAACCTCAACCTTTACCCTCACCCTAACCATAACCTAATTCTAACGCTAATCCTAAAACTAAGTCTTAACCCTCAAACAGCCCTTTAGAGTTGTGGGGCCCAGCAACTGGACCCCACAATATACATAAGTGCGCATGCGCGAAAGCTGCATGCTGCCTGTTACCTGCTCCAGCTTTTGAGTTCACTTTTTTAAACTTTTTTAACTTTCATTCTCTTTTGTTCGTTCTTGTTTCATCACTCTAACTCTGTTAAGTCCTGCCCTCTCTAACAAGGTTGCTTTGGAGAGTTGTGCTTTTTTAGTGTTGTTTTTATCAATGCCGCTTTCACCGGGACATGCTGCCTTTGTTTACTCCGGAGTTCAACTAATCGCTCTAATGCCGGCCGGCATTGTGGCCAGACCACCTAATATACCACCCAAACTCTGGAGAAAAACACACCGGGGACGCAGAGGAGGAAAGCAACGTCGGGGGAATAGAGGAGGTTCGAGACGGGACGGGCGTATGGAGAGGAGAAGATTTAAGCCCTGTCTCCCCTCTGTTGTTATGGGAAATATACGGTCCCTTAGCAACAAAATGGACGAGCTAACGGCGCTAACGCGGAGCCACCCGGAGTACCGTGAGTGCAGTCTGATGTGTTTCATGGAGACATGGCTGCACAGGGACATTACGGACCTGAACGTCTCCGTGGATGGCTTCCACACTGTCCGGGCAGACCGGGATTGCACCGAGAGCGGTAAGCGGAAAGGCAGGGGGCTTGCCATTCTAGTAAACAGCAGATGGTGTTATCCCGGTCATATCACGATTAAAGAGCAGCTCTGTAGCCCGGATGTTGAACTGCTGGCCGTTGGACTCCTGCCTAGAGAGATCCCACATGTCATAATTGTTGTCGTGTACATCCCTCCCTCTGCAAACCCAACATCTGCCTGCAGCATCATTCACACCACCATCTCCAAACTACAGACTCAACACCCCAGTGCCCTCATCATCATGTCGGGAGACTTTAACCATGTCACCATGGATAGAATTCTGCCGACGTTCAAACAATATGTGAGCTGTCCTACCAGAAAAGAGAGGACCCTGGACCTGATGTATGCTAACATTAAGGAAGCATACACCTCCTCTTCTCTCCCCCCTCTTGGCAGGTCAGATCACAACCTGGTTCACCTCAAACCCTGCTATGTGCCTCTGGTGAAGAGGAAGCCTACAACCACAAGAACAGTGAGGAGGTGGTCGGAGGAGGCTCATGAGGCCTGCACTCTGTGAGCCCCACGGGGAGGACATTGATGGGCTCACAGAGTGCATCACAGACTACATAAATTTCTGTGTGGACTGCAATGTCCCTGCTCGGACTGTAACTTGCTACGCTAATAATAAACCCTGGATCACCAAGGACATGAAGGCTATCCTGAACGAAAAGAAGAGGGCGTTCAGAGATGGCAACCGTGATGAGGTGAGGAGAGTGCAGGGGGTACTCAAACTCAAAATCAGGGAGGCTAAAGACAGTTACAGGAGAAAGCTGGAAAGTAAACTCCAGCATAACAACATGAGGGATGTGTGGAGCGGCATGAGAACCATCACTGGGTTCCAGAAGACTTGTGGCATGGGGTTGGAGGGCCGTGTGGACCGGGCCAATGATCTGAACCTATTTTTCAATAGGTTTGATACTGCCCAACAAAATCTGCCACTTTACCTCCTCCTACTCCTCTTCCTTACAGACCCTTTGTCTGCACCTCACCACCTCAACTCACACCTTCTTACTCCACCCCTCCCCCCTGCTCTACACCATGTCCTCTACAACCTGAGGACCTCCCCCCTTCCCCCACGGTCACCTCTACAGTGTCCTTCACGCCTGACCTGGTGAGAAGACAGCTGACTAGACTCCACTCCGGCAAAGCTGCTGGCCCAGACGGTGTATTTCCTAGGGTGCTTAAAGCCTGTGCCCCCCAGCTGTGTGGAGTACTAAGTCTAGTCTTCAGTCTGAGGCTGCACCTCCAGAGGGTCCCCCTGCTGTGGAAGACTTACTGCCTCGTTCCTGTGCCAAAGACGCCGCGTCCCAGCGGCCCTCAGGACTACAGACCGGTGGCTCTGACGTCCCACATCATGAAGACCTTCAAGAGGCTCATCTTGGAGCAGCTAAGGCCTATGGTCAGGCCTTTCACTGATCCACTACAGTTCGCCTACCAGCCCAGCCTGGGAGTTGAGGACAGCATCATCTACCTGCTGAACAGAGTCTACACTCATCTGGACAAGCCTGCGAGCACTGTGAGAGTCATGTTCTTTGACTTCTCCAGTGCTTTCAAGACCATCCGTCCGGCTCTACTGGGTGAGAAGATGACTGCGATGCAGGTGGAGGCCCCCATCGTGTCCTGGATTGTTGATTACCTGATGGGCAGACCACAGTAACTATGTCTAAAGAACTGTGTGTCTGACAGGATGGTCAGCAACACTGGGGCTCCACAGGGGACTGTCCTCTCTCCCTTCCTCTACACCTCGGACTTCAACTATTGCACTGAGTGCTGCCACCTTCAGAAGTTTTCTGATGACTTAGCAATAGTTGGCTGCATAGAAAAGGGTGATGAGAATGAATACAGGACTGTTGTGGGCAACTTTGTCACTTGGAGTGAGCGGAACCATCTGCAGTTCAATGTGACAAAAACGAAGGAGCTCGTAGTGGATCTGAGGAGGGCGAAATCACCTGTGACCCCTGTTTCCATCCAGGGGGTCTCTGTGGATACTGTTGATGAGTACAAGTACCTGGGGGTGTACTTAAACAACAAGCTGGACTGGACTAGACACGCCGAGGCTGTCTACAAAAAGGGCCAAAGTCTACTCTTTTTCCTGAGGAGGCTGAGGTCCTTTAACATCTGCCGGACGATGCTGAGGATGTTCTATCAGTCTGTTGTGGCCAGTGCTATCTTCTTCGCTGTCACATGCTGGGGCAGTGGGATGAAGGTCGCAGACACCAAGATTGAACAAACTGATCAGGAGGGCTGGTGATGTCGTGGGGGAGGAGATGGACACACTGACGATCATGGCTGAGAGGAGGATGCTGTCTAGGCTTCAGTCCATCTTGGATAATGTCTCACAACCTCTCTACGACACACTGGCCCAGCAGAGGAGCACCTTCAGCAGAAGACTCCTCTCACCCAGATGCACCACAGAGCACCACAGGAAATCTTTCCTGCCTGTGGTCATTAAACTTTACAACGCCTCCCTCAGTTACACTGTTTGTTATGGTTTGTTGTGCAGGTTGGCGCGGTTTGTTTTTGTTGCCGTTTGTGGAGCCTGGGCTGTCTACAGAGACCGCATTTTTTTGCAGTGTGTTCAGGGGACAGGCAGCTAGCGGATAGTGATGTTTGCTGTATGTGACAAAAAATGTTGTAGCCTAAAAAACGCGTCACATCACTTAGAGCACCTTTAAATGACAGATCAACTGTTTTATCTCTTAGACTTTAACTAACAGTTTCAGTGCTGACTCTGCAAACCAAATTTCAGCTGCTTTCATTGATAAGACATCAGCAAACATTTCACCTGCTTTCACATCTTACTAATCAGCTGGCAGTTCACCTGCTTCCTCTTCTTTCTTTTAGTGTTTGCATACACACTGACAGTTCAACTGCCTACGGGGCATGAACTAGAAATTGAAGCGTTCAACTGCTTTCAGTGATCACACTTAACACCTTAACTCCTTTCAATGCTTACACTTTTACTGACAATTTTAGTACTTCAATTTAAATTGACATTTTAACTGCTTAATGATCTCCAACTTAAACTGCAACATCTCACGTTACATTTATAAATTACAGTTTGCACTGGCAATTTTCAGCATAAGCAAGCACAAATTTAGCCTTTTCTAGTGGTAAGTTATTTTGACAATAAGGATTTTATCTTTCGATGTCTCCATTCTCTACTGTCTGATACAGACAGTAATTGCACAGGAACAGCAATTTGATTAGAATAGTGGCCAAAAAAACATAAAAGTGATGGAATGGTTGGAAAATTCCACATTCATTAGAGAAAATGTAGACCATAAAATCATATTTTTTTACTCAAATGTTATTGCATTCTATTGTATTCATACAGCCAGTGCAATATTTTCAGGTCTCCCAGAATGTGTTCAATGTTTGCATCCAATTAAAGGTTTGTATAGCCACATTCCACAACATTGCAGGAAAAACAAGAATTGTGTGACCAAAGAAAAGCGCCTGCATTCAATATCATAAGACCAAATTTAACTCTACTAGAACCCTTCAAAGCAAAACACTCCCCACAAAAACTGAGAGAAAAATGTAAAATTCCATTTCAGAGCTGTTCTGTGCAGCCTTTGCTTTAATCTACAAGGAAAGCCTCTTTAAAAAATAACCACAAACAGGCAGGCTTCCTTTCAACTATGCTTCTCTCCTGTCTTTTCTCCCATCTGCGTCGACCTCTCTGTTCTGCACTAACCTGGGCAGGAAGTTGGAACTTTTCCTGGCAACAGAAACGTCAATGCCAATATAACAGCAACTCATAACAGGCCAGAGACGGCTCTATCTGTTGAGTTAGTTCATCGATTGGCTGTACATACATTTGTATCTCATCCCGCTTTTCATCCTTCCATCTAATCATCTGTCTATCTGTTTATAGACTTGTTTATAGAAATATTGTTCATATTTGTACTGTCAACTGGGCAAATTACCATGCCCTTAATCCAATCTAACTCTAATATGTTAGAGTTGACTGCACTACGATTTCAGACTTTGTGTTAATGTTAATTTCGCCAAAAGACTGTCATTAAATATCTACAAGCAACACAGCTCCTTGAGTAACAGAAAAGGGTGGTATGGAAAATATTTTATCCAATTAAGCCAGTGTAAGCGATGAATTTCTGGTGAGGAACAATGACAGACATACATTTGATACATGGTGTCTCTTGTGAGACTCGTGTGACGGTGCAACAAGATGGATGGATGGATATATTTAAAATCATTGAAATATCTATGAAGTTATGGTAGAGAATTTACGTAATATGTATAAATTGAAATGAACTGTTTGGAAAATAGATTTTTTGAAGTTTTTATTTTACATTACCTTAAATTTTAAGCTATTTATTTATTTATGTATTTGTTGCAAACATCAACAATTGCACTTATTAACTTTACCAATATTTGTTCAAATGCCAGCATTATGCGCCTATTAATAATCATTGAGTGCCTCCTTGTTGAGAAATAAAATAGCCTGTTTCAGTAGGTTGTTTTTTTCTCTGCCACCATGTAGTGTTAAGTGCAGATAGTTTACCACATCATAGCGGGTTGACTCGTTGGCAATATATGTAATTCCATCCTGGTCTTCTTGTATTTAGAGACTTGTGAACTGAGATATCCTGTTTATTCATGAGACTGTAATGGTTAATGGACTGCAACAGAAATATACTGTTGCAGAATATAGCACTTTTCTAGTCTTAACGACTACTCAAAGCGCTTTACACACTTCAGGCACTATTCACCCCATTCACACACACATTCATACACTGGTGGCTGAGGCTGTCATACAAGGTGCCACCTGCTCATCAGATAAACATTCACACACATCCACACACTGATGGTGCAGCATCTGGAGCAATTCTGGGTTCAGTGTCTTGGACACTTCATGTAGACTACAGGGGCCAGGGATCAAACTGCCGACCTTCCAATTGGACGACTGCTCTACCACATGAGCCACAGCCACCACTGTAAGTCTTAACAAATAATTGCGTTGAGAGGTTTGAAAATATTACTGTTGTTGATTTTCCTGCTATCACACTATTATTTTTTCTCATTCTGATGTTCATGGATAAATAGAATCTTGAGGAAGAAAATGCCAAGGGGGAGGTAACATACAGTACAGAAAAAATAGAAAAATGCATTTTCCCAGCTTGCTAACATGTTAAGTGTTAGCTCTGCAGCTACAGTAGTTTACCAATTAGCCCCTATCACTACATTACCAAGCCTCCAACGGTCCATTTTGTGAAGACGCACAAATTAATTTCATTGTGCAGGCCTTTAAGGTGTTGGACATATCACAATTCATTTAAACAAGTCTTAAAGCCAAAACAGCCAAAATGATGAAGATCATATCTAGAAGACAGCACACACTGTAAAATTATAGAGTTAGCGCCTCCTTTACTTTACTAAGTGATCTGTCTGCGGCAAGGATCTCCTTTATACCAGAGCAAGTCCCAAAGACATCACTCCTCTGTTTAGTGGCCCAGTCTCTATACAAACTGACCTTGATTAGAAGAAAAACGAAAGGAAGAAATGCAGATACACTTGGCGGTATTGTTAAGCTTTAGCCTGTGACACACACAGGACTTTTGTATGTGGTTGAATTTATGTTCCTTGCTAACTACGTTTACACTGTGAAGGCTTTTGAACCCTGTTCTGTCAACACACCGCCCTATAGACTAAACATTGTCAAACCATATGCTGTAAAATCGATTAAGATCCCCGAAGAGAGCAAAAATCAATAGGCCATATAAATGCAGCACATTGCAAAGGCAGTTTTCCATCTAGGCACACTTCCCCCTTAGTTTTCATCCTGGCATCATCTCAATAATGAATGAATGAGCTCAGCCATCTAATTGTTAAATACTGTAGCACCCAGGTCCAAAAGCCCTTTAGCCCATCGCTTTGGTGTTAATGGAGACAGTTTATATGGGAGAAACGGTCAAAACGGTCTAAATTAACATTTACAGTTAAGTGTTCCCAATGCAGTTAAAGGCAAATTATGATGGTGTGAAGTCATCATTGCTGTGGTCTTTCTGCATCTTTTACTTGCATTTTCTATTAACCTTTAACCCTGATTGATGCAGTTTTGCAGACCTTATACCAACTGTCATTAAACAGTCAAACTGGAACATACTAATGTAATACACATACTGATGAATCAGCCAAACCTTGTCCGATGTATGTTGCATATAAATGATTCTATTTAGAAATCATTCAAAATGATCACTGCTTATAACTCCAAATTGAGACTTTTTCAGTCTTGAAATCCGTGGTTGTTGTCTATTAATCCATGGTTACAATGCAAACATGAACAGTTAACAGTTAATGCAACAAGGCTTTCTATTGTAGAGATTCAGCACAGTTATGCTAACATAGAATGTCCTATCAACCATGAGGGCCGGGTTCACACTTAATGGAATCAAACCAATTATGAGGATGATACCTTGTTTCGATTTTCCAACTGGTTTGTGTTTCTAGTTTGCGTTCACAAAGTCAAACCTCAAATGATCCAGAAATTGTAAACAAAAGTTGTCTGGTGGAAATGTTGTTCGATTATCATACAGTTAGCAGGAAAAAGACAACAAACCCCTGCCAATATGTTCCTGCATATCGTACATCATGGAGCGATGTCATGTTCTGTTCATGTTGGTGTTGATCTGAAGCGCATATCAGCAGACTTTAGAGGGCTGCAAGGACCGGACGACAAATGTTACACTTCCTGTGATTGGTTTGAATGGTGTTCACACCAGAAATGAACCACTCCAGAGTTCACTTGACAGCGGTTTGAGACCAAAGAACAGTTGTTTGGTCCACACCAGAGTTCAAGTCCGGCATTCACACCAACCGAAGTTAACCGCACCAAGGCGGTAAAAGCTACAGGGTCCGGTTCAATTCGACTAAACAAGGCTGGTGTGAAGCGCTGTGATACACGCGTCTATCAATTCATATAGAGATGCCGTTTAGCTGTTTGTTGAAAACATGTGGACAATTTTAAATTGCTTGAACATTGTTTTCCCAAAGTAATTTCTAGTACATATTCTTGTTCTTTATGCTAATTGAGAAGACTAACGATTGAGTCCATACAGTATACTCATCATGGAAATTTTAATGAGGTAATAAATCAAGTAAAAAGTAGTCATTTCCTCATAGACTTCTATGCTCTTTAATGTTTAATTTATTATACTGCACTGTAAATTGTATTCTCGTATTTTGATCCGATTTTTATCTGTTTTCATGTGAAGCACTTTGAATTGCCCTGTTGCTGAAATGTGCTATACAAATAAAAATAAATTAGATAGAATGCAGGTTTAAGGCACTACAGCATTGGCTTCACTTTTCAGAAAAGGATGCTCTGTTAATTATTTGTACCATCTATGTTGAGAATGTACATGCTCTCATTATATTATTGTGCTGTATTAGCAGGGCCTGAAATTAACACCCGGCCATCCACCAAATGCAGTTGAATTTTGCAATTGGCGGGTAACACTGTCAATCTACCTGCCACATTGGCAGATAGCCAATGAGAATTGAGTGATTTAGACGCGTAACTATCGGTAAGCAAGGAGCCCGCATCACTGGAAGACAATGATTGACAGCCAGGGACCCCTATCACATTTTCATTACTCGCGACAATCCCAGCAGTCCCACGTGCAGCCACTGACCAAGCAGGAGTGAGAACGGGTCAAATTAATTTCCTTGTTTCTGATATGAAGACGAGACGTGCGTGTGACTCGAACATCTCACATTTACCAAATGGAAAAACTGGAGATGAGACGACACGATGACCTAAATTGAGGACAGCTACGTTATTGTAAGTGCAATGATAATTTAGAGTCCAATAAGTACTAGAATGTGTGTCCCAGGCCAGGATAGGTAATTAACTAACAATGTCAAGATCAACAAGCCACTGACAGTGACATATATGTTCATATTTGATTCATTCAAAAAATGATTAGTAATAATTATTATTCGCCCCAAAACAAGTTTCCGTTTTATTTTTAAAGAACTATTAAAAAATAAATTGCAACTTTTTTTGCAACTTTCACTGTCTTCCGCAACTTCATTGCAACAAACATACAAAAGAAATTGCAACTTTTATCGCAATTTTTTACAAAAGCTCCTGCGAAATCAGGCATTTTGGTCAGCAACAATCTCAAAAAAAGGCTGCGAAATCCTGGAGGGACTGCTCTTGTGTGTTTTTTCATGTGTTATGGGGCACATTCACCAGTGTTTTTTTGTTGTTGTAGTGCGCTTAGGCTACTCCTGATTTTGTCAGTCATCTCATCTCTTATGTGCAGTGGCGTAACGAGCCAACACCGGGCCCCTATGCAGGATTATGAAGGCAGGACCCCCTACTACAGCATGTGATGACGGCGCAATGTCCACGAGTAGGCTACCATGAATAGGACAGGATAGGATCATAGAGACACAGCAATTCCTGTTTTTCACCTTTATGAGGCAAAAAAAAACTGGCTTGTAAAAAGTCACTGTGGCAGGTGGATTTTTAAATCCACCTGCCACAGTAGCTGGTGGTCAAAAAAGTTAACTTCAGGCCCTGTGTATTAGAGAGAGGCCAAATGGCATTTGTTGCAGGTTGTTACTTCAAAAGATGATCAAGCAGCTGGATTATGGTATATTTCTCTCTGTCACCCTGTCCCCACCAGGCTTTATTTTTTCGCTTTACTCCTCTAATTATCCTTCCTTTTAACCCTATCGCAACCCTGTTTGTCAATTACACACAAAGACACACATACACACACACACACACACACAAACACACACACACACACACACACACAGAACCAGGGCTTGGGGGGATTTAATGGGAGTCTGTGATGTCACATAAACAGTCTCTCACATGATGAGGGGACAGGTGATTTATCAAGGGCCTCAGTGCTGCTTAAGGATAGCTTTCAATACAATCACGGCTTCTGCCAGCACACACACGCACAGGCAACCGTTAAGCTATTCATGGTTTTACCTCTTTCCATGGCTCAATTTGGCTGGCTAGATAGACACACACACACTTCATTGCTGTATTCAGCCAGGTGGTCAGACAGTCCAGTAATGTAAATATGAGGAGGAATTCATGCTCTCACTTTCTACATTTTCCACTATTTGCCCTTCTCATCCCTTATCTGAACTCTTCTTCTCAAACAATCTTCCTTCATTCCCTCCCATTCCTCATCAAACAAACACCCCAGTTGTAATCACATAACATTTTAGAAAATGCACATGCTGTGGACTGACTGCCAGCTGCTAACTAATGCAACAGACTGTAGTACTATCATGATAAAGAATTGCTCTTCCTCAATCTTATGTAGTCTGTAAATCACGTTTTAGTCGTGAATCTACACCAGAGATCTTCAACAGGGGTCTGGGACCCCTAGGGGGTCCTCAGAGTCACTGCAGGGGGGCCTCCAAATTATTGTTAATTTTTTTGAAAATTAAAATGTCTGAACATGAATCCAACATATTATTAGTAAATATAAATCTCCACCTATGATAGGCTCATGAACTCCGACACACAGTCGGACAAAATTTGCAATTAGCCATACATTTTCGTAAAATGGCACATATTTGACCTCTACATAGTTGATTTCTCGCATAAAAAAGTCTCAGAAGTGAATTTAGTGATGAAATAGCAGACAAACAATGTATACAATTTCTGAGATCTGCGCGACCTATTCAGAAGACTACCTGATCTCAGATCAGTGGTGTAGCCTATGTAAAGGTTGGGCGTGACAAAGGTAGAGACTAGAGCCAAATAAGGAGGAGCCACCGAGTTGATGTCAACTCGGTGCTTCGTTGAGATTTGCCCGTTTTCAGAGGCAGTTTCAAATTGTGAGATTTGCAGAGGAAAGGGATGTCAATGAGATTTTGAGGTTCTATGTGTGTCCTATTTACCCACCAAACTGTCGTTATTCAACTATGACAAGGTAAAATCGGTTTTGCATTCTATCACCCCTTTAACGAAACATGCTAAGAAATACTATCTTTTCTGACAACAATGCTAATACCAGTATTTTCTACTTTTAAAATTTCCGTTCTGTGGCGGAATTTCTGTTTGTGTTTTGGCCTGTGTGTTGTTATCAAATGCCCAGTTTGACAGCCAGGCCGGGTTGCCAGATATACCTGTAAAAACTTAAACCGAGCTGTAATGTTAGTACAGCCATGAAAGCGTCAAACAAACGAACAGGATCAACGGAGATAGATTCTACCCGACCTAATAAAAAAGGCATGTTTCTAACAGTTGCGTGACCAGAGACGTAACAAACCCCGGGTAAATATTGGAGATGTATTTGAAAGATGGAGACAGCTTAGAGACCAAAAGAACGCAGAGTTGACTAATTTCCTTCTGAACAGGTATGCATTAGATTCAGGCTAATTTATCACGGCTCTAGGGACAGGAATTTTATGTCATTTCAACATTTGTGTACTCATATTGAATTATAAAGCTAGAGTACCCGAGTTGGTTACTTGCAAAAACAATTGAGACACAGCCAGTAAAGTGATCCCGACTGGTCCTGGCTAACAACACCATGCTAACCCTGCTAACTGCTAATGTTACCGGAGGACCAGGCAAGCGAGCCACGGCTGTTTACAACGTGTAGCCTGTTCAGCGGCCGTAGCCGACAACGGTGAGTTATTTTAGACAAGAAAGGGGGGCTGTAAATCGGGAAGAGAGGACCATGAGTTTGCAGTGTGTTTAGCAATTCTAAGCCTAGGAAGTGTGTCTGTCCGTCAGGTGGAGAGGACAGCGAGGTTGTTGTGTTCGTAGCAGTTCCTACCGTAATTCTGAGGCGAAAAAGTGTGTCTGTCAGTTGGGTACAGAGCTCCGCGTGAGCACGGGCTTTTATGACTGTCAATATAGCCAGCATCTAACGTTAGCTACTCCGCTATGCTGTGAAGTAATGTCTGGCTATGCGAGACAAGCGTCTAGCAACATTGTTGTGGATGCTGCAGTCTCAGCCTGGCAACCTCTGTGAACTTTGAGTCTGGGGAGGAGGGGGCGGGGGAGACGACTCTCTCCAATATTTTGAATTTGTACTGCAGTAACTATTTGAAACACTAGTTGTTAGTATTACATATTGCACCTTTAATCCAAAGGATTCACTGTGCCACATGTATGTTTAACATTAAAAGATGATTTATAAAATCATGCCAACAACTATTATTTTAATAGCTTAGTATTCTATGCAAAAAAAGTATTTATAAAGGCTTTAGGCTGCCCTACATGTTATTGTGGGCCCAGTTTATTATGCAACTTCATTTTATACAAGGGGGTCCTTGGTTTAAGAAATATTGAAGACCCCTGATTTATACAGTATGCATGGTTACTGGCGGCCTTGTATGTTCGCTCTCATGTGTGGGAGAGGGCCTAACAGTGCCATGAACTGCAGGACGGGCTCCACAACCTACAGGGCTTTGACACAGTTCCCCAGCAATGGCAGCATTGGACAGGGTGGAGTAAGGAAGGAAGTGGAAGGAGAAAGTGGGGAAATGGTGGTGACTCATTTCATTATTTCAATTCAAGAAATAATCTATGCCAGACCCCACGACAGCAAGCCAACAGAAAGATGAGTGAGGCAGAGACGCATTAACTTACTTCAGGTATATCTTGTCCTAGGCATCGTTAAGTGCACTGACCTACGGCCCCAAAAAGAGAGAGAACAGGAGGGCTGCAGTGACCAGTAAAACCGACTACTTTAATTGGACTTTTAGTCTTTTGTGGGGCATAATTTTAGTTTCTTTTCATTATTTTTTGTTTAACACATGCCACTTAATTTAGTTAATTTTTATTTATTTATGTTGTGTATTTACACCTGGCAGTAGAACGTGCCCCCAAATGCGTCTTGAGTTACCACTTGAGTGACTCAAATGCAAAAAAAACATGTACATCATTTGAAGGTGTAAAGGTGTGTGTGTGTGTGTGTGTGTGTGTGTGTGTGTGTGTGTGTGTGTGTGTGTGTGTGTGTGTGTGTTGTCAGTCTTCCTCTCACATAAATCATACATTAGAAACGTGCAATGACTAATGAAAAAGAGCTGCCTACATTCTGTCTGTGTGCCGAAATATTGATGTCTGCTGACAGGCGCTAGGACCTGTGCAGGAGAGAAATATGTTTTTAAAAGTCTGTGTGTCAGTGTGTTCAGCTCTCAATATGTTACTGAATCTCTGTGGTTTGAAGTTTAGTTTTTATATCTGTTTCATTTTACGTTACATATGTGCTTATAGGATGTTAAATAATGCTAAATTAGTGCTAATAAACCCCCAACATTTCCTGATTTCGCTGCTTCACAAAAAAAGCTTTTGAATAACGGTGGACTTTTAGTGTGAAAAATGTATAGGAAACGAAGCCGTTCCATTGTTACAGCCGCTGCTTTGACCACTCAGGATCACCGACAGTATAATAATAACATCTGAAACGCACGATTCACTCTCAGTGGTTTCTTTGACGTGATTAATAATTTAGATGAGTACGTATTTTCGCTCACAGTTTAGTAGCCGGTCCTTAATGTGGCCCAGGACACATTACCGTACACATGGCTAAAAGAATGTGGTCACATGTGGCCTAGTCTCGCATTGCCAGACCTTCCTCCACAGCGCTGTGGAGGGTCTGGCTAGTCCACACAGCATTCCGTGATGGGAGAAAAACGTGCTCTGGTTTATTAGCATTTCTTTAAACCAATCCCAATTGCCTTGGGCGTCGCTAATCACCGGACGGAGCAACGGTGCTTCTGCAAAATAGCCTCGAGAAGGAACTTGTTTTGGTGGAACATGTGTACGTTCAAAGGTTGTTTTAGTCGTGCAACAGAAAATTCAACAGATAGTCTAGCAAGCTGTCTGGATTTACCCTGCAGAGATCTGAGGAGCAGTTATAGTCCTCATAAATCCACCAGAGTTTAAAATGCCAACACAAAGAATGCGGAAGGTGACGGACATCTGGCTGAAATGAGGGCCATCCGGTGGAATTTCCGGAATGAAATGCCGTTGATATAGACTACATGTGGCATAAACCACCTCTGAATGCAGTCCGAGTGATCAGATATCAATGCATCCTCAATGCGCCCTGGGTGCATTCCCACCTGTACTTACAGCTGTCCACTTGTGATCGGATCACTCAGATTGGATTTTAATACCACATGAAATTCAGTCCTATGTGCTTCAGGCAACTCATTTTTCTGATTATTCTGACACCACATGAATCCAGCACAAACGCCCTATCTCGCAATGTTAACGTAAGTAAAAAATAATTTGTGTATCCGCCCCGTGATTGGAATCAGCTCCAAAATGTAAGACATGACAAGTTTATTGCCACCTTCTTTTTGTAATGACACTCCATACGGTTGATTCACATTTGCTTTCCAGTTAGATACCAACCTTTCTTCTCTTTGTTTCATGTCCCTCCTCTGTCTCGCTCTCTTCTTTTTACACACACAGTTTTAAGCATTGCTCGCTCAGTCACGGCAGATCCCCCAGGATGTGACAGGGGCGTATTAGGCGGTGAGAGGTAGACCGCCAAGGGTGACAGAACAATAATAATGCACCTCAGTTTAACGGATGGCGGGATGGCATCCCCCCATTCAACCTCCTCCCGTCCCACCACCCCTACCCTAGCAACCCTAACCCACCAAACCAAGCGTGGTGAGAGGGCTCCGTCACCTAACAACTGTAACAGCTGACTAGACTAATCAATCCCCACAAATAGAGACAGAGGATGGAGAGACTATGCAATACGAGAGAAACAAAGAAAGAGAGGGTGGGGGTGACAGTGGGAAAAATAGCAACAACAAAAAAAGAGATGACAAAAACAGAACAAGATTCAGGTACACAGAAAGGTAGAAAAAGAGAAGAGAGAAAGATGAGACAGAGGGAGGGAAGGGGGGTTGGGCAGAGAGGTAGATTACGTCTGTCCTTGTCCAAAGAGGATAATGAGGTGAGTGGAGCTGAGCTGACCTAGTGTGGCAAATCCCAGTGTGCACCTGGTGCCTGGGAAGCAACATACAGGACAAACACACAGCCTGACACACACTTGTATGACTATACTTATGAGGACTGTCCTTTCCTGACTGTTAAAGTAATGCTTCACTTTGGAAGAATATTACTCAGAGGTCAGTTACAGAACATCATGACTTATTCAAGGTCTCGCTGACCTTATAACCCTAGCTGAGGTTCTGCCATTTTGAACTTGTGTCATGCTTAGGGTCAGTGGTGGAAAATGTATTTAGAGCCTTTACTCAAGTACATGTAACAATACCACACTGTGCAAACACTGTATTACAAGTCCTGCATTCAAAATCTTAAGTTAAGGTAAACAAGTATTATCATCAAACAGGAAAATCAAAAGTAATATCCCCATCTTACTTAGTAATTATTAGTTTGTTTTTAGCCAATGGCAAAGTCGGTCTGCTGGTCGATCCACTACTTTGGTCCAGACTGAAATTTCCAGTCCATGTCCATGGATTGCCATGACATTTGTACACATATTCATGGTCCCCAGAGAATGAATCCTAATGATTTTGGTGATCATCTAGCCCCACCAGACACCACACATTTGGTACAAGCAAAGCGATTGTTCAGTGCTAATCAGCTAATGTTAGCATGCTAACACACTAAACTAAGATAGTGAACATGGTAACATTATACCTGATGAACATTAGCATGTAAGCATTGTCATACAATTGTTAGCATGCTGATGTTAGCATTTAGCTGAAAGCACCACTGTAAGTACAGCCTCAGAGCCATGGCTGTTGACACTGGTTGAATCCTCTGCCAATCTAGTAAGATTATTTCAACCTCTTTCCTTTATATATCAAATCACTTCAAGATGTTTCTAGAAGTGTGACAATCTTAAAAGCGACAGAGTTAAGGATTACTGCTGTGGTATGAAGGAGGAAAAAAAATCTCAATTCATGAAGCCAGTTTAAACAGGTTGAAGTTATCTCACCACAGCCTTTCAGGACTCATCAGTAGCCAAAATGTGTAGTGTGTAAAATTAGTAGTTGCAGTAATGTGTTAAAAACAACAACTAGTGACTACAGCTGTCAGATAAATGTAATGGAGTAGGCCTGACTACATTTCCCTCTGAAATGTAATGAGTACCTAAAATTGTAGTACAATAAGTGTAGCCTACTTACTTTCCACCACTGCTCAGGGTTAGAAGTTGTCTAAGTTAATATTTAGCAACTAGGTATACAGAGCTAGAATGTAGTTGATAATAGCTAGTTAATTATATTGCAGAAATGCTAAACATTTGCTAATATCAGTTTTCAAATATGAAGACTTTCAGCTTTTTGTTGTTTTATATTTTTATGGTAATTGAATGTCATAGTTTTGAGACATTTGGTGAGACGCAATAAGTGATTTGAAGATACACCATGGGGCCTTTTTACATATGTTCCTTACATTTTACAGAATAAACAAATTGCTTATTCAAAGAATAATTGACAGATTAATCAATAAATAAAATATTCTGTAGCTGTATGATGTGACTCTTACAGTATGGCAGCTGGGCTGTATTTGCCCTTTCTGGTAGAGATTACACTCAAAAATTGTATTGTGTGATATGAATTTAAAATAGCTGTTGTATGAATAACTCGTGAAATAGAATCACCCTTTAGCACCTGATTATCATAATAAACTGGATTTGTTTTATATCACTCCATGTTCACAGAATATTTTAGAAAATCTAGTAATAACTACTTATGATGTACATCTGAACTACAGCCAGGGAAAACTTGATGAACAAAAGAATGCATTTGTTTCAGAAATGTTTGAATAAGAGGAATGGCTTAAAGTAAAACATTTTTATTTCTATTCATCACTCTTATATAGCCAAGAAACTCATGTATAGACACTCACAGTAAGCACTTGCACTTACACACACACACACACACACACACACACACACACACACACACACACACACACACACGGAGGTCAAGGAGGGTAAAATCGAAATGCTGCTTTTATAATAGCTGCTTCTATCCACCGGTGTAAAAACAGAGCAGAAATACCACATATATTTAATGGGATAAGTGCAGGATAACTGCCAGTTTACTAAAATGTCGACCGATGGTACATGTGCCTCTTACACACACAAAAAACACACATTCATTCACTGTCATGAACAAATACATGTATTTTAGGTCATACAAGCACCTCTCATTGACACACACATGCAACATCGTTGTGGTGGAAAATGCTCAATGTATTAGCACAAAAGCATCTTACAGTTTGATAAGTCTAGTGTATTGGGTCCTAAAGACTTTCCTCACACACACAGTTCACTTGTACAGTTTTGGAATCTAGGTGTGAATTACTTGAATTTCCCTTTGTTCCAGATGCATCACATTCAGGAGTGGTCTCAAACACACTCAGTGCGTTTACATGCACAGCAGTAACCGTGGTATGGTCTTACCCCAGTTAACTCAATAATCGGGTTATGCCCGTTCTCCCCGTATGCATGAGCAGGGAAGAATGGGAAGAATGACGGGAGTAACTCTACCTCCGGTACAGTAGGTGGTGCTCTGCCAACATACAACTAGCTTTTTCTTTTACACCGACCGCCACTAAATTAGTAAAAGCTGTTTCATGCTTCTTGCGTTCAGCGCGTTCGGGACGTTGCGGATGGTGCGCATGGTCATCGTGAACCATCTGGTCTTTCATACTGATTGCGGTCAGACCGGCTCAAAGAACGGACTTCTTCTCTACTGTAGCCAATCTTTGCAACGCGATCTATGCGAAAGCGTCCGCATTGTTACAAAATCTTGGAGGTGCGCGGCTCGGCGATCAGACCCTCCGCAGACCCTCCACGCAAAGCCGGCCAGGCCACATTTGCGTCATATCGCCGACCGCACCACGCTGAACGCAAGAAGCATGAAACGGCTTTAATGCTTCGTTAATACACCCTTGTCACAGCATAACAGCCAAAACCCACCAGGCGCAGAAGCCCTGCGAATAACCTAAAGCGCCGTGAAGCAAAGCTATTTTAATTTCGGCGCCCATGTTATCCAATCTGTCCGTTAATACCAGCAGCGATCAGGCAGGAATCTACGCTTCGCGGCTATTCGCGGCACAATAGCTGTGTGTGTGTTTTCGCTGTAGGAAAGCACAGTGCTCTCACCACATGACTGACAACTTGTTCAGCTCATTATGTCTAACCATTGTCGGGTGGAATTAGCAAGCTAACTTCATTAGCGTTATTTAACAATAACGTTAGCCAGCGGCCGCAGGAGGGGCTGTTCGGTCCCTCGACTTTTTTGCCGAGACACAACATTGACAGCCCCAGAGATGGACAATCTGTTTAGTCATCTCCGGGTATCCGCTGCTACCTCGGCGGGGATTAAAACCGCAGACTCTTTGCTGCCAATGGCTTACCGCTGATTCGGGCAACGCTGTTTTATTGTTTGGTATTATAGCAACGACTACGACTCACAGCCCTGACGGATTATTTCTGGTTCAAAAAACACTCCAGGGGACTGGGGATGGGCAGTTGAAGCATGGGTATACGCTTAAACCGATCATACTCCGTTAAGATGTATACATGCAGAAATACCCTGGTTACTGAAGGAGTTCTCTAGGTCTGTTAACCGGGTTATGAGAACTCTGCTTTTAACAGGGGTGTGGTGTTTACATGGCATTTGACAAATGGGGATATTGCCTTACACCCAAATATGATCAGTTTTTTTAAACTGCATGATAACAAACTGACTCACTCAATTACACACACTCAGTGACTGGGCCAAGCCTCCCTTTTATCACAAGACACTTTAACCATCACATAACATCACTCCTGGATGTTGTCATAGGAGCGTGAAAGGGATCTTACATCTCTCAGCCATGCACAGACGGTCTGCACGCTATAAGTCTCACCTACCAAGCTCAGTTGGCGCTGGCGCCAAACCCTCCCCTGAGGGGAGAGGACTACAAACAGACAGGAAGTATGGGTATGTGTTGTTTGTTTACTAGTCACAGTTGGCTCAGGCTCACGGCCATTGGGCTACCGACTGAGAGTCTAAACTGTCCCGACAGCCAAGCACACAATGCAGGTTGGAACGATCAGCTGGCTAGTCGGTCTCTAATGGAAAAATAAGTATGATACTGCTGTGGGGACTTTTCAGTGAACATCTTTGTGTGAGCAGAAACTCGATAATTGCAGGACTTTGTCATTCACTAATTGGGATAAAATAAAGAAACATGGCAATTACTCTCAACAAAACAGACAGTAGAAAACAAGATTTTCTACGGACCAAAAAGTGTATTGAGCCTACCCTTTTTCACAATACACTACCTTTTAACGTAAAAAAGTAGCGCTCCTCGGCGCCCGGGTATCTCAGTTGGTAGAGTGTGCGCCCATGTTTAGAGGTTTATTCCTTGATGCAGAGATCCAGTGTTGAAATCCAACCTGTGACAATTTCTTGCATGTCTTCCCCCTCTCTCTCCCCTTTCATATCTATGCTGTCCTGATGATTAAAGGTGGAATGCCAAAAAATAATCATTAAACAGTAGCAGTCCCTACTAATACATTTTTAATATATATTTTTTAAAGTACATATTTTCAGTTTGTCTCTATAACAGTTTCATATATTCAGCTCTTTAAGCGAAATACATTTTTTATTTTTACATTAGTCCACAGCATGTTTTTCTAACATTCATATTCCTCTCAAGTCATATTGGTTTTCTCATTTTATACAATTATTGGATACTTTCAGTTGGTAATATGCTTTTGACTTTATACATGATTTGTAAAGTTTTAAAATACCAAGTCTCTGAATTGTACAGCCTTTATTCAAAGCCCTCACTAACAGTAAAATAGGAGACATCTTAGGTCCAGCTGTTGAACTTAAAAATAAATAAATAAATAAATAAATAAAATCAGAAACTGTATTTTTATTGAGGGAGAAAGATAACATTATTTTTTTTTTATATAATTTTAATTTTGTTTGCAGAAAAAAAAACATACCAGACACAAATTATTACTTAAACCTTATTTTGAATAATTTGTATATGTAAATATGTATTTTTCTATAAACATATCTGGAAAGAGTCTTTAAACAACATTTTGATTAAGTTATCCATGATTAGTACTGCTTTAAAATCTACTTCATGTCTGAATTTAACATTTAATATAACAAACAGGTTTGTAGTTCTTGATTTTGTTAACTTTGATGGCTCTTTTGAAATATAAGAAGTGCTTTTGTATTTGTCTCATGTGTTTCCCTAGTTTTTTTAATACTTAATTGATTTCTTTGATTTTCTCATATTTGTATCTCCTATATAAAACACAGTTTCCACTTACGTACCATGTTTATGTTTTAGTGGGGTCACTTTAAACTCATGCTTTTCACAGTGGTTTATAGTAACCTGATTGTACTTTATATTACTTCTGTCTCACGCTGTGTGGTATCAATATGCCCAAAGGGACTTGTGTAGGTGTGATGCTCAATAGTGGGTTTATAGTAGCCTTATTATACTTTAAAATATTTTCATCTGCTTTGATACATAGACTATTTTATCCCTGCGTGTGAGTTATAATAAACGTGAGCTGGTCTATAGTGAGTTTATGTGATCCAACATAATTTGTGCTATTTTTATCTCCCAAGGGAACACCCTTATATTCTGGGCCTTGCTGTGCAGTGTATGTTTTCAAAGTATCAACTCATCATATGCTGCTATATAATAGCCAGCTTTAACTGGCTGTCAGTCCAGGTCTGTGATATAGAAAAATGTTTCTATACAAAAACCAAGCTGCTCCTAATTATTTTAGGAAATGGAAACTATAAGCTCTTTTGTTGAAGAGTTTATTAAATCCAGTTTAACCTTTATTTATAACGTGGAGCTGGCTCAGAGTGAGCTGTCATTGCCTCGTGTAAAGGGTAAACAAAACAAGAGATTAAAAAAGGGGTTGTAGACGTTGAAAGTGTGAGCGAGACAGGACACACTCAACACGCGTACCACGCGCGCGCGCACTAAAACACGCGCGCGCGCACACACGCACACACACACACACACACACACACACAGCTGAGTGTGGATGTCCTCCGTTGCTAAGGCTGTATTAGAATGACAGAACAGAAACATGTGTTGCCAATAAACCAATACATATCCAATGTGTTAGATATTATTAACAGATAATCCCTCGCACAGACGCACGCGCTAAATGCTGAGGAATTTTATAGCCTATCACTTGCAAGTCTTATAACACAGTCGCATAACACCGCCCTGACCGCCTGTCGCACAGAGTTTATTCCTTTAACATGAATATAATAAGCTGCGGAATTCACCAAACTCACCTCAAGACTAATCTTCCAAATTCCAGTCTCCTGTTAAAATTACCTGACAGTCGCGTGCAGCTGCTCTCGTGACATTCACGTTAGCTGGACTTGTTTGACTTCAATAAATTGCACCCAAACCGCCGGAAACGCCAGCGGAAGAGATGACTTCAAGTGTTTGGTGCGTATTGTATCAACAATCATCCCAGCCTGCCTTCCAGGGTCTTACCTGAAAACGTGCCTTTCTAGCCGCTTTCCATCTCAGCTGCCTATAATCCCGCCTAGCTGGGCTGAGCCGCTCTCGCGCAGCTGAACAGGTATGCTAAATGCCGGAGGTGTTCTCCAAATTCCCCAAGCCGTGCGTAACCGACCTTCTGCTTATCCAGGTGAACGCGCAAGCACGGCTGATGTAGGTGCGTCTGTTAATGTGTGTGTCAAGATGTCAAAGCCGAACATGAAGGGCTACACTGAAGTGTGTCGGAGTGCTCCGGTCGTTTCTCCGCTCGCTGTCAATCACAAATAGTCCCGTTGTTTGAGAGCCTCCCGGTGCAGCTTACAGAGTGGCCGAGACTCCTCCTCCGGCGGCGCTCTCACCGTCTGGCGTGGTCCGGTGTACAACAGGCAAAGAGTCTCTCTCTCTCTCTCTCTCTCTCTCTCTCTCTCTCTCTCTCTCTCTCTCTCTCTCTCTCTCTCTCTCTCTCTCAATTTGCTTTATTTATTTATTTCTCTCTCTCTCTCTTTTATATCATCCCCTCTGAGGTGGTTTCTACAGGCTGACAAGTAGAGTTCAGTAGAGGGTGAGAGTCTAAGACCCCACTGTCAATGCTGTGTAATGGTGCTGTAGTTTCCCATAATGTAACTCAATACTGTCTTTCATTTGTATGCTATCTTTTTTTAAACTACACACACAAACTATTGAGCCCAACCTGAGATAACCCATGTGACATTAGTATGACATCACGGTTATTTTTTAAGGGTTATTTTCTCAGACAAAGTTCCTCCAGAACCACAGCAGACATTACACAACTGTGTTGACAGGCTGTCTAGTGCTCCTTGTGACGAGTAACATTGGTGGAGTACTGTACAGTAGTAGGCTACTTGAGTAAATATAGTACCTGTCAGATAACTCAAGTGGGGAAAAGGGTACAA
This sequence comes from Zingel zingel, assembly GCA_023566125.1. Classification (NCBI taxonomy): domain Eukaryota; kingdom Metazoa; phylum Chordata; class Actinopteri; order Perciformes; family Percidae; genus Zingel; species Zingel zingel. Next base: position 9,039,274 of record CM042337.1, read on the forward strand.
TATTTTCTGTATGGCAGTGATAAATGAGTTTGTAAATCTTTTAGTCCTGCAACTAGGAAGGCTGTAACTATGGCCAGTAGGAAGGGAGCAACTGAAATGCCTGTGACTGAGGGTGGTTGTGGTCTGCTAATATGGACTCTGCCTTCTTAAAAACCCTCGCTTTAAATAAATTCTAGAGATCGGTCAGAGTAGTGCCTGCAATTTTCCCGCACACTTTCACTATCCCCGAAGTAATATTTTTGTCTTTTTGGTTCAGTAAACCTACTAAGGTAAAAGTAAGATGTGATTCAATAAAACAACAGTAAAAGATTTTAACCATAGTCACATCAATGTTAAAATTTCAGAGCTTGGGGCACCTGGATAGCTCACCTGTTGAAGCGTGCGTCCCATGTATAAAGGCTCAGTCCTTGTCGCAGCGGTTGCAGGTTCAACTCCAACCGGCCCTTTTAATGCATGTCATTCCCCCTCTCTCTCCCCTTTCACATCTTCAGCTGTCATATATAATAAAGGCCTAAAATGTCCCACAAAAAATCTTAAAACAAAAGAAAAGCTTACGAAAGGTCAAGTTTTTTGTCTAAGACAGCCCCTAAATATTTACGTGGCTGTACACACTCCACTGCCTGATCACTAATTCTTGAAATCTACTGCCATCTCTTGGGTTTTTGCCACATTAATGGTTAAAAATGAGGCTTTACACCAATTAGTAAAATAATCAATAACAGGGCCAACATCAGGATCATCATTGCAGAGCAAGGACACAATGAAGAGCGAACTTAAAGGGATACTTCACCGATTTAGCATTAAGCTTTGTATCAGTAGAAACACGGTAGTATTTTTGAATGACTGTGCTTCCCTCCCTCATGTCCCCCTGAGAGGGGAGATCTCTGTATTGTGGGTCTGCAAAAAAATCTTCCGATGACGTAAAATGACGATTTTTGCGTCATCGGAAGATTTTTGCCCAGAGGCAAAGGACTACAGCCAGTACTAAGAGCTACTTCCGCATAGCCCATAGGGGGTTGGACTCCGGCATTCTCCGAAATTTCACGAACCAAAATGACTGTCAGCCATCTTGAATCCTCGCGTAGCTTAGTGGCTTCTCAGCATCAAAACTTTAGATAGATAGATAGATAGATAGATAGATAGATAGATAGATGTATTCATCCCGAAGGAAATTTTAGAACAACAATTATATGCATTCAAACTACTACCGGGATACATTGGTACAGATCGGAGAATATGCAGGACACTTTATTACAGATGGAATACTCAACACAGCTTCGCCCGCCTGCTATGGAGACCAGCGGTGCTGATTGACGCCTCTGGCCGGTGAAGGGACATCATCAGCGGGGGACGTTGAACGCTAGTCGGCCACCTGTTCCATCAATCCTGCTTGCAAGTGTCCGCTCATTAGACAACAAACTGGACTACATCCAACTTCAATGAAACTCCCAACACAAGTTCAGAGACTGTTGTGTTTTTGTTGTTGTGGAAACAATTGCTGTATCGGACTATCCAGCTACCGGTCTAGCTACTCTACTAGCTCAGTCACCGGGTAAGACTAGCTAGTGGAGGTGAGCTGTGTTAACACGGACTGCCTGGTGCAGAAATGGGGGTGCTTATATCCAACTAACTGCTAACTGCTGGTGGAGTTTGGTCGGTATTTAACAGTTACATTCTACATTACACGCAAATTTGTATACTCGGTGATACAGTCTACCAAGCGCTAATGCTAGTAGCTAGCTATGTGTTATCTTAACTTTACGGAGCATATCATGTGTGTCCATTGGAGGGACAGTCGCAGCTAACGAAACCCCAACTGCTCACAAAAAGTAATTAAATTGAAATCGAACACCATTGTTAGCTTTATAAGACCATGTAAGTGGCGTGACGAAATTCAAACTGTAAATATACGAAAGTTTTGCCGAAAATGAAGCTAGCTAACTGGCTGCTATCTGTACACATAGGATTGGAGGGACAGTTGCAGCTAACGAAACCCCTAATGTTCACAAAAGGTCATTACATCTTTATAAGACATTGGGGTATATGTTATGTAAGTGGCGTGACTAAATTCAAACTGTAAATATACGATTTACGAGTTATGCCGAAAGTGTAGCCTAGCTTGCAGCTCCGGAGCTCCGCAGAGCCCCGAACCCCGCTCACCGAGAAAGGAGAACTGGGTATGGAGGTTGCCGCTTTCTCATCAGACTGTGTGGAGCTCCTAAAGTCCGACACGTCTTACCAAATTTGCAATTAGCCATACATTTTCGTAAAACAGCACATATTTGAGCTTTATATAGTTGATTTCTCACTTAAAAAAGTCTCAGAAGTGAATTTAATAACGAAATAGCCCGACAAACAATGTATAACATTGCAGTGTCTGAAATATGAGACCTGCTGTCTCGTCTCCAATGTGTTTTACAGTCTACCAAGCGCTAATGCTAGTATGTGTTAGCTGAACTTTACGGAGCATATAATGTGTTCCGTATGTCGTTTTCATATATTTGAATTGTGTAACCACTAGAGCCACGGTGAAACGTTGTTTCGTGTAGCTATATGGTTGAAATGACAATAAAACACAGTTGAATTGAGTTGACCGTCTCACTATCTGTCTGTCTGTCTGTCTGTAAACGGTAGGCGTGGCTTGGGAGTGGACTCAGAGCAGCGAAGCAAGTGCATTCTGGGATTTGGTGTCTTTCATCCACATGAGCCAAAAACACATTTTCTGGCTTTTCTCGGCCTAGAAGGCACCAATTTAAAAAAAAAAATTCACATTTATACTACATAAGTGACCCAATTTAAAGATATATTCAGCTTTCCAGCGGTGAAATATCCCTTTAATGATGTGACGACCTACATGCTGGCTTTGGCAGGAGTTAGTGTGTAGGACAAATGTACAATAGTAGGAACAGTACAAAAAGTAAGGGTTTTTCTTTTGTTTTTGTTTTTTTAACCAAAGTTAATGTCATGTCTCGTCCCTGTCTCAAGTTTCTGTATTTAGTTGGTTTCATGTTTTTTGTTAGTTTTCCATATCCTGTTTTATTTTGTAGGTTCTCTGTTCTCCCTTGTGTTGTCTTGTTTTACTTCCTGTCTTTTGGTTTTCCCGCCTTTGAGATTGTCTGCCCCACCCTGATGTCTTTCACCTGTTTCCCAGCCCTCGTGTCACCTGTCCCTTGTTAACCCTTGTTTACTTGTGTATTTAGTCTCTGTGCTTTCTGTGTCTGTTGTTGGTTGATCGTTCATTTGTCGTCTGTCTTTTGGGAAGAGTTCTGTCCTGTGTGTTGCTGTGGTTTTGTGTTCCTGGAGTTTTTCCGTGTTTCCTTCCATGTTCCTGCTTTCTCTGGATTAATTTTCCTGCTTACAAGTTCGTAAGTCTCCTTGTGTTTCATTAAAATTATTGTTTATTCAAACTGCTGCTTACTCCTCGCCTTCCTGCACTTGGGTCCAAGCCTGCAACCTGACAGTTAATGCATCATAAATCAGCCTTGGGCTTCTTTTGGACAAGATAAGCTATAAAAATGATTTCAGAATGAAAACATTTCAAATGCAGTCCATCAGCTTGACTGATGATGCATTGACTTTAATGAAACACGTAATTATTTCCAGTTTCTCCCTATCCACTTTGGTTAGTTGAATGCTTAGGTAGCTAGGCTTGGTGTCATTATGGATGCTATTAATTTCTCAGCATTTCCAAAATATAAATGATTACATTAGATGATTAAGTGTTGTATTTTGTAAATAATCACACAGGCTAACACAGCTAATGGCTTTAAGAATCAGCCAGTTAGCTTCAGTTTCTCCTTCACAATCATTCTGTGAGAGTGGATATACATGTTTTCTAAAGATGGTCTGAAGTTTTAAGATTATTTTTGGGCTTTTATTGGATAGGTAAGCTGAAGACAGGAAAGTGGGAGAGAGAGGGGGATGACATGCAGCAAAGGGCTGCAGGTCGGAATCGAAACCGGGCTGCTGCATTAAGGACTGAGCCTTAGTACATGGGGTACATGCTTAACCAGGTGAGCTAAGCCCCTGATGATCTAATTTTAAAGCCGAGCCCTTCATTTGATTGAAAGTAGGAAACAAATTGCAGCTGGCCAAATGCATGCTGTTATTTTTTACAGGCTGTCCCCCCTCTCACTAAATTCCTGATTAATGCATTTACTGTTGTCTATTGAGTTTTAACAACGTCGGACTGCCTCTGTAAGAAGCCCTGCAGCTTTTAGCGCTCTGAAACATTCATCAAACCGAACAGTTGTAGCCCAGGAACATTTTACAAAACGGAGTTTGATTTTGGAATATCTAAATGAGATAAAACTTAAATGAGGGACAATTGTCGAGCTTGAGGATCTGCACTGGGGTGACTTGATCTCCGCTCAGCTCTGCAAAGTGTATTTTTCGTCTCATGAATAGAATATCAGCTCATTTCCTGGGTCATCTGCTGCTCGGGTAATTGGCTTAAGGGCTGAGAGCATATTGAGCACATCCAACTTTCACATCCAGGGAAAGTGCAAACAAAAAGGAAATCATGTTTGTGTGTCACTTAAAAGGTATTTTTAGTTGTTGAATACTAAAACCAACATTTAAAAAAATAAATAAATAAAAAAAAAAATACTTCTTAAATCTATCAGCTCACCCAATGGCTAAAAAGGTTGAATGTTCAATTTTTAGTATAAAGTAGCAAATCCATCTCATGTCCTCCCATGAAAAAAACGACACCATGAGTTGTTTGTTCAAGCAGCAATTATGACACATTTTTATGTTTATAGTGGCAGCACTCTCTATTCTAGTCAATTTGACCAGCCCCTCAAGGCAAAAAGGCCTTTTTTTTTTTTTTGTGTCCAGATTTTTTTTTTAACCTTTTTTCTTTGACCATCGTCAAAGAAAAAAGGTTAAAAAAAAAATGTCTCCGTTTAAGAATAATATTTAACAATAATAATTAGCTAGATAAAACGACCTAAACCTTTTATATCACATGATGACCAGGCTTCCTGCCAGGCGTGCCACTTAGATGCAAGTGAGTCCATGCCATCCGTCAGTGGCGCGGCCAGCAAGAGCGAGAGAAGGTTGAAGTGCAGGTAAGTGTGCTTTTGAAGTGAATATGCATGCATGCACATTTGGTTTATTATAGAGGCCTCTAGCCGCTGCTGCTACATAACGAGTCTCCTCCAGGATTAAAACAGCCAGCAGGCAGCTAACTTTGGAGTAGTGACATTTTGCGGTAACTGCAGGAGCTGCCGCGGCCACAATTACTCATCGTGTGTGTGTGTGTGTGTGTGTGTGTGTGTGTGTGTGTGTGTGTGTGTGTGTGTGTGTGTGTGTGTGTGTGTGTGTGTGTGTGTGTGTGTGTGTGTGTGTGTGTGTGTGTGTGTGTGTGTGTGTGTGTGTGTGTGTGTGTGTGTGTGTGTGTGTGTGTGTGTGTGTGTGTGTGTGTGTGTGTGTGTGTGTGTGTGTGTGTGTGTGTGTGTGTGTGTGTGTGTGTGTGTGTGTGTGTGTGTGTGTGTGTGTGTGTGTGTGTGTGTGTGTGTGTGTGTGTGTGTGTGTGTGTGTGTGTGTGTCTACAAGGATAAAGGGCTGTTTGAGGGTTAAGACTTGGTTTTAGGGTTAGAATTACCTTATGGTAAGGGTTAAGGTTAGGCATTTAGTTGTGATGGTTAGGGTAAGGGCTAGGGAATGAATTATGTCAATGACGGGTCCCCATAAAGATAGTGAAACACTGTGTGTGGCAGTTCTCTGTAGGTTAACAGAAGTGTGTGTGCGTGCAGCAGTTCTCTGTAGGTTAACAGAAAATCTGAAACATGCTGCATACCTTTGCAAATCCCTTTCTGATTCAAAGCCTACTAGCCCACTGCTACAGAAATCTGATAGTCAGCTCAGGTTGCAGTTATAGGCTACAATTAAACTGTTTCTGGTTTGATATCTCGTTAGCTTGTATTTGTGTGAATGTAGTCTAATGTAAGGCTCTATATTTCATTTTGAGGTGTACAGTATTGTGGATTTAGTATTATGTAACATTTCATATTGCACTTTCGATATACAGTTTGGATACTGTATGTAAGATTACATTTTGCTTGGACAACGGTTGCATTTTTTGGATATATTTGTGTGAATGTAGTCTAAGGCTCCATATTTCATTTTGCGATGTACAGTATTGTGGATTTAGTATTATTTTAAAATGTAAAATATACAGTTTTTAAAATAAAGATGACATACTGTATATTGTTAGCAAATCTTGTTCCATATACCCATTTTTGAATTTGAGCCCCTGCCCCTCAAAAGGTCTCTGCACGGCCCTGGGTAGAACACAAACCCAGCCCCTGTATTTGCATCTCTATTCACATGCCGGGATTCTGTACAGCAATGCCTGCGCTCCACACACACAGCTGAGCCGAGATGTGTGTGCGTTAAAACACGCAGTACCTGACTGGGAACGATACAAAGAGGATTACCAATGGCCGCTGGAGCAGATCAACTCACGCTAGTCTCGTTACTGTAAGTAGGCTACAATAAAACCTTTTGTGAGTAAAAAGTCAAGACTTATCAATACACTCACCTGGGTAGACAGGCATAAACATGTAGAAAGCGATATTTCAATTTGCTCTGTCTGCTCAGTCCACTCTTGTCCACCGCGCTGTTTTACACGAACACAGCTCTACTCTGCAAATAGAGAATTTTTACAAACAAAATAAAACAAAAGCTGTCTGTTTGTAGTCTGTTTATCTTAGTTTGCTGGGAATCTTGACATTTTGACAAATTCTTATAAATTTAACTGCTGGCTGAACAAGCCATCCAAACCTATGGATGTATTATAAGACCAAAACGGATGCATGTTGCTACTTAATATGCACGTGAACGACGCGATCGTTATGTTCGCGTTCTTCATTGTTGATGATGATGCTGGTTGTATTATTTTGCAACAGCATCGTTTCATTGCAAATGGGGCATACATGACGAATGCATAGCCTGCTTATCAGTCCATTCATCATTCACCATTACCTGACAACAGCCATTTCTTTCTGCAAGCATTTCCCACCAATCAGGACGCTGCATACTACAACCACATTTCCCTAATCACAGACTTTAACCATCACTCCCCAGTGAACTGCCTCCTAGTCTGAGATCTTTTTTTAGTTAAAGAGCTAGTTATCATTATGGAGTATGGTTGTTTTTTTTTAGGTGTCTGTCTGTCACAGTTGCTGTACCAAACAAACATTATTGGGCTTTTGAAAGCAGTAACTACTCTACAGTATAAGGCCTGTGCTGCCAAGTGTGTAGTTAATCATTTTTTTTAAATTACACTGCAATATTCTTTATAATTAAAACAGGCATTCTCATTTTTTTCATTTGGCAGTATTAACAAGAGGAGGTAAAAAAGGGACCATTAGGAACCATAGCAAAGAACAAGACTTGCATTTCTTTATTAGTTTTTTGTTTTGAAGTTGGAATCATATTACAGTCAAATGATGGTGGAAGGGTTGTTACTTCGCACATTCATTCATTTTCTTTGAGAACTATGCTTTAAAAATCCTTTTGTTTAAAACTTAAGTCTTCCTTCTTTAGTCATATTGTGCATTATTTTTGTGTGTCAGCTCAATTGCACCATGTGGCTGATGCGTCAGAATCATGTTTCAAGTCATAATCTAATCTAAGTCATAAATCTAATGTTACAGGCTAAAACATTACAGTGGAAATGTAATACATTTGTCCAGCCTATGTGCCTCATACCAAAATGTTTTTGGGTGAAAATCCAGCTTTTTTAAATTAATGTGCATCTTTTCCTGCCTGCTCATGTTGCATATAAATACTACACATTTAACACTGGATGAATATTGAATGAATACATTTGCATTATGCCTATCGAGTATTCCTCCTAAGGTGATAACAGCAGAATGAGTTTTAATGCGTATCCAAGGAGCGGCCGTTGTTCACAGATAGTGATGAAGGCCAGGATGCGGAAGCCATTTGTCTGCAATGGGAATAAAGCAATCCGTCATCTAAAACTAGTTCTGTCAAGTGCAGCCTTATCTATTTAACATTAAATGCTACTGACAGGGTAATGCACTGACTAGTCGGAGCACAGCGGACCGTGCGTGACAGTGATTTTCCCCGGTGAGTCGACATCATCAAAAACATTGGAGCCAAAGTTAGAAGGCCTCCACACTTCTGATAAGAATGGGTTGCTGTTTACAGCAGTTGTAGAGAGAAAGATTACATCCACACATTAACACCTGGGACAGTTTTGTTCTACTGGCCTGTGAGCTGAGCCACTGGGCCTGCGGAATGTTTTGTTCAAGGTTATCGTGGACAGAGTGATTATTTTTATACAATTACCACCCAGATGTTTCCAGCTGATTGGAATTGACAATAGTCCAGTAATAAGTTTCAGGGGTGTAGCACAAAATTCTGGACCCTGTACATAGGCATTCTCTATAGGCCCCTGCTTGCAGCCACAGGAATTTATTCCAGGATCTTTGTCAGCCCTGTATACTCAGTCCCCTTTTTCCACCAGTCTCACAAATTTATCTCCAGTTACTTTGCAGATTTAGTGTGTGTGTGTGTGTGTGTGTGTGTGTGTTCCAATAATAACAAAAATATACTATCAATCTGAAAGTATACTTTTACATTTGCTACTTTAAATTTACAACCCCAAATCAGAAAAAGTTGGGACAGTATGGAAAACAAATTAAAAAAAGAAAGTAGTGATTTCTAAATGTACTTTGACTTGTATTTCATTGCAGACAATGTGAACACAAAATATTTCATGTTTTGTCTGGTCAACTTAATTTCATTTGTAAATATACATCCTTTCCTGTCATTCAGACCTGCAACACATTCCAAAAAAGGTTGGGACAGGAGCAATTTAGGGCTAGTAATCAGGTAAATTGGTTAAATAATGATGTGATTTGAAACAGGTGATGTCAACAGGTGATTGTAATTATGATTTGGTACAAAAGCAGCATCCAAGAAAGGTCTAGGCCTTTAGGAGCAAAGATGGGCTGAGGATTGCCAGTTTGCCAGCAAATACGTGAGAAAATTATTGAAATGTTTAAAAACAATGTTCCTCAAAGAAAGATAGGAAGACATTTGCTTAGTTCACCTTCAACAGTGCGTAACATAATTAAGATTCAAGGAATGTGGAGGAATTTCAGTGCGTAAAGGACAAGGGCGCAAGCCTAAGCTGAACAACCGTGATCTTCGATCCCTCAGGCGGCACTGCATCAAGAATCGTCATTCATCTATGAGCGATATCGCCACATGGGCTCAGGACTACTTTGGCAAACCTTTGTCAAGTACCACAATATGTAGTTACATCCACAAATTCCAGTTAAAACTGTACTGTGCCAAAAGGAAGCCCTATGTTATCAGTGTCCAGAAGCGCTGTCGACTTCTCTGGGCTCAGAGGCATCTGGGATGGACCATCACACAGTGGAAATGTGTACTGTGGTCAGATGAATCCGTATTTCAGGTATTTTTTGGGAGAAATGGACGCCGTGTGCTCCAGATCAAAGAAGAAAAGTATCATCCAGACTGTTACCAGCAACAAATCCAAAAGCCAGGGTCTGTCATGGTATGGGGTTGTGTCAGTGCCCTTGGCAAAGGTAACTTGCACTTCTGTGATGGCACCATTAATGCTGAAAAGTACATAGAGATTTTGGAGCACAATATGCTGCCTTCAAGAAGACTTCTTTTCCAGGGACGTCCATGCATATTTTAACAAGATAATGCAAAACCACATTCTGCACACATTACAAAGTCCTGGCTGCGGAGGAAGAGGATACGGGTACTTGACTGGCCTGCCTGCAGTCCCGACCTGTCTCCAATAGAGAATGTGTGGCGCATTTTGAGGCGCAAAATGCGACAACGAAGACCCCGTACAGTTGCCCACCTTAAGACTTGTTTGCAGCAAGAATGGGACAAAATTACACCTGAAACCCTTCATCACTTGGTGTCTTCAGTCCCTAAACGTCTTTTAAGTGTTGTGAAAAGGAATGGCAACATTACAAAGTGGTAAATGCTTTACTGTTCCAACTTTTTTTGAAATGTGTTGCAAGAACCAAAATAGGATTTTTTTTTTTTTTTTTTTTTTTTTTTAAACCCAATAAAAATCATGAGGAACCCATTCAATTATGTGCTGTTGTATTGTCTGCAATGAAATACAAGTCAAAGTACAAGAAATCACTACTTTTTTTTATTTGTGTTTTCCATACTGTTCCAACTTTTTCTGATCTGGGGTTGTGTTTTGCTACTAAAACTTTGGTCTTTTAATTTAAAGCTGCATCAAGTGATTGTTTTAGCCACTTGGGAGCAGCATAATGAGCTAAAACAAATGACAACTTTAAAGTGGATATGGTAAAGGTATTAGCACTCAGTTGCCTTTTTACATGGCCAATAGATTGTGTCCACCTGATGAATGCAAGCCCACAATAGACTGTTCCTGCAATAGAGAAACTGTTAAAATATCTTTATAAATGGGTTCTGACCTTGCATAACTTTCTCAAATTGAGCTACAGAATGGGCAGTGGAAGTCCTTGCAGCACTAGGTGCATCGTTTTAATATGGGCAAGTATCTACCTTCTTGGTTGTTATATGCATCTTCAGTGGCACAAAAAGTGGGTATGCGCTATATGCATGGGGGGCCAAAGCGATGGTAATAAATTATAAATACATTTTTTGGTATTTTCTCTATGTAGTTGCATTTCTAAATCATTTCTGCATTTCCTGTTATATAACATTTTAGAGGACTAACAGGCTAGAGTAGGCGCTCCATCTCATATTTCATCATAGAATGCTGACATAGAAGAGGAGGGTACGGGGGGGCCGTGAGCACTGAGCGAGCAGGTACGAGCGTACAAGTAGTGAGTTGTCGTCTATGGAAAAAGATGGATAAAGCAAAAAAGCTGTCGGGGGGGCTAAAAATAGAAAAAGAAGGGAAAAGGAGATGCCATGTCAAGGGATGCGACAGCAGTTAAATAAGTGGATGGTGAAAGGCAACAGGTTGGATTTAAAGTGTGACATTTGTGCTTGGAGGCTTGCAAATATTAATTTTAACAGACCAGCTACATTTAGATTTTGGTTAAACCCAATGGTACCAATCTCATGCATGACATATCTCAATTGTATTAAGGTAACATAACTGGTAAAAATAAGGTAGCATGCACAATAAATGACAAGAAGCTGGAAAACATAACTTATGCATTAACTCTGGTTTAACATGGAATTAATAGATTTTGTTTTACCATTAGCTGTTCATGTTAGCTGTGCTGTCAGACATACAGGCTATAGTTACGTTGGTTGGGTGACATGGAAGCTGTAATTACAAGGTCACATCTCTCTCTCTCTCTCTCTCAAGGTCTGTGCTAAGTGGCTCTCCATACATTGAATTTGAATGTAATTTCAACAGCAGCACAACCTTACTGCATAATAGTTGTTTTATCAGATGCCATCACTACGCTGATAAGAATTGAATTTAGGCTGCTATAATTAACAATGAGCTAATTTCATTCAGGTGTGAGGATGGTGGATCAGGAAAGACAGGGGAAGGCAACAGGAAGGTGTAACATTAGGTGAAAGTGTAGGGGGAGCCACTTGATACCAACAGATTCATTTCTTAATATTATTAATATGGAAAAACTAATATGGAAAATATATTACATAATGTTTGTTTGACAATATGTCTTAGTGGAGAAGAACACAGGCAAGGAGTGAATGAGACAGACATGAGGTTGGCAATGGCATCAAGTAAGAGATGAGACCAGGGATGACATCAGGTAGGAGTTCTATTAGACCACACAAAACTAAATGTCCAGTTCAAGCTCCGAGTCCTCCTCACTTTCGTTTCATTTTGCACTTTAACGTTAGTGTTGCCTACAGATGAAGTCTGATTACTTCTAATGCCAAATCAAAATAATTTAACATGTTTTGTTATATGCTATTAGGCTAATCTTGCCATTGCGAATGAAAAATGTGTTTCTGTATCAAAACCCGGCACATGTGGGAAATATAACAATTAGACTATGTCTGACAGCGGGGACGTAGTAAACAAATCAGAACGCATATTTAAACATCTGCAACGCATATGCTTGAATGCCATCAATGATGATTTATTTATTGTAATGAAAATAAAGTACATTTATATATGTATACGTGGCACTCATAAGTTTATGAACCAATGCTAAAGTTGACTAAAAAGAGGAATAAAAAAATCATCTTTTGGAAATTGATCTTAATGCCTTAATTAAAAAGAAATGAGTAAAAATCCAACCTTCTTTGTGAATGAATAATGTATTGTAAATAAATAAATGTTCTTCCTTAAAATACAGGGGGCATAAGTCAGTACACCCCTATGTTAAATTCCCATAGAGGCAGGCAGATTTTTATTTTTAAAGGCCAGTTATTTCATGGATCCAGGATACTATGCATCCTGATACAGTTCCCTTGGCCTTTGGAATTAAAATAGCCCCACATCATCACATACCCTTCACCATACCTAGAGATTGGCATGGGGTACTTTCCATAAAATCATCTCTCTATCATCTATTTATCAGGATGCATAGTATCCAGGATAATATGCATCCTTATAAAGTTCCTTTGGAATTAAACTAGCCCCACATCATCACATCCCCTTCACCATACCTAGATATTTGCATGGTTTTATGTCGGTTAGCCTAATAGCTGGCTTGATTTGCATTCAGAGATGATTTTATGGAAAGTACCCCATGCCAATCTCTAGGTATGGTGAAGGGGATGTGATGATGTGGGGCAATTTTAATTCCAAAGGCCAAGGAAACTTTAAATAACTGGCCTTTAAAAATAAAAATCTGCCTGCCTCTATGCAAATTTAACATAGGGGTGTACTTACTTACGTATTTTAAGAAAGAACATTTATTTATTTACGATACATTATTCATTCTCAAAGAAAATTGGTGTCTTTAAAGGTTGGATTTTTACTAATTCTTTTAATTAAGGCATTAAGATCAATTTCCAAAAGATGATTTCATTTTTATTCCTCTTAGTAGTCAACTTTAGCATGGGTTCATAAACTTATGAGTGCCACTATATATATATACATATATAATATGAACGATTATGCTAGGCCTACAGTGGCTGATACACTTTAAAATAAATCTTTATTATTTAAACCCCATACATGATGATGCACACTTATTTATTTATTTATTTGTTGTTTTGTTTTTAGTTTTTTTGGGGGGATGCCAAAATTGTTGCTGCATACCCATCTGACACTGGGTAGTTGCGTCCCTGTGCATCTTGAAAGGAAAGTGCCTAACTGAATTGAACATTTTGACATAAATTACATAAATTAGGCTTAAATCTAGTACTAGACCAAAAGACATTTTGAAACTTATCTCCTGGATTGAGCTTAATCTGTGTACATTACAGACACAGTACATGACAGAATCTATGTGGTAACGTGGTGTAGGCCTGCAGAACAGTCCCACATAATAACTGACCATTAAAAATGCTAAATGTCTCATCCAAAAAATCCATTACAAAACAATGTGAAACTGAAGAGACTGGCTGATAACACGTAGTAAACAGCAGAGTTTAATTATTAATATAAGTTAAATAATACAAGAAAATGGTAAAACTAGTTAGGTGTTTTATATTAATTGTTGACTTAAATACTATGATATTTTCTAAAAACCGTGCTACGGTTTCATTTAACAAATAAACAAATAGCTAAGGATAACAGTTTGTTGTGCAGCAAACTATTATGAGCTAATTAGAGGGTTGTTTGTAGTGCCTGTAGTGCCAAAGTTAAAAAAACATGACACCAGAATTGTGTTTAACAATATACAAATAAAACTTGATTCACACTTGATTGTGATTGTTGTCCATCCTGTGCATGAAATGTGTCCTTGGTTATCCAATTTGGTTTCACAAAATGCGGTCCGGAAACTGCAACTTCCTCTATTGCATGAACAACATGCTACTTTCTGGGCGGGTAGTGCATTGGGTTTATGGTGAAAAATGCTGCCTTTATATTGGACCAGCATTGATGAGAGCAGTGAGGGTGAACCAAAATAGTAAAGTGGCGGGCCTGAAAACCAAAACAATGAGTTGAAAGGTGCTAATACACTCAGTGGAGCTTAGAGGAATTACAGAGTCGGTTGATAATTCTGGGTTCATCACTACAGACAACCCCTTTCATATTACTCAGTTATTTGATCCATTGTCAATATACAAATATTGTTTAGGCCACTTTAATTTTGAATTAATGACTTTTACTGGTAACGGAAGCACTCAGCTCCTTCACTTAAGTGAATAAAATGAGTATTTATTTCACCCCTGCTCTTATGCAATCGTCTGTAGGGCTGAAACGATTCCTTGAATAACTCAAATAATTAGATTACAAAAAATCCTCGAATGACTTGCCTCGAAGCTTCGTTCAATCAATGTTACTAACGTTGTATCGCTGACGGACGGTGTTTCCGCTACTGTCGCACACCAGACGGCTCAGTCTGCTACTGACGACACATGCCAGAGCGTAAATAGTGAGGGGCTAAGAGAAGAGACCGGCTGGAGAAAATGACAGAAAGTGTCCAATTAAAACTAAAACTCTGTACAGTGTGTCTACTGCAAAATCAAACTAACTTACCTAGCACGACGTCAGTGCTTTAGCATCTCAACAGAAAACATTGAGTCTAACTTCATCATCCATTCCACGAAGAGGACCGACAAAAGTCAATCACAGAGTCGTATGGACGATGAAACTACATCAAACACAACAACTACCAAAATCAAAGACAAGAAAATACGTAGTGGTGACCACGATCTGAGCTGACGCACTGACTATTCCTTCAGAAAAACAGCTGATTGTTGCGCATCTCTCGCTCTCTCTCTCTCTCTCTCTCTCTCTCTCTCTCTCTCTCTCTCTCTCTCTCTCTCTCTCGCTCTCTCTCTCTCTCTCCACGGAGAAACAGCTGATCAACGATCTAATAGCATAAGTGCAACAGCTGTGTGACATTATAATCAAATATATAAATGAAAATAGATTAAGTATAACTAATATTTACATATAGGTCTAGTTTTGGTTGTTTAAAAATGTAAAAAAAAAAAAAAATTTAAAAAATTTAAAAAATTTAAATAAAATAAAAAATCTGATTAATCGATTAAGTGCTAGATTAATCAATTAGAAAAAGAATCGATAGCTGCAGCCCTAATCGTCTGCCACTTTATCATATTTATAGTTGCAATTAGACCATTTTAGCATCTAAGACTGCTGGATCGGCTATCACCAGAAATATTTAGTATTTCAGGCTCAAAACTATGTTTTAATTAGAGAGAGAGAGAGAGAGAGAGAGAGAGAGAGAGAGAGAGAGAGAGAGGTTAAACTTTAATAATCCCCCAGGGACACAGCAGTGCAAAACTGGTGGAATTAGTTGTTAAAAAACTGGAAGTAAGATTTCAGTGCTTCAGATTCAGCTAATTGAAAGGACTGACAGTGACTCCAGCTCTCCAGGGTGGCAATTATTAGTGTGGGAACATAGGGAACTACTGCACAGGTGTTTTAATGTGAAGATGCATGCTCATATACATGTATGTATACGTACATACAGCTGCACATACAGTCACCAGTCCGTCAAGCTCCTGAAGTTTGCGGATTACACCACCCTCATTGGTCTCATCACTGGTGGGGATGAGTCTGGGTGGACCATCTGGTGACCTGGTGCAGCACAACGACTTAGAACTAAACACTCTAAAGACAGTGGAGATGGTTGTGGATTTTAGGAAGAATGCCCCACTTTCCCCCATCACCCTGTATGACTACGCAGTTGACACTGTGGAGTCCTTCAGCTTCACGTTTTCATTATTCCACCAAGCAGAAAGTGTTCTCCACATAACCTTACTTGGCTGATAAATTGAGTCACAACCCCCCTTTTATTAATGACCAAACACCATTTGAGCAAAACTGTAACCCTAAGTCTGGGGATATTTCTGACATAATAAATCATCTGTGTTTCTTAGACAGATATCAATTTAAATCTGAAACAATCCAGAGCTTTGAAAAGGGAGAGCCAGCATCATTTAGCTTTACTGATAAATACCAATTTCATCTTTTTAAAAACAGCCTGAAGACAGATACAAAGCAAACAAAACAAAAGACAGACAGACAAAATAGCTTAAAGACAGATGATAGCTGAAGTGAAAGTACTGTGCAGGTAGCAGACACCAGACTACCAATATTAATGATCTCAAATTATCTTATTTAAACTCCACATAGTGTTACCAGTAAGGTCTATGCAGAGTTGCTGGGCTATTTTGCAGCCTTACATCGCCAGACCAAATTGCAAATGCAAGTTAGTCCAGAAATTCTGAGTTAATTTTCGATTTCCAAGGGGCATTCTCAACGGCCGTATGACCAAAATGCCTCTGGACGCAATTGGATGCCTATCGGAGCAATAAAACGTGACGTAGCGCTAATTGACAGACAAATTAGACTACAAGCGTGCAAAGACAAGCTGTGATGGTGATGTATCAATATCTGTAAACAACTGTTGCTGTTTTTGCCATCAGAATTTGAAAATAATAGGCTACTTTAACATAAAGTTCCATATCAACTGCAGCCATCAAATGCCTTAACAGTGTTCCTCTTTACTGTGCTATTTAGTATTTATTTATTCTGGAGTATGATTATTTAATGACTATGTGTTGGTGTATGTTGTGTCTGAATGTGCCTGACTATAAATGAAATATGAATACATTTCTTTAGATTTAGATTTGATTTTTTTGCTAGGTTTATGCACATGGCTCTGTAAGTTGTCATCATCTCAAACATGCCCCATAGATAAACGGGTGTGATTGGCCTGACCAGGGCATGGTCTGGTGGAAATCTGTTTGAACGGGAGGGGCTCTGCCAAAAGCAATTAAAAACATGATATTGCAGATTTGTCTGGTTCCCAGGCTAGGTATTTTGATGGAGAGTGACATAATGAGAATTGACCATTTACTAAAACCCACCTGTCTTAGGTACTGTTGCTACTGTTGCAACATCTGTCAAACTTGGTGAATTTCGCCATTTTTATTTTGGCAAGTAAACTAAATGGTAAATATAATCACGGTGCAAATTATAACATTATCACATGTTGTTTAACGAAATAACAACAACCCCCTCAGCATTTATATTTGTCTCTCCATCTCTCCCGTGTCTTTCAGTTCAACAGCCAACACACAACTTGTAATCTGATCGTGCACATCCACACTAAAACTAAAAAAATACAATTTAGAAACTTTATTTCTTTTTGTTTCAGATCACTCAAATAAGATTCCTGATATTATTATACCATATAGCTCACACACACAACTGTCAGACAAAAAGTGTGATTAGGTTCACTTTCATTTCTGATATATTACTTACCTTAATGTGAATATAATTGATTATACTGTAAATGCATGTGAGTGAATATTGGTGTGCAAATGAGTTTCTATGTCCCATTCATTGTCTCAATGTGGTGTACAGCCATATTGCAAATGCTTCAATTCTGCAGCGAAGGAGAGGCAGCGGAGAGTATCAACGTTAATAGCCGCTGCTCCTGGCAGCTGAAGGGGGGTGTTTTTGTAAAAATCAACACCAAAAACCCATCTATTTGGTTTTCTAACACTATTCTGTAATTATGACAATATAGGTATATGCAGAATAAGTATTTAGAAAAAGTCGGGGCAGGAGGGTAACATAGCACACACAGTATGTTTACATGCACACCAACATTCCACTATTATTCTGAATATGACAATATTGTGAATTTGATACAGAACAGCATATCCTTTTTGGATATTCCGAATTAGGCCTTTTTCCGAATTTAGCATTTTCCTATTAAGACATATGGGATATGCCTGTATTATTCAGGTTTTAGAGGCATTTTAGAGCATTCAGAATATGCGTCTCAATCTGGGTTTTTACGGCCAGTTTACGGCCAGTTTACGACGTCTTGCCTGTTTACGGCTCACGGTCAGCTCTGTGCATTGCTATGGTTGTTGTACACAAACCAACTTTTAAACATTATGTAAGACTTTAACATCAACAGGTTTTTGGATATGCACAAACATCGCAATGCCAACCTTTTTAAGAAGGAGATTGAATGAATGAAGGAGGGAGGCTGTGTTCGCACAGTCGAACAAGTCCGCCACTGATGGAAAACTTTCAAAAATCATGTTTTGCACGGCTACATGTAAACAGGAATATTAGTAGAATATTCGCTTTCATTAGCCATGTAAACAGCTTAGTCGGAATATCGTCTTTTCGGAAAAAGGGCAAAAACGTGTACATGTAAACGTAGTCAATGACAATGACAATGATTAACCACAACGTTAAATGGCATGGGCTATGGCGGTTCTAGTGTTAAGGAAGAGGATTAACTAACATGTTTGGTGAATGTAACACTATCTCGATATAGTAACATCCATACCCAGCTTGCATCCATTTGATGTGCTAGAGTAGATGCTTCTTAGCCTTGGAAGACTCACTAGGTTTACTATAGTAATCGCTGTTCAGGGAGGGGCTTAGCGACATAATCAACATCAGTCAATTGATATTCACATTTTAGGTGTAAGGTGTTAATTTGTGATGATCACTACTCAAAAAAGTCTTGTAACGACAGAAACACAGAAATTCCCAAAAATATGTATGATGAAGGACATTGGGTCTTTCAGTAAAAAAGCATTAATTATCATTGTGTTTATTTATTTTCTATCATATGAAGATAGTAATTTTAGTCTCAGATAAAACCAAATCTATGTCCTTGCATATAACCCTTTTCATTGTTGACCAGGGATATATCTTTCCATCATGTTCAAATGTACGGATGATTTCCGACCATAAAATCACTTATTGCTTCATTACATCGAGATTGCATGGCTCTAACTCATAATCTCAGTGCATGTATCCTGTAGCTCCACAGTAAAGCAATTGGCTGATGGGAAACAGGACCCAGGCTGAAAACATGGAGAGTATTGTTTTAATGTCCTCCAAGGGACAGGTCAGTCCCCGAAGTGCTGGACTGATCTCTGGGGTTGCCTGGACGTTGTATTCCAGCTGTGATCTGGTGACTGGAGAGCGTCTAATTTTTCATCTGCTGTGCCCAACCATGACTGCTGAACAGCCCTGGAGTGAAGCACTGAGCCCAACATTTCTCCAAGGACGCTGCAGACCCTGCTCTCTGCTGTCTTTGATAAGTCTACTATGTTCAGGGCCATGTGTGTATATATCTTTCCTGGTGAGATGCTTCAAATATCAAATTATGGTTACCATGTGTTCAGTAATGATTAGGATCCTTTGTGTTCCTGTATAGTGTTGAAGTTGCAGCTGGTCTGAAGTATTTTCCCTGACTGTACTCTCATTATCTCCCAGCGGACCTGGGAATATCATAACTCTATTCTGGGCTTGCTTGCCTTTGCCAACTTCATGCTTGCCAAACATCTAAGAGCAAAACTAAATCCTACAATACAGTGCATTATCCCCAGCAGCTGAGCAAATCTGCGTACATTACACCACCCTCAAATTGGCATGTCCTCAGCGAGAAAACATATGCCTTTATTTACAGTGATCATGAGCGTCAATAAGTGCAGCCAGCCATTTGTCAGCCAGTGCAGAGAATCGAAGGGATCCTGCTCGCTCATTGGCTAGGGAACCTCTTTACAGGGTTTTAATTGGTTTACAACGACCTCCCTTTGTGTGTAAGCGTGTGTGAGAGTCTGTATGTCTGTATGGGTGTGTGCTTTGGCAGTGGTGACAGATAGGAACACAGCCGGACCAGCTGGCTGAAAATCACAGCAATCTGCTGCCTAGTTTAGCTTGCACAAGTACGCACGCACGCACGCACGCACGCACGCGCGCGCGCACACACACACACACACACACACACACACACACACACACACACACACACACACACACACACACACACACACACACAGACACCCCCCCACCCACACACACAAACACACACACACACACACACATACACATACAATGCACACATACATTAGCTAAAGACTTAAGTATTTCAATTATTCACTACAAATTATACACAAAGAGTGCCAATTAAGTGCTGAAACAAGAAAAAAATCACAAGAATATAAGTCAAACAAAGTATCACAAGGAATAATAAAAGATTATTTAGGTTAAAAACATTTTAAATCATAAAACGTTAAATTATTTGGAATGGCTGTTCTGTAAATTACCATATAACACTAACAGTCGTCACTAAAAAGAAACTGGTTTGTGTAATATTTAGCAATACAGACTTTTTGTCCATCCCCTGGTGAAACCACTGGTGTGTGTCTTCTCTTTTTCCCTCTCTCCACAGAGAAGCAAAACCATTTGCAGGTCATTAAAATAATTTATTACAATTCTCAATATTCTCTTAATTAAAATTCACTTATCGCAGTTGGGGACTTGAGAGCTAGGCCATTAAGGAGACTGCTCTCTTGTGTGTGTGTGTGTGTGTGTGTGTGTGTGTGTGTGTGTGTGTGTGTGTGTGTGTGTGTGTGTGTGTGTGTATGGACACGTGTGTAATACACACACCTGTGTGCACTGTATTCGTACCCATGCATGCATACCAAACTTGGGCTCTTAATCACTAGCTTTCTTAAGGCATACTGTTGGGCAATTCATTGTAGAAGCTCGCAATCAGGTGGTCTCTTAGCCCTTTAATCACCAAACATAGAGACTAAAACATACCATGTTTTAATCATGAGTAACAATTCCAGTTAGTGGACAAAAACTTTACTTCAAATTATCTTTAATTTTTACCTTGGGATTACAAAAATACTTATATGGTGTTCACTATTCACAAAGCCCTGTTGATGTGTCTGGCTCTGGCAGACCTTTCTGAAGCCAGGCTAACATAACGACTTACAAACTCGACACACTTCTTTTTAGTTTCTAGGTTTTCAGCAGTGAAAAATCTGTTACGGTCAGGCATCAGACAGCTTTTCCGAACTGAGGTAAGTCACGTAGTGCCCTCTGGGTAGTGTAGTTTATGTAACGTTAGAGTCAATCTCTCTGACACTGACGCTTTCTCTGTCAGTGGTAGAGTACCGGCTACATACAAGAAGTAGCAGTACGCAAGAAAAGGTGCAGGTACTGCATACCAGTGAGTACCGGCCCACTTCGCGCACTGCTGGTATGGATAAATAAACCGACAAGGACCACCTGAAAAGGGTGGGTCGGGTCCACGTCCAGGTGAACTTCAATACGGCTTGTTTGTGGTGTGAGATCAAAGCAGACCAACTACTGGATTTTGTGATAAAAGATATAATTGTAGCATGAATTCAAATGCTAACTATTAAATCCATGTGCTGATCACAGGATTGTCAAGGACCATTACATAAAAAAAGTAACACAATGCTCGTCCTCACAGCTCTAGTCATTGTTTAAACACTGAAAAACACGGAAACATTTTGACTCTTGTCCACTTTTATAATTGTTCTCACTGATGCTGTGTCACAAGATTTTCTTCTCAGCATCTTCACTGTACAAACAGAACACAAAGATGCTGCAGGCAAACGTTCAGCTGCAATTTCAATCATAAAAGCCCTGAACTGGGTTTGTTAGCTACAATGGCTTAACAGTGGGGGCAGATACAGGGATCCGGAATCTAATGCTCTCCTCTCTAGCTCTCTCTCTCTCACACACACACACACACACACACACACACACACACACACACACACACACACACACACACACACACACACACACACACACACACACATACACACACACACACACACACACATACACACACACACACGGGTCTTGCAGAGTGTGCGTTTACCACTGTAACCATGTGTCAGCTCCAGCTGCCTTCAGGCTCACAGGGAGTTCTTGAGGAAGTGTCTGGTTTGCCAAGGACCTCAGCGCCTACTGTATTGTATCCCAGCTACAGTTGCTATGGCATCTGTATTGTTGCGCTGCCAGCAACGATAAATGTATGCATGTTTCCCACAGAGACCAATCCTGCAGAGGGCGGAGTCAGTAGCTAAACGAGCACTGCTCAAAATGAAACACACACGCAAAGACACACAAAATCACATAGACACATATTTGAGTGTTTGCAGATACACACATCTCACCCGTGCACACTGGTAAATTGTATTACTACCTTGTAACTCCTGGCAGCATGATACTGGAACGTTTAGTCTTTTTATGCTCCAGTGTGTGTATCCTTTGTGCCTTTGATGTGTCCAGCATTTTGCTCTGCAGTGAGTTTATGTGTGTATATAGGATGGAGAGAGAAATAAAGGGGAGATTAGTGTAGTTACAGTGTAAGGCCTCAGTAATCTACTCTGCTGTTTGATTATACTAACAAGCCAGGGGACTTCAGATTACTCTCAAATGTTCTCAAGCTGATACACCAAATAAACTCAAAGACTGTTTGAATCATACGGCTGCCCCGAGTGACACAACCTGTAATCAAATTCAATTGTTCTATTTGTTAATTTATTGAAGACCTTTACAACCCTGCCTGCCCTGGGTGAAATAATACTATGGGTAATTCAATTGCGGGTTTTGTTTACTTTATTGATCGCATTTTCACTCCAAAAATCCTAGCTTCTCCTGGTGAGCAAGCAATTAACCTGTGTGACACCCTCAAGTCAAGCCAACTGCACAGTAGTAATTTCCTCATTATTGTATGTCTCAAGGAGCATCTGACAACTTTAAATCCCTCCTCTGTATCAATTACATAATTGGAATTATTATTATAATTAAGGGAACTAGTCCACCACCAATCTTCTTCGGGGATTTAATTAGTTAAATTTCCATGTACCTGAATACAGACTATCCGGTGAATTACAATTAATGGATATTACAATGTATAACATTGCAGTGCCTGAAATATGAGACCTGCTGTCTTGTCTCCACTGTGTGTGTATGTGCATCGCACAACCAATCGGCGCACAGCTCATCTAAATATTCATGAGCTTACTATATTTGGAAGAAAAGCTCTCATTCCACATAGGGCCAAAACACAGGGTAGCATTAGGGCCCATAGAATAGCACCCAGGCCATTTCCAGCCCAACCAGTTACATACCCTATTAGGAGACCTTAAGGAACAGTGTGAAATACCCTATATAATCATTCTATCACCCCTTTAAAGTTAACAATACGCAGAACGCAGTTCAGGATGAACTCCAGGACCAAATTTCACAAAGATAGACTTTGATTATGCCTTAGATCAAAATAATATTCAGACTTCATATAGTCGTCTTAATTCATCAGCTGCACAAAACTATCTAGTTCTTGAATTCACTGTTTCAGAGAAGAATTCAACAGTTACAAGGATATTTTATTGGGAAAATTCAGCGAAGAGCGTTATCTGCAGGAGCATAAAATGTCAGTGCAGTGCAGAAATGTAGCAGAGCTGAGCTGCTGTGTCTTTTTAACTAGTTAGTCAGGCTCTGGATAGTTTCTGGAGGAAAATGACTGACAATGTCCTCCCTGCTGTGTATATTTCCGACAGGTTACTGTGTATGGTGTTATATATGTGCCTCATTCCTGAGCGAGTAATTGTATGTTTGAGCACAGAGAACCGTATTTTGCAAGCACATTACATTGCATTTTGAACAGAAATTAACACACGCAAAAAGTAAACAAAAACCTATTCCATGCACAATAAATGTATTTGCATGTCTTTCTCTGCTCGAGGTAGACGCTGCTGCGCTCCGGTCATGTCTCCCTCACTCTCAACCTCTTCACTCTGTGCGCTCAACTCTAGACACTCGCTCAAATTTTCACAGCGTTACAAGTGTGCCACAAAACCAACCAATCAGAGAATTAAAGATAAATTATGATGGACTGTTCGTCTCCAATTAGATCGCAGGAAACATATCCTGCAGGAAACATATCTACAGGGAAACAGTCTTTGACACAACACCTGTGATTCCCCAGCAAGGGGTATCTCTGCTGTTGCCAGTGGGTACTTGGAAAGATTGTGGAGCAGCTTAACTAATCAAAATAATAATTGAAATTATGATTTATTTAAAACAATATATCAGCTAAAACAGCTCAACACAGATGTTTAAACATATAGCGAAGTAATCAATGGTAGAAATAAATAGCTAAAAGTGGCCTACTGACTTAGCTAACAGTTCAAATGAATAGCTAAAAGTAATGGAAGACTGTTGAAACATTAACCATACTTCAAGTAGTATGCCTAGCTAGTAGAATTTCTGACCAAACCAACCTAAATGTTTACAGTTCAATTGCATGAAAATGTAAGAATATTCACTTTAATATGATAAATAGTGTGAGCACATTGGGAATTGATAGGGTGGGGTATGCAAATTTATATGACAGGGCTGTGTGGGAACCTCAGACCAGAAAGGTTGGAAAGCACTGATCTACAGTATTTTATACTAGAAAATGCATTTCCTGCAGAAAATGCGTGGGAATGCTGAATAGCTGAATTGCTAAACTGGATGAATAGCTTAAATCAGTAAGAAGAAGTTGAAGTAGTGAGAATAGTTGAAAAAGTGGTTAGCACCACTAATGTATAAAATAATTAATTTTTATTTTATCTGAAATTATGAATTATTATGGAAAACTTACAAATGCTGTAAGAAACATTGACGAAAATGCATAAATATGGAACAACTTGTTTGAAAAATCTCTAATGCATTGCACTACACTGCTGAAAAATTTGGAAGTTGGAAGTTGAACTGCACATAAGATAAGAGCTGAATTACATTTTATAAAAGCTGGAAGCTAAACTGTAATACTGTCAAAAGTGGAAGTTTCAATGAATTGACTAAAAAGACTTATCAGCCATATCCATTGCAATGAATTGCCTGAAAAGGCTGAAAGACTGCTGATGCTGTCTGTGAAAATGCTGTCATGGTGACGAGTGTTTGTGAACATCCTTTGATCAGTTAATGACCGTGTCACCTGCTGTTAAACTGCCACCTGTAAAAAATCCTGAAATTATCACTAAACTTTAACAGCTTTTTCACAAAAACTGTAAAAAAATATCAAACTGAAAAGCCATATCCTAATACCTGAAGTTTTCGTGAACATTTTAAAGTTTGTTTGGCGTTTGTAGGTGAAAGTATAGAGGGGCTGAACATTTTGGGAGCAGAAGAAGATTTGAAGGATTTGAAGCATGCTCTCATTGACTTCAATGTTTAAAAAAAGTGTTAAAAAGCTTAATATTTAAAAAAGTATAAATAGTAGGAAAACAGTTGAAGAAGTCCCATCATTAGCTGAAAGAGCTGAACATTTTAAAAGTTGAATGGTTTTAATAGCTGAACGTATGCAGAAGTTACGGAGAGCCAAAAAAAAGTACAGAAGAGGGAATAAAAACAAGAAACAGAAACAGACAGACAGACAGACAGACAGACAGACAGACAGACAAACAGAGACAGACAGACCGAGACAGAGAGAAACAAACAGAGAGACATGGACAGACAGAGAGAGACAGAGACAGAGAGAAACCGAAACAGGCAGAGACAGACAGACAGAGACAGAGAGAAACAAACAGACAGAGACAGGGAGAAACAGAAAGAGACAGAAAGAGACAGGGAGAAACAGAGAAGGATAGAGACAGAGAGAGACAGAGACAGAGACAAAAAGAGAGAAAGAGACAGACAGAGAGAGACAGACAGACAGACAGACAGAGACAGACAGAGAGACAGAGAGACAGAAACAGACAGAGACAGAGACAAAAAGAGAGACAGAGACAGACAGAGAGAGACAGAGACAGAGACAGACAGAGACAGACAGAGAGAGACAGAGACAGACAGAGAGACAGAGACAGAGAGACAGAGAGAGACAGAGACAGAAAGAGAGAGACAGAGACAGATAGAGAGACAGAGACAGACAGAGAGAGAGACAGAGAGAGACAGACAGACAGAGAGAGACAGAGACAGACATAAGTGGAACGCAAAAGATGTAGACTAATGTTCATATTACTGCCTGTAGTATTCAATTAAACTGTCTGTGAAAGTGTTGTCATGGTAACGTATGACCAGTGAAAACACCCTTTGAAGTCTGTGATGAGATCTCTTTGATCTTTAATCAGGTTAAAGGAGAACTCCGGCCAATGTTTACGGTAATCTTGATAACTATAAATATTCGAGACCTGTCGATAGAAAAAAAACAAGCCGAATCGGTGCTAGCATCACGGAGCTGCTGCAGCTAATGCCCAGAACTCCCAGTTAGCTAAAACGGCAGTTATGGGGGCATAAGATAAAGAGTGCCTTTGTGCCTCCTAATAGACACAAAATGCAATTAAACTGTCTGCACAACATGAACAGGGCCCTTACATAACAACAAGATGCGTTTTCAACTCACACAATGTTTAAATTCACCTACCCTGTTAGCTGCTAGCTGCCGTCTGGGATGAGTGAGTGTGTTCAGCCAAGCTTCGGTAATAATCATCATGCAGCAGTTCCTTGTGTTTATTTGTAGCATATATATATATATATATATATATATATATATATATATATATATATATATATAAAATGGATATATATATATATATATATATATATATATATATATATCCATTTTGTGTATGATCCATCTGGTGTTGGTGAGTTGGAGGCTATTCAGCAGCGATCGGTGTGGTAGCTTCCTTAGCCAGGCTAGCAGGTCCGGCCGGCGTCCTTCCTTCTGCTTCCTCCCCGCCCTCCTCGCTTGCCGCGGCCGACAACAATCCAACGAGCGCCCGCTGGTCTGGTGGATATCCTCCAGACATGTCCGCCGTTCATGCCTTCGCGGCGATAAACTGTAGTTTATTTCCCCCTCAAAAATAGGTAATTGAGCACAGTAGTGGTTATGACCATATTAGTGACAATGTAACTTCATAGAAATGGACCAAATTATGTTTGTGCCTTGTACAGTAAAAGCGTTACTGAAGGCTAGCTGTAGCTTGCGTTTTGAGCAGCTGCTTCATCTGCCTCGCTCTTTCAAACTCTTGTGAGGCTGTAAAAGATATCAAACTGAAAAGCCATTACCTAATACCTGTAGCTTTAGTGAACATTTTAAAGTTTGTTTGGTGTCTGTAGGTGAAAGTACAAAGGAGCTGAATCTTTTGGGAGCGGAAGAAGATTTTAAGGATTTGAAGCATGCTCTCATTGACTTCAACTAGTGCAGTGCCCGTTTGGAACGGGCGATTTCTTGGCCTGTGGTATTGCTTCTTGTAGAATTCATCAAAACCAAATTGTACCCCAAAATGACTTATAGAAGGACCCCAAACCACTTAATATGCAACTCCACTGTATAGCCTATACTACTGACTTACAGTGTAGGTTACTTCTACATCAGAGGAAGACGTTGTACTACTGTATTTACCTGACAGAGTATGCTGCAGATTCAGAATGTAATCACAAAATATCAGTAATCAGACATTAGCGTCATGGACTCATGGCAGTGCGCTACCCACCCGGCCCGTTATGAGAGCTAATCAGCACATATCTGCGTTCATCAACCACCAGAACCAAACCGTGCGTGTGTGCAGAGAGAGAGAGAGAGAGAGAGAGAGAGAGAGAGAGAGAGAGAGAGAGAGAGAGAGAGAGAGATGTCTCGTCTCGTTAACAAAATTAACATTTCAGCAGAGGTGTTCATTTTCACACAGGTTTAGTGGCTTGACGGTTAACGGGGAAGTAGGGGATTTGATTTGCGGAGTTATTTTGGCGACTTAATTAACCCGACCCAGGGTGAGTCTGATGAAAACTGATGTATCTGCCTGAATCAATTCTGAGATTTTCTCGCATTGCACCTCTATGTGAAGGAATAATCTCCAAGATTAGGCTACGTTATGTTCTGTCAGCTCACAGCAATTTAATACAATAGCAGGAAAAGAGTCCCACCCCCCGCTGTTCTAAAGCGTTCTGCATGTGGTGTCTGCTGATGTGCAGGTTACCTTCCCCCCAAACACGGACACACATACAGATACGTCTCGCTTTATAATATAAATAGCCTGCCTTTAAGTGGCATCACGCTCTGTCTGCACTTGTTGTGTGGTTGTGCCTTGCATATGTGGGATTCCAACCCGTTCTCATTCCGAACTCGTAAAATAAGGACGTTTGGACAGTGGCCGTCAGCGTCTGATGCGATGTAAAAGGCGTCCTTCAGCGTATTTATGTAACGTACCGGGGAGAGCAGCAGTTAGATAGGATTTAGTGAGTAGTATGTAAGGGCGAATTTCCGCACTAGGTATAGTCGCTTTTTTCTTTTCTCCCGCTTGTTACAGAACCGTACGCCCACCCACGACCCTTTCCTAAACCCAACCGTCCTGTTCTTCTCGCGTGTCACGGAACCGTAAGCCCACCCACGACCTTTTCCTTAACATAACTACATCAAAAGGGACGGCAATAGTCCCGACCAAGCGCGTTTACTTATAGCACTAAAGGGACGGCAATAGTCCCGCCCAAGCACGTTTACATAAAACGCTAAAGGAGACCTTTAGCGTCAATAAGAACGTCAAAGGCACATGACCAAACGTCCCTATTTTACGAGATGGGTGTAAGAATGTGTTGGGTTCGAGAGATATTTGCATAACACACAGACAGACAGACGTTCCTGCAATTTATAGATAGATGTTACAAAAAAGTGTTAAAAAGCTTAATATTTTAAAAAGTATAAATAGTAGAAAAAAAGTTGAAGTCCTATCATTAGCTGAAAGAGCTGAACATTTTAAAAGTTGAATGGTTTTAATAGCTGAAAGGATGCAGAAGTTATGGAGAACCAAAAAAGGAGTGAATAAATAAAAAAAATAAAAAATAAAGAACAGAATAACAATAGTTGGGAATGCTGAATCAGCATTCCCACTAATTATTGACCGAGCGGTATATTACAGACATACATTAATACTTGTTTTAATCACAATACCGTTGTGTTGTTTGAATTACATATCTCCGTGTGTGACTAACGTCATCCTTCACAAGCAATCTAACATTAGCCCAGCATGGATACATTCTATGCATCCAACATATTCATATAATACTGGTTACATAGTTATCGCGTTGTATTAACTTTAATTCTGTTTGCCTAGGCTATATTTTATTGGCTTGCAAAGTAGCTATCTGTTGCTAACACTATGTCAAAAAGCAGTAGCTAACTAACGTTACTGTCAAGATATGGTTTCTTTTTAAGACAGTGCAAACACATGACAACACTTGACGAGTCTTACAACACCTCTCTGGTCTCCAGTGAAACCATATCTTGGCAGTAGTTAGCTAACGTTTCTGCTTTTTGAGATAAATTAGCGTTAGCAATGGATAGCTCCTTCGCAAGCTAATATATCAACAGAATTCAGGTTAATAAAATACGGTAAGGTAACCAAAGTATTAAAAACTACTTACATGTGGCTATAGTGTGACAGGCCCACTGCTGTTCAGTCTGGCATTGTGAGACCTAACTTATCTACAGTGCTGCGTAGGGTTAGGTACCGAAACCCGGTTCCACTATGGAACCGTTCCTACGCAAACGGTAGTATTTGGACTGGATTAGAACGCAAATTTCGGATCCTCATTTCGGTTCCGACTGAAATATTTCCCCTCTGTCGCTGCGGCAGACTCTTTTTCTTTCTTTCTCCATTTTCTGCCGAGTGGCGCACGTGCCCGCTCGTGGTGTGACGCGCGCGTCCGCGCTATTCTCGGACACGCACTCTACAATCACAGCTGATAGACGGCTTTTTGTACACGCTCCGAAACGGACATAAAAATATCACACTTTCTCTGTAGTCTACCGTTTGCAAGCTATCGTAAATGTAGGCTACATTTGGGCTCACCAAAACGGAGTAAAAGCATATTAACCATTCATTGACTGCAAGTGATCGCTAGTAAACCGATTACACTGGCTCTGCTAGTCTATCGTTCAGGACAAGACCCTGTAGCCTGGTTGTGGGGGAGCGGGACAGCCTCCCCAAATTGTCTGCTCTTTCAAACTCCTACCTGTGTGTCCAGGCCTATTGGACACCATCTGAGAGAGTTTTCTCCAGTGCAGGACATGCCATTAGCCAGGAGAGGTGTCTATCTTGCCAGAGAAGCAAATATGGTAATTTTTCTGCAAAAGAACTGCTAAAGTTTGAAGCTGGTTGGCATACCAACTCAACAACATTTATTTAGTTGTTATTTGTTAATAGTGTAACTGTTATCTGTTAAATTATTGTAGTTATGTGTTAGGTGACTTAAGTTTAGTTATTATATATTTAAGTACTTTAAAACACTAATATATTGTTCAATTTAAATAATTTTCAATTAAAAAAAAACTCCATAAAAAAGCCTTTCTTTGATGTAATTTTTCAATTTTTCAAGAATCGGTTTAGGAATCATTTAGGAATCGGAATCGTTTTAAAAGTACGCATCAGAATCGTAGAAATCCAAACGGTACCCAACCCTAGTGCTGCGAGGCCTGTTCAGATGACATGTCGGCTGCTGTGTGTGAGCTAGCTAGATTGCTTGTGATGGATTAGTCAAACTAACGCAAGGAGATATGAGTCAAACTAAACAACGGCATTATAGTACACACAAATATTAAGACATTTCTATGATATAAGTCAATAATACAAAAAACTGACCAAAATGTGTTTTAATCCAGTAACATTAGTCGAACAGCCCCACTGTAGTCAGTATTTGCTGTACCAACAGGTGTTGACTGAAAAAGACTGTTCCTCCTAGTGTTGATGAACTGACCGAAGAGCCGGTTAATTGACCCAACTTGTGTCACTGAACCGGGAGAATCGAGTGCCATATGTCAATGAACCGACTCACTCCTGTTTTTTTCTTTTACCTCATTCGTGCCGTTGTGTGTAGCTGGTATTCTTCTGCTACTGTGTGTGTAGTAATCTAGCTCATTAGCGCCTCCACTGGAGTGGTGGTAGAGTCAATCAGGAAATGAGCTACCTAGACCCAAGGGGGTAAGCTTCTCCTCAGACCGCGTAGCTCTTATGGCGCCATTTTGATGCTACCAAGCCATCACCTCCCGTTAGCATTCCATTGACTGCCATTAATTTTGGCACCACTTTGACAGCGTACAACTTCACATCTGAAGTGTTTAAAGACTTTATTTGTCCATTTCTTATTTCTAAACAAACAAGACAATGTATAAAAGGCTCCATTACCTTGTATCTCACGATATGGCTCCGTAGCAGACGTTTTTGTAAAATAGGCTAACGATTGTGTCATAACCATGGGATTTACTGTTGCATAGTAGAGGAATTACCGTATAGTACAGGAGAAGCTCACAGGCAGTTACATTACATTAGCTGTTTAAGTTTAATTACTAATGTTAACTAGCATTTTAGTTAGCAATAATTAGCCTGTGTCCATGTTATCTCCTTACATATACCTACGGTCTCCGTCTCTGCAATATTCGGAATGATTGAGATTTCTCTTGGCACAGCTACCAGAAGACTTCCAACTTTCAGACAGGTTGCTCACATCATTTACATTTACGTTGTCTCTCTCAGTTGGAGGCTGCACAGTAACGCTCGGTGCTCCCCGGAAAAGTGCTTCTAATATCCTTCACTGGTCTTCGTCCAGAGCAACGGGATCTGTTGGTCCATTCTATATACAGTCTATGCCTAGACCACGCACCAGGCTACTGAACAAGACCGAAAGTAACCGTGCAACCGGCCGAGTCATGTACTCAAGCGGTGTCTTGGTTCTCGGCAAGTTTGAGTTATTAACCAAGCCTTGTTTCTGGTGCATCTTAGATGATTGTGTTCATGGAAATTCACCATTATCGATGTACATCACAGTAAGTACATCACATACAAATACACGTCATGTTATCTTGGTAGTTATGTAAAGTTAAATGTTAGAGAAGTGAATGTTGCTACATGGTAGGTAGGCTGTCACAAGGAGACCGTGCACTAGGCTACTGAACGAGACCGTAAGGACCGTAACCAAGGGAACTCCATGAGTCTATATTCAAACGGGTGTCTAGGTTGTCGGCAAGTTTGAGTTATCAACCGATCCCAGAAGCCTTTATTTCTCGTGCATCTTAGATGATTGTATACATACAAATTCATAGGCTACATTATTGATGGATATCACATACAAATACACGGCATGTTATCTTATGTTAAGTTAAATGTTTGTTACATGGTAGGTAGGCTGTCACCAGGAGACCGCGCACCAGGCTACTGAACGAGACCGTAACCGTGCCTAGTGCATTCGATTCTATGTAATCAAACGTAGCAGAAGCTTATGTCTCGTGCATTTTAGACT
The DNA here is from genome assembly GCA_023566125.1 of Zingel zingel. Taxonomy (NCBI): domain Eukaryota; kingdom Metazoa; phylum Chordata; class Actinopteri; order Perciformes; family Percidae; genus Zingel; species Zingel zingel. Next base: position 9,071,468 of record CM042337.1, read on the forward strand.
TGTGTTCATGGAAATTCATAGGCTACATTACCAAGGGGAAAGTATTATATCACATACAAATACACGTAATGTCATCTTGGTAGTTATGTTAAGTTAAATGTTAGAAGTGAATGTTGCTACATGGTAGTTAGACTGTCACGAGGAGACTGCGCACCAGGCTACCGAATGTAACCGTGGCCAGTGCGTGAGTCTAGTGTCGGTCAGTATGGGTGTGTAAATAGTATGTCGAGACCGAATGTAACTGCAACCACTCGAGTCTTCCACGGTGTCTTGGTTCCTGGCCGGGGAAGTAAACGCGTAATTTGCTCTCTGTGCTCAAAACATACAATTACTCGCTCAGGAATGAGGCACATATATAACGCCATACACAGTAACCTGTCGGAAATATACATAGCAGGGAGGACATTAGGCTATATATATAACGCCGCAACTGTGGTCCCTAAAAACCTTTCTAATGATTTACTCTACAACATTGTTAACAAATCACAAATCATCTTTTTTGTAATTTGGTGCCACTGGTTAGCAGGTAATGATTACATTATAACACAAATGCTATTTCTACTGTTAACCTGGTGATCATGGAACCAAAAGATGAAATTATTACCCCTGTGAGAGTTGTAAAATTCTGTCTTGTATTATAAACCATTGTGCAGTGTTTCTGATAAACCTTCAAACTAATGGATATATATATATATCAAGTGTATATTCAAACATGTACATACATCAATACAATAACAATAATAGCACACTAGATATACATTACATCAAATGTACATTAAGCCCTTAATATACAGTTTTCTTAAAGGACAAATCCGGCGCAAAATGAACCTAGGGGTTAATAACACATGATTACCAAGTCGACCGTTCTCTGTGACCAGTTTTAGATCACAAACAGCTAATTAGCTTATAACGCTAGTCGTCGGGGCACAGGTAAAGTAAAAAGAAATCGCTATTTCCATACCACTAACAAGGCTCAAAATAGCACCACACGATAGCATAATGAGGGTCCCTACATATAAGCATTGAGAACTTTGTAAGTGTACAGTTTATTAAAAAGTTAGTTTATAAAGACAGTACCATTTACATATACAGGCAGGCACCATCTTGGGAAAACAGTCACGACCAGTCGAACAACAAACGCCGTGCTTGAGCTATGTTACTGGTTACTGGTTACACAGCATTCGGTTTTCATTCCTACCCTCACCTATGGTCATGGAACAAGATCCAGGGCACAAGCGGCCAAAATGGGTTTCCTCAGGAGGGTGGCTGGTGTCTCCCTTAGAGATAGGGTGAGAAGCACAGTCATCCGTAAGGAGCTCGGAGTAGAGCCGCTGCTCCTTCGCGTCGAAAGGAGCCAGTTGAGGTGGTTCGGGCATCTGGTAAGGATGCCCCCTGGGCGCCTCCCTAGGGAGGTGTTCCAGGCACGTCCAGCTGGGAGGAGGCCTCGGGGAAGACCCAGGACTAGGTGAAGGGATTATATCTCCAACCTGGCCTGGGAACGCCTCGGGATCCCCCAGTCTGAGCTGGTTAATGTGGCTCGGGAAAGGGAAGTTTGGGGTCTCCTGCTGGAGCTGCTACCCCCGCGACACGATACCGGATAAGCGGACGAAGATGGATGGATGGACGGCGTTCGTCGTTCGACTGGTTGTGACTGTTTTCTGTACACTTACAAAGTTCTCAGTGCTTCGGTTTATATGTAGGGACCCTCATTATGCTAATTCAAAAACATCTGCATTCCATTGTTGGTCTAAGAATTCTTTCAAAGAAGTGTTGGACAGCAGTATGTTCCATGCACCATTGTGTCCAAAAACAACTTACATAAGGGGCTTTCCGATCGGAGGGATTTTTGCAGTTCTTAGAACTAAACGTTCCTAGAACACTTTTTTCGTCGTGTTCCAACAGGAAAAATTTGGGGATTTTTAAGTTCCTCTGGCCGCAGTAGCGTGCTTTTTTAGCTCCTACTTCAGAGCAGGGTCTTTTCCCTTTTCCCTTTTCCTAGGTGTACTTGATTGGTCGAACTTATAAGTCACGCCCACTGCCAACTCGGAACTTGCAGACAGAGCAACAACCAACAACGGGACATACTTATTCACCATTAAATTCACTTCTGACAACGTTTAGGTAAGAAATGAACTGTTTAGATTTCGAATATAAGCAGTCTTGCGAAAATTGATGCAGAATTGAGAATTTGCTTCAAAGTTTTCACAGTTGTGGAGCTCCATGAGGTGAGGCGACAGCCAGTAAGCGCCTTCCCCGGCCTCTAGCTCGTCACTCGGCCAGTCATGCTCAGACACCTCGCTGTAAGCTGGGGGTCTATCAGACCGCTGTCATAAATAAGAGGCTTTTATTTCGCCGTTGACGGTTCGTTTGTTTAAATATCACAACACGTGTCCATCATAAGATTAATGGGAACCTGTGGTTAACTGTCTTTTCGGAGTTAAACTCCACAAGCGTGTCCTGCGGCTCGCCGGCCGTCACACACACACACACACAAACACACACACAAACACACACACACACACACACACACACACACACACACACACATGTTGTTGTATGTGGCGCTAAGGTCTAGTGATGATGCTATAAAGACCGTTGCCGTGCTTGCGTCACTCCCTTACCCCTCCTACCAGTCCCTATGGCCAGTTGGCCAGTGGGAATGTAAACAGAAAAAAAGATTTTGGGGGAGAGTAGTTCTTAGAACTGCTTAGAAGTGTACTTTTCCTCTAAAAAGTACGAGTACTATCCGGTCGGAAAGCACCTATAACCACTCATACTGAGTGCTTGAGCAACTGTGACATCAAGTCCAAAGCCACTTAATGAATTTAATTGTAGCTTAAGGGCGTGCAAACAAGTCAACTGACACTGCAGGCCATGCCGCTAGAAAACTGACCAGCCAAGTGAGACATTCTGTCTCATTAAGACAAAATTCTGATTGATCTGCACTTCTGCCTGGGTCAAATTAAATCTAATGGAGTTAACTGAGCAAGAAAAACTACCACACTTGAATTGTACGGTCTCTAATTAAGATCAAACTATCCTGCAGAGATGTGTAAATAATCAAGGATAGAAAAACATTTGCACCAAACTGTTGCGTTTGATGATTTTGACAACTGTGCTTAAAATGGATGATGTGGAGTGCTTATCTCTGTAAAGGCGCTGAATAAAAAACAGCGAGGCTGCTATTAAGCTTCCTTTCCAAGGCCTCCTCTTAAATTTCATCCAGCACATGAATGTTATTTAAATCAATTGACAGAAGACAACAGATGGTGAATGTCAAAGAGGAAGGGAGACGCTGCTCAGTAAACACAAAGCCAAAAACTTTGATCACTCTCATGCTGCATTTTCTAAACTGTAAGTCAGGATCCAAAAGGGGACCAGGGGCAGTAAATCTAAAAACAGCAAGGTGCACTGCAAAACGCCATAAGAGGTATTTTCTACCAATGGCCATCAAACGGTATAATTCCTCCCCCCTCTGTAAGAAGGACAGCTAAAACATCGGACACTTAAAACAATAATATCAACATCATGCGCAATATTACTAGTGAAGTGGAGAGGACAACGGCTTTGCTTTGTTGTCAGTGTCCTTTTGCATTCTCCAAAAACTACATTCATCTTCCAATCAGTTCTAGTACTAGGATCACCAGGAACTGAGGCCGACGTCTCAAAGATCATGTTTTTAACCAGTTATCTCAGTATACACGCTGCCTGGGTGCAACCTAGCATTGAAAACGAGGTAGGGAGTTTCATTTATTTGGGCATTCTCTCAAAAAGCAGGCTGAATGGATTTGACAATGAAGCACTGACACAGCACTCTGAAGAGAGCCAAGTGGAAAGACGGGTGTTCTTGATTTGTACTTAACATGGTAAAAGAAACTAATCATTTTCAAAAGTGGGTTTTTGTATATATAATTAGAGCTGCAACTAACAATTTGGATTATGAATCACACAATTACTCAATGGCTGGTTTTTACCTATCAGCGTTTCATTTTAGCTTGAGACATGTGCTAACTAACAATTAAGAGAAATTCGGAGCCGGATTATAATTTAATATTTTAATTACAAGTAGGCTAAATGTTGTTTGAAGAGCAGCAACAGTAATGTTTACAACAGCAAAGCCACTGCCAACTCACTGGAAACAATCTAAAATGTCAGTAAAATAAATAATATTCCTGACATCAAAATACTGAGTCAAGTTTAGAAAGAATGAAGATTCAAGAGATTTATGGGGGGCTGGTTTCTCAGCCAGCAGCTAGGTTTACAAGAATATGCTAATTTCTTTTAGTTGATCCAGTCTAGCACCCCAAAAGCCCTGTTTAATTCAAACAGTCTTTTGTGTAAATATATGTAACTTTGAATGACAATATTCTTTACATAAAATTATCTAAATGTTATTCCTTCATTTAGCGCATATATTTCAAAAGTGGCCATTTCTGAGTGGTAGACAAAGAAAAAAGAAAAAAATTGCCTGCCACAATGGCCGGCAGTGAAAAAAGTTTATTTCAGACCCTGCCTCCAATGTTTAATTTGTATTTGTTTAGTTTATAGTTTAGGTGCATAGGTAGCTTCAAGGTCCATTAAAAAGCCATTGTAAGAGTTTTGCAAGAGGTCAAGTGTCATCACCTGTTGGCTCACTCCCTAAAGAGGTTCCCTTTATCCCCCAATCACTGTTAGTGCAAATACTTACAAGTCCCGCTGGACCAACTGTCCCCCAGTGTCAGTTCCACCTGGCTACATCATTTTATAGTTAAACTTTTGACTTTATTATTAGAGATTGCAGTAATATACATAATAGTACAGTTTTTATACGGACCTGTCCGTGCCTGCGTCAGTTTCCAGCAGAAATCAGGACTTGGCTGAATCCTGGAGGGCTGACTCTTTTTCTGCTTTAAGATGAATCATTCACAAGTTGAAGGAGCTAATGGGATAACATTTCACTGGAATTGTACCTTGTACGAGTTAACTGCGTGTTACTGCTTTGCATGGTTGAACGGTGCAAGAAGATGGCTGGGGTCTGTGTTGCTTGGCTGTGTTTTGATGCTTGCATGGCTTCTTATACTGAATGTGGATACTGTTGATGTGTAGCCTAACTGTGCTAATGTCTTGCTGCTTCCTGTAGTTCTACATGGCTTACTGAGAAAGCGTATTTGTTGCTCTAGCTGTCTGTATGGTGTCTTGTTGACTTCTGTCTGTATAGTTTAACCTGTAGTGTTTCCTGTTGCTCTGGTCGAAAATCATCTAGCCAAAGGACTACAGTTGAAAATTAGCCGGCTGGCTAACACTGGCACATTTACAGAAATGTTAATTAATGTGTGTTGTCCTTTAAAAAATAAAGAATAAGAATAGGAACAAATAAAAATTGATTGATTGGTTGATATCCCCCCATTTATAATGTATTAGCCCTATATAACTGCTTACTAAATTGTTTACAATGTAATGTTGTAAGCAGATAGGCCTAGTCGATAGCCAATAATATCAATCTACTTATGCACTGTAAAACTGATACTACTGATGGTTCTATTAAAAACTAGAGCTGCAATGATCGACAACAATTGAATAAACATTTTTGACAACTGTTTTGACAACTGATTAATCTTTTTTTTTTTAAAATCACTTCAGCACTGAGCTTATTCACCACAACACTCTCAGAAGCTTTGGATGACAGAACCCACCAAATGGAGAAAAAAAACAACTACTATAGGTTGTAGAGTGGACAAAGACATCACACACGCACATACAATTAAGGAAAAGAAAAGTTATTTATATGGCGTTATCTACGGTCCTGGCTCCCTGTTTCTCCTCTCAGTCTTATGTAAGTTGAAAAAGGGTCCCTGTCTGCCAAGTTCTGGAATATAATCTATTTGCTAATTATAAACCAAGGCTAAAGCACAACCAAGCCGCTCCAATGAGCTCAGGGCTGTACCCAGAGGCTGGGGAAGAATTAGAATAGTCTGCGCACACACACACATGCACATAGCCTCAGAGTGATTAGACCCGCCCTGGATGCGAACAGCAATTAACTGCAATCTGAGCCCTGTCCCTCTCCTCCCCAGCCCTCCCACCATCTCTTCCTGTGTCTCTCATCCCTCGTTCTTTTATCTGCATGTCAGCCCTTTCACTATCTTGATTATTCTAAAAGGGATCCCTTGATGTTTTGGATTTTACTTGGTATCTTTTCTTCAGCACACACAGATCGCGTTGCTGCTGAAGAAAGCGATTACACATACGCTCCTGGATAGGAGAAAAAAAAATGCTCTTGTAGGCTGTTTGTACTTCTTTAAACCAATCACAATTGTCTTGGGCGGCACTAAGCTCCAGTCGCAAAGACGGTGGATCTGCAAAATGAACTCGGGAAGGAACTTGTTTTGGTGGAACATTTGTACCCCGCAAAAGAAAACACGACATAAAATATTAAAGGAAGTTAACTGTTCACACAATACAGTAATGTGAGCTATATAAATTAGCTGAATACATGGTTAAACGTTATAAGCCAGGCAACATTGCTTTACTTCCCAATCTTTAATTCTAGTTTCCATCATTAGTATGTACAGTAGCATGTTAGCTCCGGCACTAGCAGCTGTTGCTTTTAAAGACTACGATAGTGGCAACATAGGTGGAGCAGAACGGAGAATAAAGAAAGAGTATTTGGCTAGTGGGAGGCTTCACACAGCGGTCCACATCTGGTGGGTCAGACTGCCTGCTAACCAGCCCACAGACCCACAAAACATCCCACAGAATCTTACTGGTTCTCATATTTACGAAACACAACTTTCAAAACTCCAAATTATTATATTATTATTCTCTCTCGTCATGCCCTCATTCCTGCCAGCTCCTCGGGTGCACTGTTCGCTAGAACTTTAAAACTGTCATTATTTTCTTTTGACCCTCTATTTCTTCATCTTTCTCACTACCCTGTTTCTCTGGTCCCTGAACGCCTCTATCCAAAAACTTGTATGGGCAGCTATCCCTGTCTGCTCGTTCAACCTTCTCCACTCCATCCCGGAGTATATCCTTCATCTAAAATCGTCCTGCAACTTGCTCTCCCAAACGTCTGGGCTCCTTTTTTTTTTTTTTTCACACCTCCCCATTCGTCCATCTTTCCCTCCTTCATATCATCCATTCAACCCTTTCAACCTAAGTGGCCCCATCTGCCCTCTTGCCATCTGTCTCCATTTCTCAAAATTTTCAAACTTTTTCATCATCTGTAGTTTCTAAATCATCTCTCCCATTCCATTTTTCCTTTCCACAACCTTGTGACACTATTTTAGGGAGCAAAAATAAAAAGAACATTGCTGACAACAGTTGAAAAGAGATATTGCGAAAGGTGTGAGGCATAGAAGAGAGTCAAGAAGCAGGGAGTGTGTGTTTAGTGCCGGTGTGTAGAACTAGACAGTGTGAGCAAATAAGAGATTATGAAACAACAAAATAGACATGCACATCAAGAACAATGTGGAGACAGACAGCGAACCAAGAGGAGAGAATAGAGTAGAAAAACAGAGATTCTGCAAGGGAGAGGAGTGAGTGAGAGAACAAACAAGTGAGAAAGAGAGCAAATAGTAGAAAGAGCAAAGGCCAGATTAAAAAGCGCTAGGCTGAAACTGAAAAGGGGAACTATGGATCTATAACCTGCTAAGCTGCGAACATACACATAGAAAGAACTGTACTCACTGTGCTAACAGTCATGCACATTCTCTCAGACATGCATGCACATGACTCAAAAGCACTAAAGTAACAGTGTTCACTTGGCACAGAAGTGTAGGCTATTTGCTATGAGGATTTTTCTCAGCTTTCTGACATTTTATAGATTAGCTGAAAATGAAAATAGTTATTAATTGCAGCCCTAGCTAACTTCTTACCTGAAAATAAGGCCTGTATATACTGTGACTTTTTCTGCAAATTATCAGTGGTGGAAGAAATATTCAGTCCCTTTACTTAAGTAAAAGTACTAATACCACACTGTAAAAATGCTCAAGTAAAGTAAAAGTCCTGCATTTAAAATGTGACTTAAGTCAAATACACTCATAAACTCTCTTCAATGCAAAATTAATTTAGGAAGGAGGCGTTATTAAAGCGCTCTCATGCACAAGGACACACATACATACACCTAAAAAATTCTAAAAGACGGCAAGGCATTTTAAATTCTTGGAAAGAAATCATTGCAGGTTTTTAGTGTTGAAGGAAGCACTTGGGAAATGAACATACAGCAGTGGTGCAGATGAAAAGTGATATCACTCTTTTAAATTAAATCATCTCCGTCTTTCCTCGCCCCCGTTTTCCGCATCTTTCCTGTCTCCCTCTATTTTAAATCATTTATATAATTTAACTAGTTATTTTCATGCAGGGTGCACATTCTGAAGTGAATAATATGAAAAGCAAGGTGTATTACTTTAAGGCGTCCTACCACTACCACAAGTCATGAAAAGTCCATAGTCTAGGGCAGGGGTCTTCAACATTTTTTAGGCCAAGGACCTCTCAGCTGAAAAAGACAGTGCAGGGACCCCCTACTGTATATATTGTGTAAAATTGAGTTTCATATTAAACTGGGCCTACAATAATGCAATTACACATACATACATACATGCATACGTACATACATACATACATAGGCTTAGAGCCTTTACACATACCTTTTAAGTTATTAAAATATAATAGTTAACATATTCATATATTTATACATTATCTTTTAATGTTAAATTGTGGCACAGGGAGCATATGCTTAACTGTATCTGTGGATGGCTACCTTATGGCTACCTTATCTATAGGCCAGTAAGCCTATCATCAAAAAAAGATTTATTGTTGCAAATACTATGTTTGAATCATGTTAATGTATATTTTCAGACATATTTTATTATATTTTTTGTTTTGTATTGAACTATCGAACAATAATTTGGTGGCCCCCCTGCAGCAACTCTGAGGACCCTCTAGGGGTCCCGGACCCCCTTTTGAAGATATATGGTCTAGGGGTTGGTGGGTTGGTTGGTAGGGGTTGGTTGATGGTTTAACCTCCATTTTACATTAATTCTCATGTAAATTAGCATCAGTTTGCTGCTGTATCTAAAAGACATTTCACTCTCAAACTACAGAAATAAACTGAAAACTAGTCAAAAAGAGAGGAAAGACGTAAGAAGTAATAGCTTTCATTATTGATCAGTCAGATGTTTACCCAGGGCACACATCTGTACAAATGCTTTTTAAGAATCCTCACATCTCACTTACAAGATGTTTTTGTGTTGCTAAATACTTCAATAATTAATTAAGTCTATTTTAATATACAAAAGACTATGTATAGTTTAGAATCTGTAATATAAATAAAAGTCTCTCTGACTACTAATCATCACCATATGCCACACAACATGTATTCTGTTAACAAAATATAAAAAATAAATCAAACAAATATCAATCAAAATCTCTCCAATTCAACAAAATGAAAGATTTATATAAAACATCATATTGTTGAGTCAAAATCAAAACCAATAAGCTGTTGGATCAGATGAGAGCCAGGGGTTTCCCATCATGCCCTGTTGTTTGACCACATTAACCACCAAGGCACCACACCTCAAACAGGCATTTGATGGTTTGTCCCAAAACAAGGATGAGCCAAAATGTCCTCATTCCAAGATCTAAAACTCAAATTGGTCCTCACAAAGATAGACGTACAAGAGCACACAACACACACATATACGGAAAGTGTCTGATACTTATGCAGCAGCTGATGAGGATCAAAGTGGAGCAGATCTTATTTCTGGCCTTGTGAGTCTCTCTCTGTGTGTGAGTTTGGGAGGGAAAGGCGTGTACATGCACGTGCACAATATGAAAAATTATTGCTGACTTTAACAGACCCTACCAATTGATCTCACTCATGCAAATAAGAACATTTTTTAAAATGATTTATTTTCAAGAGACAACACCTAAAACTTATCTTTGTCGATCCTCTTTCTTGTTGTATTTTAGACTAATTTCTTTCACTTTAATTGTCTGTTTAAAAGTTAAAGGGGCGCTATGCAGTTTTGGCAATTTCTTCGCTGTTTTCTCGCTTTTTGCTCGCAGGTTTCTCTATGTATTTGTCAGCTCCGTAGTTTACTTGTGTCTGACTCCTCGCTCAGTCAGTCTGCCGTTTCCTCATTCTCTGTTCCTCCGACAATGCTTTCCTAGCTTTCTGCTTCTTTTTTGCCGGCTCAGCCATGACGATAGTGTGAAAGACTCCATAGCTACCTTGTTCTTATAGCTAGCCGGTTCCTGAATGGGGGTGTGTATGTGTGCAGTGCCGTGAAGCAATTTGTTACATCGCAAGACCTGATATCACGCGATACTTCCTGACGCTGAGGCCGGCAAGGGTGGTTTTTCCGCTCATAGGCGCTAGGGGGTTGGGTTGGGCGATGTCCCCTAAGTCGACGATGTTGACAGTAATACATCGCGATGGACGATGATATCGTCGTTGGGGATGGTGAGGGGGCGGGGTGGGGGGGGGGGGGGAGGGGGGAGGGTAGGGGGTGTAAGCACTTTTTATTTGACTATATCTCTTTACATAAATATTTATTTCTACTACTATGGGCTAACAGTTAACATAGAAACAATCAGACATACATTTAAATGCCCTCTTTAATTAGACAGTATTACATGGCTATGCTGCTGCCTGCTGCTAGGGGCAGTAAATTACAACTTGAACCACTTTCACTTAGCTACGGCGCCGTAAAGTCTAGACTCAATCAGATCTGTGATCTGCAACGACAGTACAGTGGAACGTTTGCCTTTAACAGAGCGACAGTAATATATTCTCGGTTATATTTACACCGAATAACGCTTTCAATAAACAGAAACATAACTCTTGCAGCGCACATGAACAGATGCGCAATATTAGCTCACACATAAAATAGCACCCTCGTGAATTAGCCTACTGTTGCTAACGTACATTCATAAATCCTACATAACATCAGACTTACTTATTGATGCACGCACACCGCTGCGTCCAAGCCAGGGTGCAGAGCATGGTTACCGCATGCTGATACGTTAGTCTATGTATGTTACTAGTCAAGGTAGAGTGAGCTGCTACTGACAGGGAGAGAGAGAGACTCTAAGGGAAAAAAAGCTTCCACTGCGCAGCACAGCACAGCGACCAACACAGTGGTGGACGATGATATCGTCCATTGGCACAACGGGGGAAGCAAGACAGCCACCATTCAACCTGAAAAAAGTCGTATAACCATTCCAATGACTCCGAAGCTGTTCAGTTAGGGTAAATTAAGCTAAAAAAAAACTGCATAGTTCCCCTTTAACAAACTATTGATCCACATTTTGACGAGTTGAAACTCCCGACCAATCCAAACCCAGGGAGGATTCTGATCCCAAGCCCAATGTGAGTGGAAATGTTTGCAAACAGGTTCAGGATTCACACCCACCTGCGAACAAATCACACAAAGTTAGATATGGTGTCCTTTAATGACACCATACCAACTGCCTGTGTGGGGTGATGATAATAGAGGCTTGACACATCAATGAGGCATGATAATCTACAAGGCAAATTACTTTTTGTGGTTGACTTCAGACCAGCGTGAGTCTTCCTCTGACCTGATTGATCAGCACACACCCTGCTGTCAGCTTTTGGCCCACTTCTGTTGACTCCTAACCCAGAAAGGGGTTTTGTAGGCTCTGACATGTGGGTGCGTCTGATTGAGCAGGGAGGGGGTTCCTCTGGGATCCTCGACTACCAGACTCATTACAACACACACACACACACACACACACACACAAACACACACACACACACGCGTGCGCGCACACACACACACACACACACACACACACACACACACACACACACACACAAACACACAAGCCTCCTCTGGCCTGTAATGACCCACAAACTCCATGTGGGTCAGATCATACACTAAACCCTCCACTCCATCCTGACTGAGAGACAATGTGTGTATGCTTATATCCATCACTACTCATCATTCATTTTGCCACCCATCCCTTTCTTCCCTCAAGAAAACAGCTGCCTCTTTTTCTCTACCATATTTCATGTTGTTTGTTTTCCCCTCCATCCTCTCTCTCTCTCTCTCGCTCTCTCTCGCTCTCTCTTTCTCTCTCGCTCTCTCAACTCAACCTGTGTCTCTCTCTCTTATACAGAGCCAGACTCAAATCTCCCAAGAACAGGTGGATCTGTTCCAACACATTCATCTTCATTGCCAGCATCTCACACAGTCTCTCTGAGGACAGGTACAAAGCCATCATCTGCCTCTGCTGCCATCTTCTGTCCATAAATGTCATTACTTGATCATGCAGATCCACTGAATCAGAGTTGGGAGTTAAAGTTTGGGTTTTAGACATTTAATTGTAAATTGTGACTTTCTAAGATTTTCTTCCTCAGGGAGAACAGGTGCTTAATAACCTCTAATCAAACCTAATCCTTTGCCTTGTCAAAAACACTGCAGGTTACTATAGGTTTTAAGCAAAGTAAGTCTAGCCAGACTTGCTGACGAGTGCATCTTATGTTACAGCAGATAAACACACCATTTAATCCATTACTTACATTGTTGCATGTGTTTTTGTGCGTCAATTTCCTCTAGTTGACATTGTTTCAAAATGTTCATACTTGCTGAAAATATGTATCATTTAATATCTACTATGAGTGAGCTATAACTGAGTCTTTATGCAAGAATATGTGTTCTCTTCACTCTCTTTTTTCCATCATTTGGTAAAACATTTGGTTGTATGTTCATTCCTGTAAGGCCTGTTCTTTTTATATGAAGCATTCTACCAACTTCAAAAATGAATTTCTTTGATACTGGGGGGCTGAAATGTCCAAATCGTTATTGGTACTATTTAGCAACACAATCAATAATTATAATAATAATTACAATAATAATTTTTCTTCTGGAGATGCTCCGTCTTGGATGGACATACGGTCAGGTTCCTTTAAGGTACCATTACATTTGTACCTGTATTCAGCCAATCTAAAATACTTAAGAACGCATACTCCTCATCCTAAAGTTAATATGGTTATGGTCATCTTGTCTGTGAATATTCAACTTGACCCTGAGATGATTTTGCTGCACCTGTATCCAACAAATCTGTATCTGAAACCCCAAGAAAATAAATGTAATTATTTTGTTATACTACATACTATAGCTCTCATCTGGAAGGAGATGGATGCACCTACAACTGGTGTTTGGATCAAGAATATTGTGCAATGTATGGAGAGACTGGCATACAGTTGCGTTCAAAATAATAGCAGTCCAAAATCAATAACCTCATAAATCAAATTTTTTGGTGGAAGTGATATTTATACATGGCAAATAATTTACTAGTAAGTGTTGTAGAGTTATAGAAAACCAACAGACCCAACAGTCGTGACATGCATGCTGCTCATTCTGTGTAATTGAATCTGTAATTGAAAGGGGCATGTTCAAAATAATAGCAGTGTTGTGTTCAATTAGTGAGGTGATTGATTCTGTGAAGAAACAGGTCTCAATTATGGTCCATATTTAAGGAAGGAAGGAAGCAAATGTTGTGCATGCTGGTTATAGTGCATTTCACACTGAAATACTCAGCAAAATGGGTCGTTCCAGAAATTGCTCTGAGGAACAGCGGCTTTGATTAAAAAGTTGATTGGAGAGGGGAAAACATATAAAGAAGTGCAGAAAATTATAGGCTGCTCAGCCAAAATGATTTCAAATTCCTTGAAATGGCATCCAAAGCCTGAACGACGTGGGAAAAAACGGTCAACTACCATTCGAATGGATCGAAGAATAGCCAAAATGGCAAAGGCTCAACCAATGATCAGCTCCAGGAAAATCAAAGAATACTTAAAGTTACCTGTGAGTACTGTTAGGATCAGAAGAAGGCTATGTGAAGCAAAGCTATCAGCTAGAAGCCCCCGCAAAGTCCCATTGCTGAAAAAAAGACATGTACTGAATAGGTTGGAATTTGCCAAAGGACACAATGACTGGCCAAAGGAGAAATGGGGCAACATTCTGTGGACTGATGAGAGCAAAATTGATCTTTTTGGGTCTAGGGGCCGCAGACAGTTTGTCCGACGACCCCCATGCACTGAATTCAAGCCACAGTACACTGAAGACAGTAAAGCATGGTGGTGCAAAAATCATGTCATGGGGATGTTGCTCATACTGTGGTGTTGGGCCTATTTATCGCATACCAGGGATCATGGATCAGTTTCAATACATCAAAATACTTGAAGAGGTCATGTTGCCTTATGCTGAAGAGGAAATGCCTTTAAAATGGGTATTTCAACAAGACAATGACCCAGAACACACCAGTAAGTGAGCAAAGATTGATGTTATGGAGTGGCCAGCCCAATCCCCAGACCTCAATCCCATAGAAAACTTGTGGGGTGACATCAAAATGGCTGTTTCTGAGGCAAAACCCAGTAATGCAGAGGAATTGTGGAATGTAGTTCAATCGTCCTGGGCTGGAATACCTGTTCACAGGTGCCAGAAGTTGGTGGACTCCATGCAACACAGATGTGAAGCAGTTCTCAGAAATAATGGTTATGCAACTAAATATTAGTGCAGTGATTCAAAGTAAAGCAAACCCTTGAGACATTTTTTAGTTTATACAGTAAATGTTTGAGTTGGTAAAGAAAAATGCAAATACTGCTATTTTTTGGAACAGCCTAATATTCCTTTTTCTTCACTTTCTGTAGAGGTATAACACAAGCTTGATCAATATTGGTCATGTTTTGTTTTGGAATTGAATGTGCAGCATTGATATTATGAAATTAAAAGCTATTCTAAGGATTTTGAGCATTACTCAAAACACACTGCTATTATTCTGAACACAACTGTATATATTGAGAGGCAAATTGGGGGTGTATGAGAAGAAGACATAGGGGAGCTATTACTGTGATATTTTCATATAATTTGCTTTTTGATTGTTGCAGTACGGCAGAGGTTGAGAGAGAAATGTTGTTTTGGGTTGGGACAGGGGATGGGAGGGTTGTTGAAAATTGTAATTGCAATGAAAAATTAATTTAAAAAAAGTGTTAAAGTTAAGTTAAATTAAATGAAGAGACATAAATAGAAGTGAAGAGATTTTAATTCCAGAGCTCGCCTCCCTGTTCTACACGTTCTACCAAAACAAGTTCCTTCCCGAGGCTATTTTCATCATTCACACATCAGATCATAACCATCAGGTTGGTTATAACCAATATATATATATATATATATATATATATATATATATATATATATATATATATATATATATATATATATATATATATTAATTTGTTTTTTTATGGAGACATTTGTTTTCCAGAGCTCATAATAGCCTTTTTTCCAACTGTCTTTTTAACAAAAGTCTCATATTTTATCCTTGAAAAACATTGCGGTGCAAATGATGTTGTGTAACATTAATTAGGCTACTAAACTATGACCATATACAAGGTGAGATAGACAAGAATTATTGCTAAAATATCATCAGTCTGAATCATATAGCCGGTTTTACCAAATAAATTTCTTTTTTTTTTTATTTCAGATATAAGTAACTACCTGAATCATACTCCCATCTGTCATTTGGAGCAGATTTGTGGTGATGTGTTTATGTCGGGACACTCTAAACCATCCAGACATTTCCTGAGGTAAAGCTTTCCGTTTGCTACGAGACTAGTGACATGACTGGCTGAGAGAGTATTTAATAATCACCACACCTGCTGTTCTATATTCACCTTCACATGGCCTGAATTTACCTGCCTGAATTTACCTGCCTGTCTGCTCCAGTCAGGATGAGTGTCCAGAGGTCTGTGCCTATAGGAATGATGGGTAATAGCGAAGTGGTTATGGACCTGCAATGTGTGATAACAAGGCAGACATGGCTACACATCCAGAAACACATACACGTAGATGCCTGTACACACACAAGAAAACACACACTCCCAGACTCACAGACCAGATGACGAGTTGTCAATGTTGATAAATTCTACAATTTTAAAACCAATCTACAAAAGTACACAGAACCTCCCACGGCGCCACACCCTCACTCACACACACACACATATATTCAGACATACACACTGACACACACACACACACACACAGCCTGGCGTAGGGATACATTAGGTGGGAAACAGGTCCTCTCCTCCATACTTTTGTGTTGCCAGGGGTGGTATATTAAACAAAATTGCCAATCGTACTGAAAAATGCAGAGCCGAGGAAAAATTGTCTCTATCCATCCATCTACTGTGAATAAACATTACACTGAGAAAATGAATGCATTGCTTAGAAAATGAATGGTAACCATTACAAACAATTCAAAATGAATTCACAGCACGTAAAAAGCAGCAACTTCATAGGTATTTGTATTATTTTTTAAATCTATTTTCAACAGATTTGGGGAAATCAAAACTTACGATTTCTGATGTGTTGCTTAGGGACTGTTCGTTATTTAATTAAGGGGCCACCGGAGGAGTTTTGTGGCCTCTAACCTAAAAAGACTTGACCCTCCCCTCATCAGTAATAATTTTCCTATAACCCTCCAAAATGATTTGAAAAAGAGGCATGACCTTCCCCTTGCGTGCAAGTTTGCACTTAGCAAAGAAGTACAGATACCATTTGATTTTTACAACCATGACGTACAGGAGTTAACCTCTGCATTCTCATCTTACACATCACACTCCTCTGTTATGGTGTAGATTTACTCACTGACATTGTTGTGGAAACACAATAAGCATGGAAACTAAATACACACTTCATGCATTACTGCATTACTTCAAATACTAAGTTACTCCTCTAGTAAACTAGTATTCACATGAAATAAAACAATAAAACATTCAGCAAAGGACAATGGGAAATAACAATTCAACACTAGTTGCTATGGACTGGTCACTAGGCTTCATCATTGTATATTTTAGCACATAGGTAAAGGTGCCGAAGCTGAACATTATATTCCAAAACGCAATAGACAGATGCTTAAATTCAACTAAAATTGTAACGGTGAACAATCAGTGTTCGACCTACAGTCTGTTGAGATGCCTCTCCAAACTCACCATAAAATGTTAAGACACGTTGAGAAAAAAGATCCATATTTTGCCGTAATCCAATGAAAAGGAAAAAAAGTAATCCACAGCGATCAGTAGATCCACAAAAAGGGTCCCGGTGTATCCAGCAAGGCCGATACGAGCGTCACATTCACCAGCCAGCTCCGAACAGGTGAACGAGGCCTCTCCACTTCGCCGTTTAAACAAAGTGGAATAAACGTATACAAGTCCAAATCTACACAAAATCTGCAATCAATTAGTAAGCTGACATCACATGTATATACATGGCATTTAGGAAACATTTATTGCAAGGTTGGCACGGCAAGATGTCCAGACTAGTGCAACAGTAACTTTCGTTTTTTGCGTCCTGCTGCTCCCATCGTCAGCCAGGTAATATTTTTTTTACTAAAGCAGTATATGAAATCAGATGTATTACCTACCACCATTTAATTGTTTTGTGTTATTTAAGATATTTATAAAATATCTGGTCATGCCAGACGTAATTATTCCACTCATTTTTTAAACAATGCAATTACCTGTTTCAGCCACCAGGGGAGCAGCCTTTTTGCTCCTCCCAGCAAACTCTGCGTATGCGGTCAGACCCATCTGCTAGGGGGCCGAGACTGAGAGCTACATGGATAAATATGCACCAAACAAGCCACTTTGAAATTGTGCTCCTTTAATGAATAAAAAAGTTGGGTGACCCCCCCCCCCAAGACTAAAAAATGTTGGATGACCCTCCCCTCAACAAAAAATAAAAAGACATGACCCTCCCCTATTTTCCTCCGGTGGTCCATTCCATAAATACCGAACAGTCCCTTATACATTGCGAAAACGTTGTGAATCTTTGTACAGTGATGTTATGTTGTCTAAAACTCAACTGGTAGACAGGTGCAGAGGAGAATGAAGTCTTGCAACAGAAGGTAGTGACATCCTGCACACTGTCACCACTTTTTTTTAATGACTTTAATGCT
This sequence comes from Zingel zingel, assembly GCA_023566125.1. NCBI lineage: Eukaryota > Metazoa > Chordata > Actinopteri > Perciformes > Percidae > Zingel > Zingel zingel. The sequence goes on from CM042337.1 coordinate 9,089,435, forward strand.
GACAGTGTGCATGATCCTGGGTGGAGAAAACATTTGAGAAAATTGGAAAAACAAGTAGATGTAACATACTCCCTTGCACTAATCAGGATTTAGCAACATTTCAGCCCAAATCCAAAACAGTTGGGGTCATTTGCTTATCTAGTCAGTCCACTGTCACTATAATCTGATGTAATGGGCCTTTAGCAATTTTAAAACTTTTAAGGACCAAAATCAAGCAAATATTTAAAAGATTTTTTAGCCCTGGCCTGAACTGCATGATCAGCTGACTTGTTAGACTGACTCTTACTTATTCTAGGTTCGCAATTAATTTTAATTAATTACAGGAAGTGTGAATTGAACACATCCTTACGTATAATTATGTAGTTCTTTCCAGCAATTATTAAGAACTTATTATGATTTTATGGACCTGTAAAATAAAGCGACATTTCACAGTTGTTTTGGATACATTATACCAAACAGTATGTGGTATGGTAAGTATCTAGAGTGTTGCCTGTACAGAACTGAGACGGTCAGCTAGATTTAGCTACTGCCAGATCATACATTGAACAACAACTTAGGTGGTCAAATATGACACAAGGAGGGAGATGAGAGGAGTGGGACGCATAAAAAGAGCAAGAAAGCCCTAAAAAGACAAGAAAGTTTCACTGACAAAGAATGCAGAAAAGGGAGAGAAAACTAAGTTGATGCTAGCGAACAAAGGAGAAACAGTAATAGGGAGATGTACAATAAATAGACTAGAAGACAGAAATAGGGTGTGGAAAAAGCTATGGAAGTGGAAAGTGGGAGAGGTTGAAAAGGGGGAGTGAGAGATAGAAAGAGAAGATAGAGAGAAGGTGGGGGCATGGCAACCTCCCATACTAGGATATGTGACACCGCACAACAGCCGTCCATCAGGCCAGCTGACCGCTATTTCCAGCATGAGATGACCCACCAGCTGTACAGAGGGGGAGTGGGCAAGAGACACACACAGAGACAAGAGAAAGTGTGTGAGAGAGAAAGAGAGAGAGGAGGGGAGGGGGATACAGGCTTTATTTATGCATTGAAGCTTTATTTAAGCTGGTAGCTCACTCAAGGAAAAAAGTTATTTACACAGACAGAAAAGAGCAGAAGGGGGAGATTACCTGTCCCAGTCCCCATTTGTATAAGAAAAACATGACCCTACTGTTTGACTCTGTGTCTCACCGCCCAGTGAACCATTCTAGGTCATCTAGTATTTACAAGCGCAATAACAGGAAATAAAATCTCTGCTCATCAACTAATCCCAGCACGCTGTGAGAGATTCAGTGTCATGGTCACAGATCACACAAACAACATTTTCACCCAGAACGTTTTTAGCCCTGGGTATAGATGGCAGCTTAGCCCGGATATAATTTAGTCCCAATTTAGTTCTACAAATAATACTAATGATACTGTTGACTTTAAATGCAGCAAGCGAGGCCTGGACTGAACTAACTGGATAGTTCAGGGTTAAAAGGAATTAAATGTACTCAATTTGGCACACAGGGTCACAAGACATAACAATAACCTAAGAAAATAACATCACATTACAGGGAGGGGCAGCCCAACCACATCCCACAATGTTTTATATTGCATGCCTTCATGTTCTTTGATGATTGATTCATGGCAACAACAAAAATCAGGAACATATTTACGCAAATAAAATTGGTACAATTTTGAGATAGTTAAGTATTGCCATTTACTGGTACTACTTTTCAGAGGGCCGTATTGTGCTTTTTACACAATGACATTTAGGCCTATTAGACAGCTAAAGCTACTTTTCAGATGAAGATTGGACTCAATCAGCTGTTTTTTTTTAATTTTTGGCATGTGACCTGAAATAGTATCTGGATTCAGATGCCTAGATGTCACGAAGAAGACATTTCTCCTCTAAACTTCTCACATGGTTTCATCTAAATTAAAGATCCTCAAACTTTATTTGCCACTTTAAGTTTATGCAGATAGTGAATTAACCTGACTTGGAAGACCCTGAGAACTACTGTGCAAACAGCACTACTGAGCTGTATATAGGATTGATGAAAAAGGTAATGAAATTCATTCATTCATTCATTGTCTTAATTGCTCATAATTGACATATTGTGAAACTACAACTGTAGTATACTTTACTGTGTTTTCTGCGACAAGCGCCAACTGAATTACTGAATTAAATGATTCAAACTTCCATTTAGTCGATGTCCCCACAGTGTTGCATGACAGGGGATAATACTGTTGAAACTCTGATTTTGAATTTGTTTTCCAGTACAGAAAAGAGTAAGTAACTGTCTATAAATATTTTGGGAAGCCGTTTTTCTTTGGGCACGCTGCAGTTATTGAATAGGTTTAAACTGTGATTTGTCAGTCCGTTTTATGTTCAGCTGATATTCTAATAGTGCCAACACTAGACTGACTAACCTTCTATTTCTATTGTGAAAGTTTAAGAATAGCTTTGCTAAAGCAACACACCTTTTAATTCCAGCTTGCTATTGGCATTATTGTGCACTTTTCACAGAAACAGGAAGCTGGTCCTATTTAAATCAGCACACATTTTGATGCTACGCTTCCAGTTTATTTTACCAATGACAGGTGACTGATTCTTCTATTCTCATTAAACCTTGCTCAGAGTTGTCTTTGTCTCTTGCTTTCTATTGTGAGTCTGGTTGAACCATTGTAGTCCTCTCAGCCATCTGACTAGACCCAATAAAGCTTTTGTGGCAGGAGATTCTTAACTTTTTAACAGTATTGTACATCATTGTATTCTTCTTGCTGTGACAGGTGTCAGTCTAATGGAAACGTGTGTGATTATGTTTGAGGAGTTTTCAGTGGTATGCTACTGAGCATCCTCAGCAGTGTACACAAGCATATGGTGTCTCTCGCGTGCGCAAATCGACACACACACACACACACACACACACACACACACACACACACACACACACACTTTGGAAAGCTTTGATATCCTACCAGATCGAGACTTGATTATCTCTCCAAACTCGTCCTCCACCGGCTCGTCGCAGTAGTCCTCGGGGCGCACACTGTCCGCCATCGATAACAGGGCACCGGGTGTTAAAAGTTCTAGGCTACGTGTGGGTGACTAAACGGACAGGTTAAATCCACCAGGAGAGGGGAGAGACCCAAAGTACAAATCCAGAACAAACAGCCAAAGGTAGAGCGCACGATGTGGACACAAGAATGGAGCTCCAGTGAAGACGGGGAGGACGAAGGCAGGAGGAGGACCCTCCGGTCTGTCAGACAGGGACAGACGGAGAGGAGCAGGTGTGCAGGGGGAGCTGGGTGTCGGAGCATTCCCACCTCTAAATAGTAGGATGCTCGAAGGTGGTCTCCATGCCACAAACAGGGGAGGGGCGGTGGGGTAGTGACCCCACCGCCCCTCCCCTGTTTGTCGGACGCCATGCGTAAAACCCGACACCCAGCGGACACTTAATGGACACTTATTTCCGTACTGGGACGATGAGGTAGTTGAAAAATATCAAGGTGAGTCAACTATGGACGTAACTTTGACCTGGCTGGTGTTCACATAACAGGCCACAACCAATGTGAACAAATTAATATTCAAGCATAACGTTTCCCCCCATAACCCAATTGAGTTTAGTAGGTTACTGTTGATCACTTTGATGTTCATGTATTTGGGTCACAGAGTTTTGAGCAACAAGATGGATGAACTTCATTGTAAAATATAATCTGACCGATGCCATGGTATTCATGAGTCGCAACTTGAGAAATGACTTAAAATCGTATTTACTGTGTAGCAGACAAATTGCTTTTCTTTGCTGTTCTCTCCAGTGAGGAAGTGCATTGCTCACTGTGGTTAGATGGCAACGCCGTTACACACTTACTAATATTAGATCTGCTGATAAACTGATATACCCACTTGGATTTCCTGGCTATTCAGAAGTAGCCTAGGGCTTGGTTTCTGGCTCCATTGCGCACAACACGGTACGCATTGATATAGCCTAAGAGTTGCTATTATTAGATATGACGGTGTGATGGATCCAGGCGCGGCTCTGGGCCACAGACACCCAACTACTCATAAGTACCAAAGCCTTCGGGGATGTGTGTGGTGTAAGTGAATGAGGTGTTCCAAAAACAGAAACCTAGGCAATGACTGGCATCCCAAGCAGCCACCGACTGGACGGTCTGCACTGCTGTCTGGACAGGGGGAGGTGGTTGGTGTGGGTTGCCTGCTGGAGTGGGGGCTGTCGTTCAGCTGCTCCACTTGGTGATGTTGAGATGAAGGAAAGTCGTTAAATTCACAGTAACACTTGTGTTTTGTTGACATTGGCTTTACTTTCTCACTCTTCTTCACTGCTGGTTGAAAGTTTAAAGTCAGTTGCACATGTGACCAGGGCAGTGGTGGTCTAGGGGTTAAGGATGCGATCTTGGGACCAGGAGTTCGTCGGTTGGCAGGATACAATCTGGGTGGGGGAAGTGAAAGAGCTTGTCCCTCCCTCATTACCACCACTGAGGTGCCCTTGAGCAAGGCCCTTAACCCCAACCGCTCCAGTAGAGCTGCTGGACAGCAGCAGACCGGACTGTGGTTGTACTCCAGGTATGAATGTGGAACTGCGTGAATGTGACAGATGAGAAATTGTTCTCAATCAACTTACCTGGATAAATAAAGGTAAAAAAAAACACAAAACACACATTTCAGAAGAACAGATTTTAGGGGGTGTTAATATGTTGAGTATATATTTTTATTTTGAACTTATTAAACCCCAATATGTAGGCAAGTGGTTATTCTACTCTTTGCCACAAACTGAGCTTGTATTTGATGAAGGTGACAGAAATGACTATAAACCATTGTTATTAACAAAATAAGTAAATATTTCATGTTTATAAACTATGGGGGCTATACATCAGAGATGGGGACTCGAGTCTGAGACTCAGACTCGAGTCGCACTTAAGTCACAAACAGCTGACTTCAGACTTGACTCGGACGCGACCCAAAAGACTTCAGACTTGACTTGCGACTCGACCCAAAAGACTTCAGACTTGACTTGGACTCGAGCTTCGAGACTCGTCAACAACCTATTTTCATGCAATTATTGCTTTTTAAATCTAAATTGATTTATGTATTTCTATTTTCTTTTATTGGCGCATATACGTTGGGAAAACGCATGACGAGCTGCGTGTCCCTTGGCCTTTGCCGTAATGTGCAATGTACGCGTGCGCTATGCGGCGCGCGCACACATCAAAAAATGCAGCGACGATGGCGACACCAAGTCCTCCTGCAGTTGTGCCTTTTGTCATTAGTTTTGCTTACATTAACTTCATAAACAGTGGCAGTAAGCAAACAGCTACATGCAAGGAGTGTGGCACCAAGATACATGACGCTGGATCAACAACATCGAACTTCATCAGACATCTCAAAAAGCACCCAGATAGGTCAGTCACTCACGCTAATGTGAAAGAGACGTTACATTTAGCAGATATCGCCACAGGTAACAAGCTAACCATCGCAAAGTGTTGTGCTAATGCTGGGGACAGGCAAATTGTATTGTTATAGTTGTATCCATATGATGTGACAGACTTAGGTTAATATTTCACCAGTAGCAGAAGATTAGACTATACGATGTCCTAAGTTGAAGAACACTGAAAAATGTAATGCATGATGAGGTTGGGCTTTACAGCCAGTTGGTAACACAGACAAACATGTATTCTTTGGTGCAGATACCAAAATGTTGAAAAATACAGTTATGTAATTGAAACAGAGTCCTTAATTTGTGTTTCTTCAGATTGCATTGCAGTAGACCCCATAAAGTTATCCTACAACTGATTTTGATACTGTACTGTATGGATGGTAGCTACAGGACATGCTTTGAATTCATAAGATTTAACAATACAGTGTTAGGGACAGATCAGACTTGAGACTTGACTTGGACTTGACTTGGACTCATGGCAAAAGACTTGAGACTTGACTTGAACTTCCCCTCAAAGACTTGAGACTTGACTTGGACTCGAGCTCAAAGACTTGAGACTTGACTTGGACTTCCAAAAAATGACTTGTGAACATCTCTGCTATACATGAACAAACATATTAGTCTCCAATATGACAAAATCAAATAGACATAGACAAGTTGTAGTCCGTAAGATTTGAGTTGTTTGAGGTTGTTTCTAGCGGCAGCTTTGGCGGTAAGAAGTCATTGCAGGCGGGCCTCTGGGACCTTATCTCCCAGTTTCTTTCGAAAACGAACAGTGTCGACTGTATCACGTTGGTAGATTGCAGCTCTCACCTGCGCGATGCCTTCACATGCTCCAGTCCACATTGATAGCAGTTTGGTCTAAGAGCTCAAAGCTTTAGTGCGTAACTTTTTTATATTAATGAACATTTGTTACATTCAAGGCATTACCAAATGAGTTGATACAAAGCAAATTAAGACTATCAGCTCCACAAAACTCTCTCTGTATTACTCAGTATGGCAATGTTCAGAAAATGGTGTCGTCCGGCGACCTTCGGGCACAGAAAATTGAGCGAAGATAATGACTTTTTCTGAAGAGTCCATCATGTTTTTTAATCCTCCTTGGTTACAAGCAACTCCGTGGAGGAGGGGTAATGGTGGTGGGCGATCACGGAAGGCTTGTATCATGTGGATGCGCCGACAGTTTTGTTGACATTACTTAGAATTCCTCATGGGGGTCAACAGTGCTAACACAGCTAGCGGGATTAGTCTCCGAGGGGGTCGGGGAGGTGCGATGTTTTCCGCAGTGAAGCTGTCTCACCACAGAGGGTTGAGACTGTGTAAGCACAGTTGAACTTGTTAGCACGGTTAGCCACGTAGCATTAGCAGAAATGTGTGGCTCAGCCCGGTTAACGTTGGTGCACTTAGCCGAGCGGCAGAGGGCATCTAAATGAGACAGAATGTGAAATAACCTGGGGACCCAGATAGCTCATATAAAGAGGTTTACTCTTCGATGCAGCGGGCCTGCGACCCTTTGCTGCATGTCATTCCCCCCTCTCTCTCCCCTTTCATGTCTTCAGCTGTCCTGTCAAATAAAGGCCTAAAAATGGCCAAAAAATAATTTAAAAAAATAAAGAATGTGAAATAACCTTAGCTGATGAATTGGAGGCCATGGAAGAGTGGCCAGCATGCACCGCCTTCCCCTTATTTGCCTCCCCCGGGGAGGAAAGGGCCAAACGTCCTCTCCGAAACAAGTGCGGTGCCTCACACTGCTAACATTATTAGCTAACAGTGCTAACATCTTAACCTACCTGAGCATCAGAATGTGCATGGAAGACAAACTTTTGAGGCCATACAAAATGTGCGCCCTTTATTGATAAAATAAGGGGGTTGTTGGTGGTGCTGCCTTCTCCCGATGGTAGCGGCACGAGCCAGCCCAAAACCCAAGGTGGGAGTGGGTGAGCAGTTCCGGGATGGTAAGCGATGGTGGCGATCCTATCCCGAAGCTCTAAGCGGGCTAGCGGCGTCCTGACGCTAGCTTTGAGCTGAGAGCCCAGCTGCTCTGAGGTTTTACGGGAGGATTCCAGCCTGGCTATTATTCCTGAATGTTTGTCCCGAAAAGTGACTCCGTGAAGAGAGGGTGGTTCATTACATAGAGGACAGACTAAGCCAGAGGTGGCTTGGCCAGCATCAGCTTGGTCCTCTTGTGGGTGTGGGAGTTTAGTTTATAGCCTACATGTATACCTAAGTATGAAACTTATACAGTACATAACTAAGTATCAATCAATCAATTAATCAATCAATTTTAAGTCACATGAAATCGTATGAAGTACAATTCCATGATTCCATTCCACTTTTTTGTAATTAAATGTTTCCTTTTTGAGTGTGGTTACATACAGTACATGGATGCAGTGCAAAATAATAAAGTAGCCTACATTTAACCCCTCATCTTCACCCCCTCCCCTAAACACCACAACAGCCCTCCCTTTATGGAACACACACATATAATAGTCAGATCAGGATAGTCACATGGATCAGAGATGTTTTTTTTTTTTCAATTATAGATTATAGCGTGTGTGTGTGTGTGTGTGTGTGTGTGTGTGTGTGTGTGTGTGTGTGTGTGTGTGTGTGTGTGTGTGTGTGTGTGCATGCGTGCATGTGTGTATGTTATCATGGCAAATATATTTGGCCAGATTTAGTCACCGCGATGGCATCACAACCATGCAAGATACAGTCACGAAACGTTAGAGTTGAGATCAAAATGAAGGCTGAGTTAGAAGATGGCTGTGGTCTGAGCAAAAGCGGGGGTAAGAAGCAAGGAAGGGGCCCCTGTCCTGATTTGGCGTCACGGCTGGTGTGATCCCAATTGCAAGATGTCCTCTAGATATTAGCAGTCAATCTTTTGCAACTGATTTAAGTTTTACAGATGCGAAAGCTTCCATTTCTTTTGTGTGTTGCATTTCGGGAAAAGAGTGTCGTATACTTACATTTTTTAGTATACTTGATTTTGTGATTTGTGAAGCCTGCTTAGAGTCACAATATAGTGGATTTGGGACACCCTCAGTCAGTGCTCTGGGTAGGCATGGCAGAACGTGGACAGCAGGGGGAAGTATAAGCACAGAGTACAGCATCAATCTGTACTATAAACTAGGCCAGTCAATCTTGGAAAGATGTTTTCTGGAGACATTTCCCTCAGGGCTGAGTAAACAACAAAGGAGCTGTAGTTGATTCTAAAAATAAATAAATGGAGCAAGAGAAAGAAATAATCCATTGTAGTATTTCATTGTCAGATCATTCAGACAGCCCCTGATTGTGTGTTTGATGCTAAATGACACAGATGTTGAGTGTGGCAGATGCTAGAAGTACTTACTGTGCTTACTAAGGCAAATTGTTTGCTCTTTAGTTTTATGCCACTTAGATTATTGCTCAGTAATCTGGTCATCTGCCTCAAAAACCCTACTTAGAAAACTTCAAGTAGCACAAAATAAACGCTGTAAGACGTGTTCTAAAGTGCAATTTTAGGTGCAATGTAGTTAAAATGCATGAATGTCTTAAATGGTTGAGTGTTGAAAAAAGATTATTAGCCAATGTGCTTACTTTGTTGCACTCTGTTATTCAAAGTCAGACACCATCATTTATTTTTGATAACATAACTTACAGTTCAGATAGCCACACTTATTTAACAAGAGGAGCCAGTAGGGGGCAGATAATGTTACCTTTACCAAAATCCAATAACTTGAAAAAAAACTTGTATTTACAGAGCAAGTTCTTTGTTGAATAAAATCCCTAGTAACATTCGTTTTATCATAGTTTTATCATTTATTATGAGGTTTCTGATTGTGTGTTTTTGTCAATGTAAGCCACCTTAATGTTAGCCATATAATATATGGTAATATATAACTTTGTTTTCAAGATATTTCTCTATTTGCTTGGTTTGTTATTGTTTTCATTTAATATAATTTGTAAAAATTTTTTGTTTTTTGTTATTTAGTTTTGTTTGCAGATATTGTTGCATGTATTGTATTTTCTTTTCTTTTAATTCTTTTCTGTATATATTATGAAATGTTTTAATATTGTTTGACTAAATGTTTTTTAGCAGCAGTAAGATTGGCAGAGAAATCATTTCACTCAAGTTTTCAGTTAATCAGCTGTGCTATAACTCTATGAGTAGAACTTTAAAGTCTCTCGGAGCAGAAAAATACTTTGCACATCTACAACGTGAGACAGGTGCGTCAGAGGGGGACAAGCAGGTCAAAAGTGGCAAAGAAAAACTCCTGCACACTGTCTAACTTGTAAAAATATAAAGTTTAATTATATATTTTTTTTCGAAAGATGGTCTAGTACCAAAACGTTGCTGACTATTAAACTTTATATATTTTTGCAAGTGCAGGAGTTTTTCTTTTCAAAGTCTCTCAAAGGAAAGAGTGCTTCTAACTTCAGTTTGTTTTGCAGTCTTTCCCAGGTGCATGTTACTGGAAACCAGTCTGTGTCATTTCACATTTGGTGCAAGGAACTTTTAAAGCTAATTACCCTGTAGCCAAATGTCGGCCAATACCATTGGGCCTGCAACATCAACAAGCTTTTTTTTTTGGAAATCTAATAATACACTGGGCGAGCAACCCCAATGGGCCCCGAATGGAAACGTCCTCTTCGTGTCCCTCACTTTGGTCGGTGGTTTGTTCCCAATTGCCTCTCTCAACTAAATAAGTCGCTCAGAATCCATTTGTAAGACAACACATGCACATGCACCCAACTGGAGAATTAGCACCACCATCTGTTTATTTTGATGCGCTCCACTCCTTGTAACAACATAAAAGTAGTAGATGGAAACATATATCCGTTCAAATCTTCCTTTGCAGATTTTCAGTAAAACTGTGCTCTCTTTAGATGCTGAAAAACGTCTTATAATGTAGAGTGGAAATACTTGTTCTGTATTCTTAACAGGCCTGGCAAACTCGATTCCTTTTAAGGATTCGGGTTATTCTGAGTCACTCACTAAACTGATCCGGGTTGTGCAAGTCACTTAAGTCAGTATTGATCTATAGGCGAGCCGAGGCGAGCTTGCAATGTTTCGGACTGTCTGCTCGACCTAATTGCATTTTAACATACTACATTTATACACCAAACCTACAGTACGCCTAGCTAGGCTACGTGCAGAACATTGTATGTTATTTCAGAAGTGAAAGAATGGCTTTTGTTGTTGATTTGCTTTACCCTGAGCTCGAGGAGAGGCTGCACTGCTCGTTTGCTACAGATCCACTCATAGCCGGCTGATTTGCGCGACTGACTGACTCGCACGGGAGCTAGTAGGTCGTCGAGGACTCGTGAGTCATCGAGAACTGGCTCTGAGTCTGCAGGTCGGGAAGTTGTGTCTCGGACTGGCTCTCTGCTCGCTCAGTCGCTTGAGTTGACTTGTGGAGTTGTTGTTGCCTACGAAATTGTAAGTTATAAAGCTTTTAGCAGCTAAGATGGCTAGGACTAGTAGCAGCTAATGTTGCAAGAGGTTTGTGTGTGGCGCTGTTATCATTTTAGATTGAATTGTAGTAGGACTCAACTGATCCAAGTTAATGATACTAGAGACTCGCGAAGTTAATTTAAGGAGTCGGGTTAAAGATCCGAGCGAATCACGACTCAAACAGGTTTAATTCTTAAGAAATGTGGTAACTTGATAGGTGGTGTGGTGTGCAGTTTCGGCACTGGGCGTGTGGCAACTTATATGGGAAGTGCTTAGGGCTTTGAATGAAATGGCTTTCCATAGTTTGCAGATTTACAACTCTATGATAGACTCTTAACAATATAAACTCCACAATGGCTACAGGTGTACAGTCATTAATTAAGATAAATGCAACCTTTTATTTTTATTTTATTTCGGCATTAAAGCCGAGGAAAAACTCCCTTTTAGGCAGAAACCTTGAGTGGTGAGGAAAACTTCCACTAAAGGTATACATGCAGCATTTACACCTCAAAATGCATCAATTACATTGTCATATTAATCATGTATTTTAAAATAAACACCCTAACCAGAATATATTGCACTAGATATATATTTTTAAGTCTTAGTTAGTCCCCTGGGTTCACATAGGGGTAGCTCACCGTTTCAGGATGCTGACGAGTTTACTTCAGCATGCATGCATTATTGTAGTGTATATTTAGCTAAATTTAGCCAACATCTCTGGTTTTGTAAGATAATACTGCATGGCGGTAATTATTTCAGAGCTGAATAAAGATGACAAAAGATAGAGGATGTGACAACAAAATGAGAGTGAGAAGGAGACATTTTGTTCAGTGCTTTAATGTGCCAACGTACAAAGAGATAAATGCTGCTTACTGACATCTCTACAATGGCATCTAAAACATGCCAACACACATGCACACACACTCTTTCTCTATCTGTCTAGCACACTCTTCCTCTGTCATTCAGACACACATTCATACACACTTCCTAAACCCATATGCACATCATTAGACAATGTTTCTCTCCAGTGTACTGGGAGATGAGGCCTAAAACAGAGCTGTCTCTTGTTTGCAAGCCTCTACTTTTCATCAGTAAATGAATAACCAAACAAATGCTAATATCTACGAGTCAGACTTGGGCTAAAACATACAAGGAATCAGCACATGTCAGACACCCTTGGAATCAGAAATACCAGGTATAACGTATTAAAGAATAATTTTGTTTTTGTAGCAAGCTTATTTAGTTCCCCATATAAACTACACTGAGGTGCCTTACACAAATAATCGTACCACATTGAAGTGCTTCATTAAAAAACAAAGCATGTAGGTCATTTTTGAAACTGGTGCAAACATATTTGCATTGTCATTTAGAATCAGAGACTCATAATTAAAACTGACGTGACATTGATTTCAGCTCCTAATTAATAAATCAAAACACAGCGACTTTAACTGCATCTGCTCATACCTGAAGGCAGCAGCTATGAGAAGTTAGGGTATGTTTTGTTTTATGTATGTAGTATTGTCACTTTGAATCTTGGATAAAAGATGTACTAATAACAGCAGCTGTACAATGTTAAACTACCCGGCAAAATAAAGCTGTAAATCTTTGATCGGAAAGGGGATTTATCTCCTTTAGAGTGTTTATGTGTCTGACGGGTAAATTAAGAATAAGTGTGCTGTAACACCACGCTGTAAATCAACATTTTCAGTACATCAAATATCAGTTTCAGAGTTGCTGCAGACAAATATTCTGCACAAAACACATACAATCCAGTTAGTTTTTTGTTTTATTGTCATTATAATAATGGGGATATTGGAAACAATTCATGTATATTTTAACCCAGATCTGTTACAGTGTTAGTCCCTAAGGCTCCTCTACACCACCAAAGCACAGAGACATTTCTAGGTAGCAAAAACACCCTCACTAAGCTGTGATCATACAGTATTAAATATAGTGGTCATATCAAATATCATACTGGTGGTAATTATCTCTATTACAGCACGTCCTCATTGTGTCAGGACTTCTGTTTAACTCTGCCAGCATGGAGTAATAACACACAGGTGACACAAAATGCTTCGTCCATGACCTGACAGAAAATCTGGTGAACCAACAAAGCTAAACACTTATTAACCAGAGCCCTACCACTGTACACGGTGAGCTGTGACATCTTTCAGACATCTTTAAAATACTAAAGAGCATGGTCACATGCTTCAAAAAGCACCCGCTGACCCATATAGCTGGTATGACTAATGGAATAATGGCCGTAACAGTGAGTGCTGTTTCTGCTTTTACTCAGCGCCAAATTAAAAGATGGGTAAACTGTGACATCCAGTCACTAAAAAAAAACACATAAAAGCATTAAAGTTCAGATTTTTATCCGCCTCAGAAGACTCTACTTTTATAGAACATCAGTTCAATACTACTTCCTAGAATATACACTGTGAATTTACAGCATGAGGTTTATATCAGTCTGAAATAGCTTGTGAAGTGACATTAAGTGACTTTAGTCTCCACCACATCCTGCACACAAGTTTATTGTTTAGTAACGCTTTACATTGCAACCTACAAATTACAGTGTAAATATTTTGGACATGCAGGGTACCAATGACAATATGAATATAATAAAATATATGTGTTTAGGGGTTACCTACTGTAGAAAGTGGTCTAGGTCTTTCTCCAACATCAGTTTTTTTTACCAGATAAATTCTACATTGGATCCCCAAACTATTACTGTTCTAGTATTTATTCATTACACTATAGATGTATATAGTGGTATACAGGTATATTGGTACACCGGTCTTCCTGGGCTTAAATTAATAGTGTTTTTTCCCATGGCAACAATACTTGATACCAAATTAAAAGAATAGTTGGACATTTTGGGAAATACTCTTTTTGCTTTCTTTCCCAGAGTTAGTTCGATACCACTCTCATTTCTACGCCAACAGCTAGTTTGACTGTACGGATTAAACAATCAAAATACGCTAATGTTTTTATTAATGAGCTTTACAAGTGCTGGTAGTTAGATTTTGAAATTCGGACAGAACCAGGCTAGCTTTGTCCCATTTCCAGTCTTCATGCTAAGCTAAGCTAACCAGCTGATGGCTGTAGCTTCATATTTCGTGCACAGATATGACAGTTGTATCAGTCTTTATAACTAACTCTTGACAATAAAGCAAATTTCCCAAACTATTCCTTTAATAATGATAAGTGCTCTGTATTCAACAACTTTACTTTACATTTTTACAATTTGTTGTATAAAAATAAATCACAACTTATTTAAATATCAGTATTGTTACTCCTTTTTCCTGCCTTGTTATTCAGGAACAATATCAATGTACCCTGTAATTGTAAATTGGTACTCGGTAATTTAAAAAAAGAAAAAAATACTTAGGGACTGTTCGTTATTTATTTCAGGAACCACTGGAGGAGTTTTGAGACCTTTAGTCAAAATATACCTGACCCTCCCTTCACCAGCAATACATTTTGGATGATCCTCCAAAATGATACAGAAAAAAGGGATGACCCTCCCCAATTATTTATTGCTACTTTCTGTACTGGTGTGCACTTGACAAATACATACAGATAGCCATTGTTTTTTTTTTGACAGCCATGACATATGTGACTAAACCTCTGCATTCTCATCTTACGTATCCCACTCCTCTGTTATGGTGTGGTGGCCATTTCAGTAGATTTACTCACTAACATTGTTGTGGAAACACAATAAGCATGGAAACTAAATGCACACTTCCTGCATTACTGCATTACTTCAAATACTAAGTTACTCATCTAGTAAACTAGTATTCACATGGAATAAAACAATGAGACCATTCAGCAAAGCACACTGAGTAATTGCTATGGTCTCATCACTAGGCTTCCTCAATCATTGTATATTTTAGCATATAGGTAAAGCTGCCAAAGCTGAACATTATCCAAAACTCCATTTCTCAGATGAGCGTCACATATAGCTACAGTTACAGTTCAAAGCTACAGTTCAAATTGTCTGTCTTGTTATAGGTACGCAGTCATTATTGTATTGATACCCGTAACTTGTGGGCTGTAATCTAATGCGTTATTGAACTCTTAGGCACATCAGAGCTCAGTCATTAATAAACTTCAATGAGCTGATTTTAGAAGCAATACTGTTGTGATGACAGGCAAAACTCATCAACAACAGAGGAAATTATTTTGTCAGTGGTAAGCATCTTTGTGTCAGTTTATATAAAATAAATGGACTTCTGTCAGCTGCATGAATCATGTGGCGTCTGCACAGTTCTACATTTGTTAAGGTGGCAAGGGGGCCAGCCTGGATTCTATTTTTGGGTGATGGTTACTTGATAGCTCCATGGTAGGTGACAGTGGAGAGCACAGAGAAGACGCTGCTTGTATCTCCAAAATATCATCTAAATATTTCTTATTTTATATTTGACTCACTGTGCACTTTAAAAATTACAGAATTTAAAGGGAGAATGGAGGTCACATGGTTAGGAAAGTAATTCAGCACACAGGTGAAGGTGAATTTACACTTCAAGTGAGAGAAAACATAAATAGGGTTTTGCACAATGAAAGCAAAACTTAGCTTGCTTCCTGTCTTATCGCCTATAAAATCTGCATAGAAGTTACAATATTTACTTCTCCATCCATATTTACACCCAGAAATGGCCGTGGACTCATGGCTACCAAACCATACCAAACAACCTTGTGGACAGGGGAAATTAAATAAATACTTAAAAGCAGTGATTATCGAATGTTCTTTCTGTAAGGTTGTGATGCTTTGGTATAAGATACAGTCTTACATTTTTTATATGTGTCTATATAAATCCCAGCAACCATATAATAACAGGTAATACTGACATTTGACACTGGCTGATATTGATATTTGCCATTCATTGCTTGTTTCCACCCAAACTCTACACTGGGTGTGGCTGGTTTGGTTCAGTGGGTAGAGCAGGCGCACATATACTGAGAGGCTTATTCCTCGACGCAGAGGTCCAGGGTTTGAGTCTGACCTGTGACGATTTCCTGCATGTCTTCTCTCTCTCTCTCCCTTTTCTCACCTAGCTGTCCTGTCAAATTAAAGGCGGAAAAGCCCCAAAAAATAATCTTAAAATATTCTACACTGGTGCAGGGCTGATCCCTGACATTTACTGTAGACAAGGAAACAGCAGTCTGATGTTAATGAAACATGGCCTTATTTTATCAGTAGATACACTGATCTGGTTTAAAAATATTTAGCTACAGTGGTCATGTTTACATGCACACATCAATGCATTGATTCTTCATACTGAGAGTTAGGTGAATGTCTAATTGTGTCCTTTAATTTATTTTGTTATCATCAGTTAGGTACCTTTTTTTAGATTATAAAGTGATGTCTGACTAAAATATTGCTGATGCCACCTATGCATCTCTTTTACCAATACATAATGCAAAAAAACAGCTAAAGCTTCCCTTTCACCTCCACCTGAGCTGGCTACTTAAGTTTATGAAATGAGACATAGGTGTACATGACCCAAGGGGTGTCTAATAAAGTCATAGTTCTCCATTGGTGTTTTTGTGTTTTTTACGTTCCTCAGCTGAGTGCATAATCACATTATTACTCTCAGAATGCAGATCCTAACTTACCTAAACTATTCATGCTTATGTAAGGATGCCCACTGAGAGGCTGTAACTGTCTGTAGTGTGTATAGCGAACACACCCAACGGCAAACAGGATTCAGATAAGTTGGACCACAGTGCGGAAAAATTTGGCTCATTGGGAATTGAAATTTAGCAGACCCTTGACTGCTAAGCGCAGTCCCGTCTCACACCTCCGACCGTTGCTAATCAATCATGACAGCTGCATGTGCACACCTTGCGGGTTGCCACGGTAACAGACAAACGGGTCGATAACAGAATATTGAGCGGGTGTCTTTATTTTATTCCCCCCTCTTACCTCCGGCCCTCGAGGAATCTATCTGTCTTATTAAAAGTTATGAACAGCAACTGTAGCGTCTGATCCTCTTTCATGTCCTTGTGAAAGTTTAAGAGCTCCAGAGGACTCTGAAAAACAAAATGCCATAATGATGCACTGATGGAGTAGGACTCCGGGGGTAGATTGCCGAAGCCCAGCCCGAGGAGTTAATGTTGACAAATGAAGATACACGTGTATTTGCATGTGCATGCGTGCGTAAACGTGTGGTAAAAGCCTCCCAGTGTGACATCCTGATTCCAAAGTAAAATAGTCAATAAGTTGGGTTGTTAGTAGTGACTTGCAGTTTAGTTCACAGGGAAGAAAGAACAGAGGTGCGATCATCACCATAAACCTCCATCCTTTGTTATTACAGGTTTGTCAGTTCTACCCTGTGTCACAAGTCCTAGGATTAAACTGGTAAGACTCCTTCCCACCCATTAACCCCTCCCCAGGACCAACTTGGTGACATTAGGGCTCAAATATGCAGCCTCAACACTCACATCTGTTATTTGAGGCAAGAAAAGAAATCCCCCGACCGCCAGCTTCATCCCTTGAATTTCCCTCGGGTGGAAGCTTGTGGTAGTACAGTTATTGGTTCAACTACAATGTCTACTTTATACTTACAGTTCTTGGGAATTGAGCGGTTACAAAAAAAAAAAAAAACCTTGCTTGTCTTCTGACTACCTCTACCAACATGACGGGTTCTCGGCTTGCATTAGAGCTAGTAATACTCCTCGTAGTTTTTGGGGTTGAGGCAGTAGAGGATTCCCCCACCGAAGGAGAAGATGGTTCCTCCCCAGGCCAGGCCGTAGCCCCAGTTGAATTCGTGGTAGATTCTCAGGTTGATGCTCTCGATGAACTTGATAGGGTAGAGGACCAAGCTGCAGGCCTGGAGGACAACTGAAGGAGACATGCAGACCATAAGTTCAAGTATAATTTCTTAAAGGAGATATTTTATGCTAATTTTCAGGTTCATACTTTTGTGGGGTTCTTCTAGAACATGGTTACATACTTTAATGTTAAATAAAGGTTAGAAAAATAAAATAATTTAAAACATACTGAGTTAGTATCTATATTTAGTATAGCTATTACAACACGATACCAGCCTGGGTGACAGCTTGAAGAGGCGGAAGGGTTGTAAATGTTGAAGATTTGTATCTACTGTGTAATTCATTATGTGTGTGTGTTAAATATCACATTAATTAGGTTATTGAATCAAAAGTACATTCTAAGCAAACTTCCTCTCCTGTGTGAGATTGCTGTTCATTAACTACAGTTCAGCGTTTAACACAATAGTTCCCTCCAGACTTGTCACAAAGCTCAACGACCTGGGATTAAACATTTTACTGTGTATGTGGATCCTTGATTTCCTGACACGCAGACCCCAGGTGATAAGGGTGGGCGGACATTCGTCTTTCACCTTCATCCTTAACACCGGAGCACCCCAGGGCTGTGTTTTGAGTCTCTGCTGTACTCTTTATTCACACACGACTGTGTGTGTAGCTACTTTTGACTCCATCACCAGCATTAAGTTTGCTGACGACACAGCTGTGGTGGGCCTGATCACAGACAACAATGAAAAGGCCTACCTGAAGGACGTAGAGAACCTGACCCGTTGGTATCAGGACAACAACCTACTCATGAATGTCGGCAAGACTAAAGAGACGATAGTGGACTTTGGGAAGAAGCAGGGAAGGAACCAGACGTCACCCTGCGGTGACCAATCTTGTAACCAGCGATCAGACTTGGCAGTTTCGTTTTGAGGCGATGTGAGAGTCCCATACAGTAAACAGCAATATCACTGCCTCTACCGCTGCCACAAGATTTTTTTTAAAGACTATGAGGGTAAAAAACGAAACACAAGCTTAACTGCCTGGGAGTTTGTGTAACAGCTGACTGTTTCCTGCAACAAGCTCCAGCACAAAGCACTTTCCCTCCGTCTTTTTTCTTTCTTGTGAGATGAAGCTGCCTTCAAGTGCGGTCAGAAATGTCGAGATCTCTAAACGATCTGACGGAAAACAATAATTGTGAAACATAAAGTCTACTTGTGCTACATTGGAGGGTCAAAATGTTCCTTAACACAATGTCACACCAATGGGCCCTTTAAATGCCACTCCCACAACCGCACAACCTTGTGGTGAATCGCTGGGTTGCTTTTTCTGGCCTGAATGGGCCCTAAGGGATGGAGGGTTGAGCAGAGGGGGGGGGGGGGGGGAACGCAGAAAGATAGATGTTCAAAAAAGGAGGAGTAGGAGAGATAGATGGCAGTGGAACAAAGGAGAATACATCAATCTTTATTTCTTCAAAGGGAAATCTTCCTGTGGGAACATAAACAAGCTCTTGCACTTTCCTGCATGAAAAAAACCCAACACGGATTGCACAATATTCAAAAACACGCAAATATTAACAAATATCAGATGGTGTGAAAACAGCCTTTAAGAGGTAGTTTGTCGTCAAGAAGTGTGTATGTGATCAATATTTCACTGAGTGTTCCCTTATAGTCCATCCAAACACACTTTGCCTTAGTGCAAGATATCGTTTAGAAAGGTTGTTTGTGTCCCATTACGGTGAAAACAACTACATTTTGACAGCTAATGTTTGTTTATGTTAAGCTCTAAAATGATATATCAGTATTTTGCTTGAAGTATTGATTGTTATTAAATCAAAGCAGTGCATTTTGACTTTTTGCAAAGTAAAATAGTATATGCACACATTTTGTTCGAGTTCCAATTCATGGTGTTGAAAAAGATGTACAACATAATCTAGTTTTAACAACTTCTTCAAGATTATTTATTGTAGGATCAGCTTCTTAAATTCAGAAAGGTTGAAATGAGAATTTACATTTGGAAAAAATACTTCTGGAACCAGTTGCTCTTCCCACTTCATACCTCTTTTTGCATTCAAGTAAACTGCCTGTTTGCTTTGCTGAGATAAAGACAGAAAGGCTTCTAAATCATTACAGCATGCAAAATGACTAAGCAAAAGCTAACGACTAGCCGTGGTATGTAAGGGGCGAATGTTCAGCTTGAAGCGGAGGGATGACAACCCCCTTAACTGTGATATAATACACAACATGTTACAGACTGAATTGAGTAATTGCTTTTACAAGTCATCAAGCATGGCAATATGAAAGTCATAATCACATATTAATTTAAATACATTTCTATAAAAACATAATCGGTTACACTTTACTTGAAGGTATCTACATAAGAGTGACATGTCATAAAACGTTATAAACAAGTCATAAACGTTTATGACATAACGCTTCTTTTACTAAGTGTCATACGGTTTTGTCGTGACAAGTTATGGTTAGTAACTTAGTTAGTTGTTGGTTCCCTGTCAAAAAGGGCTGTCTGACGGCAAGGTAAAGTAAAAATGTGAAAGGAATACTTGGAATATTTTAACCCTCTGAGGACAAGAGACGCACCAGCGAGTCCAAGCGATTTTGACAACACTCCTACTCAAAAAGCTATATTACAAAATGTCATTTTAGACATTTATTTACTATTGATAAATTGCGCTACTTTTAAGTGACAATTATTGTGCAAAGTCATTATGCAAAGTCATTTGAATCAAAGCCGTTGTACTGTATATGGTTATTGTATCATAGCTTCATCAGATTGCTTGATTTGAGCTACCCATTTTATAATTACATTTGAATAGGCAGTCAAATGTCAATCCAAACATAAGAAAAGGGTTTAATTCCAAGCCATTTATGCATTTTCATTTCTCATACAAGCTTTGAAAAGTATTTTTCAGGATAAGAAGACTCCCGGTCTATGAGAAATCAAATAGCTTCTGTAAATCTCTACACCATCCCTTTAAATAAGAAGAGTTCCTCTTTAAAGCTTTATCTCTCTTCTGTGGTTTGCACAGTATGACAACACATCCAGCTTTGCAAAATGAAACATTTCATGCCTAAAATAAATACATTTACCAATTATTCAGGGAGGTTAGAATGGGGGAAAGTGTGGAAACTTTGCAGTTGTCCAATTTGAGGTTAGGGATGGAGGGGAAATGAAAGGGACAGGCGTGACACTCCACTCTGACCCTGCTGGGCCTAACTCATAAAAATAGGATTTTCTCTAAATGAGTTTGAGGAAGAGAGTAATTGTGTGTGAATGTGTGTGTGTGTGTGTGTGTGTGTGTGTGTGTGTGTGTGTGTGTGTGTGTGTGTGTGCCGCCTGTGTGTCTATTTAATGAGTAAGGATTATCATTTAAATGCATGTCAGTTTTCAATGTGATTACCCTGCAACCTTCCAGTTACCTTGTCTAAATTGGCTTATTAAGTGTGTGTGTGTGTGTGTGTGTGTGTGTGTGTGTGCGTGTGTGCGCATGAGTGAGTGTGTGCGTGCGTGTGTCATTAGGTGTATTTTAGCACATAATGTATGGCCTTGGGCCCAGGACTGGTGTAATTGTGGAATGGACAACAGTTAATTGTGTGTGCGCTGACCTGCAGCAAAGAGCATAAAGGCGACGGGTGCGTAGAATCGCCGTCTCGTGCCGATGCACACGGCAACTAGAGCAACCAGGAATGACATCAGCACCAGGGCTCCACCTCCTAGCAATAGGGCCAGCGTAGCAACCTGCCAGTCTGGAAAGACGGAGGAGAGAAGGAGGAGAAGAAATAAAGATGGAAGACCAAGGGTTGGAAGGATGGAGGAAGGTGGACAGAGAAAGTGGTAAAGAGAAGAAGAAAGTGATAACAGTGAGTGAGCACAGGGAAGCAACATGTATGCAACATAAAAACTTCAGAGACCATTAATGAATAAATGCCACATAGTGAACGTGTACCAGAGCCAAAAATGAAATGCACAAGACCTTGAGGGTGGCCTGCGTGAGGCAGAACCCTAAGAGACATATTATTTTATTTGACATTTTATTTTACTGCCCTTTACCACCATCAATTATGTTGATTAAAGGGAGAAAGAGGTAGGAGGTGAAAAAGGTATAAAAAAGGAGTGAATAATGAAATAGTAAGGAGAAAAGGAAAAGAAATTGATGGAAAGTGGAAGGAGAGATGGGAGAAATAAGGGTGGTGAAGAGGGAAACAAAAGGGCAGGAAAGACACAATGAAGCAAGGGGCAAATGGGGGGAGAAAAGGAAGGAAAGCATATGAAAAAAGGATGGAAGGTGAAAGAAAACAGAGGAGGGTGGTATGAATCAAAGGATATGAAGGAAAGAAGTGAGGCAAGATGACAGGAGGAGAAAGATGAAGGAAGGTTGGATAGACGGAAAGTTTGGACAAAGTTAAAAGTAAGAAAGGAAGGAATGGGATGAAAAAGGTAGGGATTAAAGGCAATGGAAAGATAGATACTGTAAAGAAAAAAGAACCCTGAAAAACAAAGGGAATCAAGGAACAAAGGTAAACTGAGGAAAAAAAGGGAGAGACAAGAGAGCTGAAGAGAGGTTTGGTGGCAACGAGGCAGATTTTACAAGGACAAAGAAAGGGCAACATGCAAATAAATGCCAAAAGGAGGAGAAGAGGCTGAGAGTGTTGGTGGTGAAGGTAAAGGAAATAAGCGGGGAGAAGGGAAAAGGAGGTAAGGAGGGCGTGAAGGGGCTGGGGACAGAACATCACTGAGTGAAAGTAATAAAGAGAGAGAGAGAGAGCACTTAGTATACCTGAGCTGACAAAAAGCCTCAGCTAAAAAGCTTTGCTGGCATGCTATCAAAAACCTGTCTGCATTTATCACACTGAAATAGTACATACAAACATACATGCTCTCACACACACACACACACACACACACACACACACACACACACACACACACACACACACATGAAGACACACCCACTTGGTACCATAATCATGTCAAACTCGAGATTTGTGAGTATTACATATACATACACAATCTGTGCATTCCTCGCTAGCTAGCCTGAAGCTAATTTCAGTTGACAAATCCATTCACAATGACACACAAAATAATATATTTACTGTAATGGCTGATATGATGCAGAGCATCCCTCACCTGGTGGATGAAAGTATATATGCTGGTTAAAAGGAACAGATTTCAGTGATTGTGAGGCATTAGTAGCCAGTGTCATAGAAAGAGCATGAGGAATTTCTGCATCCAGCAGATGGGTTAGCTGCGGACTCACTACTAGCCAGCAGCAAGCATACACTCACTGTAATATACAGTAGACCTACATTTTTGTTGTTGGTCAGTGCATAATGTCAGCGTTGCAGCAGAGTTTTTTGAAACACTACAAATCTACAAATGTTATGTCTGGGTCGGTGGTGCATGATCTTTGAATGAAAAAACATAAGGGAACTTGAGCCAACAGCGCAGCGCATAGAACTCAAGAAGCTATGTGTCACTAGATGGGCATGCCAGTATAATGCAACCTGGGCAGTCAAGAAAACTCTCCCAGCAATCCGGGCCACGCTGTGTGACATCTTCCGCCAGTCGGAGGACAGAGGCAAAATATATCATTGATGAATAGTCTGTTTTGCATCTCATACTTTTTCAAGGATTTATTCAGAACAACCAAATTCATCTTGGATAAGCTACAGTCCCAATTTTGATCTCATAGCGGATGATCTAGCCCAGTCTGTAATCACTGCCATCTCAGAAAAGCAGAACAAATGGAAAGAAATCTGAAAGCAAGCAGAAGGCCTGTGCGCAGACACAGGAATTGCAACAGAGACTTCACTACGTGAGAGAAGGCAGACCCAAACAGCTTGACATCTGGAGGGTTTTTGAGGCCCTGTTAGAAAGAGCACAATTGGACAGAGTGGATGACCTAAAAACACTTTTTCTATCCTGTTATAGACAGGTTGTTAATAGAGATGAAACTGTGCTTTTCAATAGAGTCAAATGATGTACTGAGAGGTGTGCCAGCCCTAAGCTCAAAACACATCTTTCTAGACAACAACACACAACCCATTGCCCGTCATTATGGAATCAGTGAAGAAAACTTGTCTTCAGAGCTCTACCAGGCTCACCAGCTACTGCAAAGAAACAGGGACATACTATCACCAGCACTCAAGAGTTCCTTTCCATCATGAGGCCGTACAAAGATGCATTTATATGCATGTCTCTGACACTTCCCGTCACATCAGTAAGCTGTAAGAACAGTATTTCTTGTCTCTGCCCTTTTAAAAATGATTTGAGGAAGAGCAGTGGGGGCTATTGAACCAGTAACCTGGCACTGTTGACTATAAACACTGAGAGAACAAGGGTCCAGGACAGCGTCAAAATCAGTGATGCCTTCACACTCAACCACACAACATACACATACAAGACATATTGTTTTTTTTATGAAGATGTCTAATGGCACAGTAAGCGCTTTTTCCATTGGTTTGGTTTAGTTTTACATGGAGAAAAATTCAAGCTAACCAAAATGTTATTACTACAAATCACACAATAATGTACACTCCGCTTATTGGTCAGATGTGTCTGGGGCGGGAGCAAGAAAATAAATACATGAACCTGTGTTGAACACTGGACCTGTGTTCTGGACTTGCATCTCCATGGTCAAACCAGCTAATTTAATTTAATTAATTTTCCAGACATTGTTTCTTGAGCGGCTTTACTACGTCTGCTCTGCTCACCAAGACTCGACTCTGCTGGCGTCTGTCTCCAACGTTAGCGGCAGCTGGTTCGATACCCCCATTTCATTTATTTCTTATTTTAGAAAGGCAAACCATTCGTTGGTACAGCATATAAACTGTTGGTGTGCTATGTTGGTTGACCATCTAAATAAATGTTTGAGTACATTTTTTTTTTATTTTTTATTATTGATTCAGAATAAGCAATCTTTCAAATATGTCACCCCCTTGCCTGCACACTATGGGTGTAACACATGCTTTGATTATCACAGATTGCAAAGCACACCTGACTACAGGAGCCGTTTAGTTCAAACCTTAGTTGGGTCGGATACAGGTTGGATCAAATTCTCACCACAAACGAACCGTACCGAAGCCTACTAGAGTTCGATTGTAAACCGGATGCCAGTTGTTTTGGTCCGCACCAGAGTGTGATTGCTGTATAGTGCATAGTTTCTGTCTCCTCGATGATGAATTCTAAATAATGACAACAACACTGTTGTTCCATCCACATGATACAAGCCTTCCATAATCGTGCACCACCCCCACCCCTCCTCCACGCAGTTGCTTGTAACCAAGTAGGACACGGAGGATTAAAAAACATGATGGACTCTTCAGAAGAGGTAATTATCATCACTTGAGTTTCTAGTGAAAGTTCGCCAGACAACACCATTTTCTAAACATATCCATACTGAGAAATACAGAGATAGTTTTGTGGAGCTTATAGTCTTAATTAGCTTTGTATCAACTCATCTGGCAATGGCTTGAATGTAATGGACATTCATTATTATAAAAAGTTACGCACTAAAGCTTTAACACCTGCCCAAATGTGTCAGGGTTTTACAGTAGAAATTAAACTGTGGTGACCAGCAAATTGATGGGAAACCCTACATTTCAGAGCACCCTCATTGATAAGTCGAGCAACCACATAGCATCACAAGAAAATCTCTGGCGCTGCCACTGCTTTTAGCATGGCATAGTTTTTGTGCTATTATTCTGTAGTTGCCATTTGTGGCCACAGTGGTCGCTGTCTTAGCAAAAGTTACACAGTCTCATTTGAAATAAAAGTGGATGGTCATTAGAGATAAAAAGGAACAATAGCTTCTTCAATTTTAGACTCTCACTGTCAAGACAATTTGCTATTGGTCAATGGCAAAATTATAAGTTCACTTGACTTCTCTGCAAAAAAAACTTGTGCAGATCAATTGGAATGGATGGATTTTATTGTGAAATCATCATCAACACACACACACACACACACTCGCACAAACATACGTGCAGATGGGATGCTGTCAAATTGGCCTGGGTCATGTATGCTGCTGTAAAACCTATTTGCATTGCACTACTGTGGTATCTTTAGTTGTTGATTGCTGTGATGCTGTATGGAAGAGGGATTCGCCGACACTGATATTGATTATAAAAAGGTTTATTACATCAAAGATTTCAGCATCAATTTACAGACTCCATGGAAATCTGGAGAGACGACAGACCTGATCTTGCAAAAAGTCACTTTGAAGTTCTGCTGTTAAAACATGGTATATATTCTGTGCATTTATGTAACATAAGGTGGGGGTGTGAGTATATGATTGGAGTAGGGAACTTACCATTTAAGGCCTTACACATGGTATAGCTCCAATAAAATATCTTCTGTCTTAGGGTGCCCCTTCTAATGTTAACAGTTTCCAAATGTTTCAGCAACAGTAGGGTAAAGTTCATAGGAATTCCCTTATATGGCAAACCTTAAGTAAAAGTTGTAAATCTTCAGATACCACACTACACAGCTAAACTAGAAAGTGCTATATTACAAAATATATAAATAAATAAAATAATCTGTACTCCTAAGGACATAAAGTTGTTCGTAGAAGATAAACTTCAAACTGAAAGATCTGGATATAACATCAGTGAACCGCATCTGAAGCAGAAATGTAGCATGTAGCATCAGTACAGATGCAAACCCAATGCACAGTAGTTGGCATCGATGGTATACAGCAGGGCTATTACTGTAAAGTGATGTATTTTTTATCTTACAGTTATTTAAGTTGTGTAAATACGGGCAACGCCTAAATTTACTGCTCTAGTGTGGTAAAAAACATATGAAAGATTGATGGTGGAGGGGAGAGATGAGGAAAAATGAGAGATTTAGAGGCCGAGAGAGAAAAGAGACAGAGATAGAGGTGAAAGATTAGATGCAGAGGTGGATAGCGGGAGGCAGAGAGAAAAGGAGGAAACTAAAGATGAGAGGAGAAAGTCAGAAGACGATATTAAGAGATATAGAGCAGAAAGAAAAGGGGGGATAAAAAAAGAGCATCAGACAATCAGAAGCATCTTGTATTACTACGGAGCTCCCGAGGTCAGTTTAGAAAAAACTATTTGCGCACAAATTACAAATCCGTGCCCTCGGTTTTATAAACTGTTTGTGCGGTTTCACAATCCGTGCCCTTGGTTTTCTAATCAGTGCGCACGGTTTTGCAATCTGTGCACACAAATTTGTAAACGATTTAAACAGCTTCTTCAGAGAACAAGGAATGAATGATAACTTACGGCACGGATCATTTCAGTAAGTGCCTCCAAGCCTGTGTTAACATGCTCCAGGGCCCCCAGCCTCCCTCCTAACCCCAACTAAGTGCCACCAAGCCTGGGTCTTGACCACCAGGCCTAACACCCTCCCTCATAACCCCAACTAAGAGGCTCCAGGCCTGGTCTTATAAAACCGAGGGCTTATGATTATGAATCCGTGCGAATAGTTTATAAAACCGAGGGAATGGATTTATATAAAACCGAGGGCACGACTTTGTAATCTGTGTGCACGGTTTAATTTTTTTTCTTCTAAACTCCGTATATTACAAATGCAAAGAAACCAAAAATGTTCCGTTTGAATGACGCTGCTGATTAGATTATTTTGTGGACAAAATGTTTCTTGGCAACAAGGTATTCCTAAACCCAATTTGTATTTTCTAGGCTTTGACTGCACGTTTGCTTCATATTTTAGGTGAAGCACTTTAGGCAACATTTCTGGATTTCACTTGAAGTCAGATCAACAAAAGCAACTACACTAAACTTGTCCTATATAAGCAATGCAACAAGGGCAGATGTATGAAGGTGTAGGGTTAAAACAAGGCTCTCAGGAGGCTCAGGTGGTTTATCAATCATTCATATTTAACTTCCTTCGAAGCACGGACCTGCTTAACTCAATTTCGACAGATTTCACTGATTTAGGCCGGATATCTGTTGCCTTGGGCTTCCTTTGGGTTGGCATTTTAAACTCTGGTTGATTTATGAGGACTATGATTAACCTTTTCTCAGATCTCTGCAAGGTAAATCCAGACAGCAGAGTTTTCTGTTGCACAACTAAAACAACTTTTGAACATACACATGTTCCACCAAAACAAGTTCCTTCCCGAGGCTATTTTGCAGAGGCGCCGTTGCTCTGTATGGCGCTTAGCCATTGTGATTGGTTTGAAGAAATGGCAATAAACCAGAGCAAGTTTTTCTCCCATACAGGAATGCTGTGTGCACTAGCCAGACCCTCCTCCCCCGCGCCGCGGTGGAGGAAGGTAGACTACTCTGGCCATCACTCTGAAAGCAGCCACAACCAATCAAATGTCAGCATGAAAGTGAAAGGCATCGAATAACCAATCAGAAGCAATGTAAGCAGCTATGGATCAGTGAAAATCACAAGTCTCACTCTCTCTCTCTCTCTCTCTCTCTCTCTCAGACACTCACACATAGAATCCTTTAGAACTTTTTTGACATGTGTCAATGCATGTTGTCAGGACTTTAAAAACAGGTAAAAAACAAACTGCAGGCCATCTCACCAGCTAAACTAAAGTTTACATGTAACTAAAGCTAATTTGACCCATTTAAGCTGTTTTTTTGTAATTGAAAAAAATATATTTTAATGCTCCAACATGTTAGTAATTGAATTTTTGATACCACATAAATAAGGGGCACACAAATCTAATCATTATGGTGAAAAACATTTATCCTAGCTTGGCAGAGTATCATTAACTGCCGTCTCTGCAGCCTCTCACTCTTGTGAAATTAATATGATTAGATGTGGTTAAAGGTGTACTAACCAGCATCTGTCGGTTGGTGTTTGAAAACACAGTGTTCAAAGTTGGCCCCTCCTCGCCGGCTCAACAAGTCAGGGAGAGAGAAAGCAGCGGTGGTCGAGCGAGCTAGAGAGTGACTGAAGAGATGGAGCGCCGCTGGCAAGAGCAAAGCCGCAAAAAAAATCTTTTCTGATTGTTTCACGGCTGTTAACGTTCTAAAGCACAAATAAACACACACAAACAACCACACACCTCCACACAACCACGCAGGAAGGTGTCATATTGTCAGACTTTGTGTGAATGCAGAGCTTGTCGCATGTGTGTCTCAGTCAAACAGTCACAGCGCAAGAACACAGCGATGTAAACGGGCTGGACACCGTGCACGCTGGTTACACACTCACATGGCACCCAATAAAAAAAAGAAAATACAGGCAGAGGGCAAGGTCTCTATAGATTCATACACCGGCAAAATGTATTTAAGTAAACATTGATCTATTACACTAGCTTGACAGTATCGGCCAAGTGCATCCTATTTTGAATGTAATGTTTTTTATCACTACCACTACAGTCACTCACTACAACTGTTGCAAATACCTCGCCCCCTCGTTCTCTCTCTCAAACACACACACACACACACACACACACACATTCACATTCTTCAAATTGCATCATGGCCATATTTATGCAACCGTAGAATTTGCCATATGTACCCTATCAATCCTCCCTCTTTCTCTCACTTGCACACACACACTCGGTGTATGCAACTTGCTAATTAGTTTCCTTGGCCCGTTTCTCACACACAAACACACACTGTGCTGTTCTGTGAACCTCTCTTTCTTTTTCTACACACACACACACACAAACACACACAGAGATACCTCTTGCTGTAATGTGACTATTTGCCATGTGACAGGATTACCGCACTGTCACATTTTTTTCTTTACTGTAAAGCCACTTTAAGCAGTCACACTGATTAGCTGCTGTATTACCTTGGGGTCCTTTCAAAAACAGATCCCACCAGTGCTGTAGCTGCAAATGTAAAATCAAAAGTACAGTGTAAACATACAGTACATTGTTGTCATTTTAACATTTCACCAGCCACAAGAGATAAATAAATTATCCAAATAATAGAGAAATATATGCAGATTGCAGAGACGTTTATGCTTTCAGTGGATAAGACTCTTTACATTCTGTGTCTATGGTTTGCATTAGCCCCCTCGTGTTCCCTGTTGGTCGCATTTCCTGTGATGCTCATCACCCTTCAAGATGCAAATACAGTATCACTGCAATAAGTAATGAACATTGTTCTAAATCTAATTAATCATTTGGTCTATAAAATGTCAAACATAGCTTTAGTTAGCTTAGTTTCCCAAAGAACAAAGTGATGTCTTCAAATGTCTTATTTTGTCTGACCCACAGTCCAAAATCCAACCCAACTTCTTCAATTTACAGGTTTACAGTTTCAGGTCTAACATAAACTTACTGTAAACTATAGAAAATAATAACCCTCTATATTTCACACAGTGGATTTAAAACATTTGAAGGTAATTTTTCTGCTTATATTTAATCTAAGTACAATTTAACAACCAAAATATGAAAGAAAAACCAGCTTTTTTTTAATGAAGATACCTCCAGAAGAATATAATTGTATGGAGGACAATTTTGTTCTTTTTTTATAATACAGTAATACTAATTTAGAATGTGTTTATTTTAAGACTTTAACAGGCTTTTTTTGCTGCTGCTGTGATACTGCTCTGTAAATGCTTGCGTGCGTGCATGCGTGTGTGTGTGGGAATGGCAAGTGGGAGCTACTATTCCCTTGTCTGTCTGATTGTCTGTCTGTCTGAATGCCACATCATCTCCCATTCCTTGTTCAGCCGCTACAAATAGAATGGCGTCTCTGGGGGCTCAGCTCACTGAAAGGAGAGATGGAGCCAGAAGAAAAAAAGAGGAGGGAAAAGGAAGGTCTGGGTAAGAGAGAAAAAGAGGGAGAGAAGAAAAAGGAGGAGACTTGACCCTGGAGAAAATGGAAAGGGGGCACGAAGATGGAGAGGGCTAAGGAGAAGGAGGATGGTGAAATTGCAAAGGGAAAATAATTAACATTGTAAATGTAACAATGAAGCCCACTGGAAGGAGAGAGGGACAGGAAGGATGGAAGAGAGGAGGAAAGGGAATGAGTTACAAACAAAAAGGAGATGAAAAAGGCTGGGGAAGTAAAAGCAACGGATGGATCGATAGACTGATAGAGAAAGATCAGAAGGGCAGAAAGTGAGGAGGCATTACTGTAATGGAGGTTTTTAGGTCTTCAGTGGTGACTGATCTCAAATCTGTGACAACAAAGACTGGTGAAGGTGGGTCAAAAATGACACCACTTTCCACTAAATGTGTTTAAAATCACACCTGGCTATCAACTACAGTACATGGGATTTATTCCTAAATGTGCAAATATACCACATGCAAAATTGGCTAATAAGCTTAAAATGCTCACCAATTTTCATAATTCTAAACAATATACAAACAGTGTAAGAAAAGAGAAAACATAGTATGGTTTACTTGCTTTTAGTGATGGTTTCTCAAGCTGTAACCAAATCCAACAGCGAGCCTGGGAAATCTTTGGTCAAGGTCAGGTGAATGAAAGCCCTATAGCACATCTTTTGTTCTCAGTAATGTATTGTGCTTCCGTTTCATTTGAAGCTGTTGGTGTTGCATTTTTTTTTAAATCGGAAACCGATACTTTGTTCACCAGATTGAGCAGGAAAAGATGAATGAGAAAGAAAGGGTGAGGGGAGGGGGTGCAGATGAGAAAAGGAGGTCAATGAACAGGAGGGATGAATGAATAGGTGGAGGTGGGTGAGCCAGACAGGAAGAGGTAAGGGAGTCAGAGAAGGAGTGACTGAATAAAGACAGGAAAAGAGTAGGTTGGCTGTCAGGTTTAACTTCTAGTGTTAAAACACCTTTCAACACAGAGTACCGTGTGTGTGTGTGTGTGTGTGTCTATAAGATATTTCATCTGAAGCAGTGTCCCATTTGCCAAATATGATGGAATTCAACTCCAGGAGTTTTGTGTGGAGTTGACGTGATCTCATATGCTGGTTGCTGGCTGACTATTGAAGTTTCTGTACTTTCTGTCATCAATATAAAAAATCCAATGGAATAACTTGCTTCATCTATTTGTTAAAGTGAAGGCCTTTTGTCATTGTGGTACATAAATGTTTTACGGCTTCATTCAGACATGAGAGGACATTTAGATCAACAATGAATGCGTGATATGTGGTACCTAGTGGCACTGCTGGTGCACAGCGGTGAGTTGGTAAATAATGATATGAGAAAAGTGAATTTGGATCTCTCACACATCATCTGTCTGCATCAGTAATGGATTGCAAAACTTATTTTGTTGTTTAAACCTTAATTAATGACTAACATGAGTGTGAGGGACACCAACTGCCTCTTCTCAATAGTTTCATCATTTATTAGACAATTCTGCTGCCTTTTCTTATGTCTGACAAACCAGCCCAGTCTCATGGCAGTTCGTGAAATGGTCACGTTATTGAATCTATTGATTCGTGAACAGGACACGAATATGTCGTTTTTTTCGTGTAGTGATTACGAACTTTAATTTAATGTATTTAAATGGTAAGCATATTTCGTGATCACAGCACGACAACGGTAGGGAGTAGTATTAAAAGCCAGAGATCCACGTAGGGAGGTTGATCGGGGTGGTGGAAGGGTCAAACAACACCGGACTTTCACCCCGGAGAGCGGGGATCGCATCCCGCGTGTTGCAGTTCCTTTCTGCGTTATGAGCCACAACTGTCCCGTTGTTATCAGCGTGTGACGGATCCTTTCCCAGTTCTCTTTTTTTCCGAACCTCAACCGTCCCGTTGTTGTGGCGTTTCATGTCCCCGTTGTTGCGTGCCACAGAGACCGCGGATCGTGTCTGTGCGCCCGGGGAACACATCCCCGTGTGGCGGTCCGTCCGTTGTTGTTGCCGGCGTGTGGCGTTTAATTTCCCCGTGGCAGTACACAAAATGAAATTCGTAACCTGTACACGAAATGAAATTCGTAACCTGTATAAATAAAAATAACGTGACCATTTCACGAACTGGCGTGAGACCGGGTTGGACAAACAGCATCGAGCTGCGGGGAGCTTCAGAGTAGGTGGATAATACTGATTAAAGCAGCTTAAAGTTGAGTCATTTAATTCTTTTTTGTTTCTTGCTTGATATTCAACATTTCATACACAGCTGACATGAATAAAATAATATAGGGAGGGACTGCTGGTCTCATTGTATTTATGTATTATTATATTTATTATTATTATTATTATTATTATACACTGCTCTTACATGAGAAAAATCTCCCCAATGACCTAAAATGAAGGCGCCCTCATGGACTAGGGTTTGTGCCATGTTCATGTCATATTGGAGTTATCCATCTCGTAAAATAGCATACATCCAAATTGAAATTATGACTGGGTAACTCAGATTTTTGTGAAGACTCCAAAATATCGGGCAATATCCTAGCAATTAATAATACAGAAAAGTCTGAAAACCAGCCACACATAGATGCCTCACGTCAGCCAATGTAAGTAGATTTAATTTAAACCTCACATGACCAATGCTCGCCAGTTCATCCATCCCACACGATGTGGACGTGGGATTCACGTCCACATGGAGATCTTTGTTGCATGTCTTTCTCCTTCTCTCGCTTCCCTGTCATCTCTTTACAGTCAAATGTCGAATAAAAGACATACAATACCCCATGTTACTATGTCTGACCTAGTAAAATTGCTGTTGTGATTTTTACTGTCTGTTAGAGAGCTGACACACCAAGCCGATTATCGGCCGTCGGACAGTCTGGCGAGGTCGGTGACTCGAGTCTGTTCGGTGTGTTCCGTGCCGTGATCCGTCGGAGGAGCCGTCGGCCTTTATTTTGGCCGACCCGACACGCTCAGTCGGAGACAGGGCAATCGGGACTCACCCGGAAATGGCGAGCGGATGAGCCTCTCAAAATCTGACGAAAATCTTTTAAACTAACCTTTGTCGATCTGAAATGAAGACAGATTCATAAACTGCATGGCCTATTTCTCACTTAAAATGTTTTCAGAAACACGTTTCGGTGAACTATTTTAGTACAATATGAGATTGTAATCTGAACAAGCCACCATGACAGTCTGGCTGTGAATTTCCGGAGAAAAAAGACCCACGTGACGCGTTCGTCCAATCAGCTGCCGGATTTCATTTTCTGGCAAACAATCATGACTGTTAATGGAAACAATACAGAGAAGCGCTGCTGCTGCTATGGAGACGTATTACGTTTTGCGCACGCGCAGAGCATCCGCTCAAGTCGGCGTCGCCTCTGTGTGTTTTGAGGCATTTTTTGGGACCTTGGGGACCCGACTGATCAGTCCGACTGCCTTTTCTGCCGACGGTCGGCCGTCTGGTTGGTGTGTAAGCACCTTTAAACTGCCATTACGTGTACATGTCTGAAGTGAGATCCTTCCTTTATGCCTTTGTTTTCCCATCTAAGTCCAATTAATTAAAAGCTTTGCTGTGCATGTTGTGAACTAAATATGTCTTACTCTGATTGAGGTTTTACAATCTGTCTCTGCATATAACCACATTTTGCTTGTTGTTTGCATGGTTGTTGGGAATGAGGCATTTGTGTGGAGCTGGTGGGTTTTCCTTTGTCAATTTAACCCATAGATACATACTTTGGATCTTTAGAGGCCTGGGACTATTGTCAATTCACCTTGTACTGTACACCTTGTCAAATCCATTACTACTCAGTTAAGCCCTTAAGTCTCTAGTTTTAATGATTTCCTGGTAATTTCTTTTCAAATAATTTTCTTATTTGTGTATTTGTGTTTTTACTCTAAATCTTTATAGCATATTTAAAGAGACTGTATTTTTGTCATGGTATACAGGCAGAAGGTAATAGGTTTTTCTGTTTGGAAATAAAATGGCGGAGGATAAAAACATATATAAAATATAAGGTTAAAAATTATTAAATATTTTAATCATTTGACAGCACTAATGTATATATGTTATATTACAAAAACAAGGATATTGATAAATTTGAAAATTACACTTTTTGGCACATATGGTAGTATCTAAGAGGTACAGAAAAATTAATGCGTGTGTCTTTGCGAAATTGCTTGGTTATGTTGTGGCATGATGGGCTAGTTCAAGAGCTACTGCAGCTGGCAAGCTAACCGGTAATTGCTAACCAGCTGAGCTAATGCCAGTTAGAATGGCCCCCGGAGATTTTCTCCAGTTTCTCTTTACTGTCCTGTTTATCCACCCTGCCATGTTTCCCTTCTTAACCTGAAATCTACGGTGGCTGAAGGTCAAAACACGAAAGCATTTCAGAAAACACAAAAGCATTTGACAAAACAAAAAACATTTTAGAAAACAAAATGCTTGGTTACGTTGTAACCTTGGTTCTCTGAGTGAAGAGACTATCTTTCCACCGTTACATATTCCATATGCATGGGGATGATCCCACTGAGGTCAGGTACGTGGATACTTCTTTAAGACACACCGGCTTGAGCAGCCACACCCTATGCTATTTCCTATAAAGCACCTATGCTTGCGTGGAATCACTGATAGTTTGATCAGAACCGTCTCTGAGCGGCCTACAGCTGGAGAGATAGTCTCTTCACTCAGAGAACCAAGGTTACAACATAACCAAGCGTTCTCTATCGTATCGAGACCATCTCTCCACCGTTACATATTCCATATGTACGGGGAAATCTTTAAGACACCTGTGAGCAGATAGTGCTGCCCAAGCCCAGCCCAAACAAAAAGGCCACTCCGGTCAGCCTGCAAAGCGCTCACCTGACCAGAGAGACAACAAACCAGTGAGATGAACACATAACCACCAAGGCTTAATAATCCATCAAGGTGACACCCCCAGCACACACTCACAAAGGAGGGGCTGGCTGCCACATTCAGCAAATGAAGGTGGACCAAGATGACCACGTGGCCGCTGTACATATAGCAGCATGGGAGGCTTGCCACCATAAGCCCACAAGGTAGCAACGCCAAGGGTAGAGTGCCCCAGTACCCATGAGGGACAGTCACACCCGAAAATATATTCACCTGTTCAATAGCGTCAACAACGCAGTGGGACAGACATGGCTTTGACAAAGGTCCGCCCAGATGACCTGAAGCAGAATTAACCACTGGACAGTCTTCCTGAGGGCCCATGTACGCTTGATGTATTCCGCCAGGGCCCTGACCGGGTAAAACATGGACTGGGGCCACTGGGGAGAGTGAGTGGAACCTTGATGAAACCTCTCTCAGGAATCCTGGATCGGGGTAAAGGATAAACTGGCCACATCCTGTCATGGAGCTTGCCTACTCGTCAGGCTGAGGTATACCAGAGTAACCCAGTGTGAAGGGAGAGCCAATTCAGATCAGGAAGGATGCAGATGTGCTCCAAGGACCATGGTCAAACCCAAAGAGTGACTAAAGGACTGGACTTATGACCGCCAGCCTTAGGAAGCCCGAGAGAAACCAGGAAATCAGGGAGCAGTCATGCTCATGCAGTGTGGAAGCACAAACACACACTCCCTAGACCAAAATTCCCTCCAGGGTTTCAACCGACTTTCCCGCCTCCAGCTGGGTCACCAGAAACGACAGGAGGCCATGCTTCTGTCGCAGAATAGGGAACCACCTGGTGAACTCACACATGTGGCAAGCACCCTACAAACTGCAAGCCCAAAGCCACCGTCAGGGGCCAGGCACCAGCCTGCGCCCTGCCAGAAAGAGGTGGAACCTGTTCCCACACAGCAAGACCCTCTGGGGCGGGGGCCGCAAGGCGCCCTTTGCAAGAGGCCCTTTGCATGATGTGGTTTTAGCCTAAAACCACATCATGGGGGGCCAAAGAGGAGCCGCCAGATGTAGTCATACACCGTCAGCCTGAATTCTCAGAGAACAGGCAGGAGGAGAGTGGAAGGAGTGGCGGAAGGAGGAGAGGCGTGAAGCAGACCCTGAGGCCATAGGTGGCAGCATAAAAAACAAAACGACATTTGGTAAGACCCAAACCGGAAAAGGTAGGTACGTATTGGACGTAATGATTCCTTGTTGCTGATTGGATGCACTGGCTGTCAGTCTGTGACAAACGGTAGTTCTTCTTTTGGATTTAAGGCAGACTGGGTGCCTTGCAGCGCATTGCTGCCTCACACATAGGGATGATAAAATCAAGTAAAACGTTAAATTGCTGTGCAGCAGTTCAAAAGCTGGGAAGGGGGAAAGGCTCGGCTGAAAAGACATGCATTGCATGCATCATTTGAAAATATTGCACCTTTAGTATTAGTTTTAATACAGTAATAAATGCCCAGCAGAGGGTCGTTAGACCACGGACTCGGGAGTCACCATACGCACCTTCTAGTTTGGTTTATGTGCAACATAGTAACATGCAAACGGGCTGGGTGAAGGTGAATTTACTGTAGATCCGCTGGTGTGGTGATTATTAAATACTAATAATAATGTATTTCAGCTTGTACATGTTGGTTTTTTTTGTTTGTTTTTTAACCTTTATTTATTCATGGAAGGTTCACTGAGATGAGAGGCAGCCTCTCTTTTGCAGGAACGCCCTGATCACATTCACTCATTCATTCAGTTGCACACATTCATACCTGGAAGCTGCCCAGTACAACCACAGCCTGCTCTGCTGGCCACTAAGCAGCTCCACTGGAGCGGTTTGGGTCAAGGGCCTTGTTGGGTCAAGGGCCTTGTTGGGTCAAGGGCCTAGAGTTATTACATTTTGTCGGAGCGTTTCTCTTTTCACCGGCGCAGCATTTCTAGCCTTTACAGCACTGGATTAGCAGCCGAGGAAACTCACAGACCAATAGCATGCGTTGTAAATCATCTCACGTGATGCTACTCTGTCAATCAAATCGGTGCATTCCGATAAACATTGTGAGTTGAGTCAGTGAGTGAGATCCATGATTCACCCATTCACACATTCATACACCAATGGTGGCGGAGCTGCCATGCAAGGCGATAACCTGCCCATCGGGAGCAACTTGGATTTCAGTTTCTTATTCAAGAACACTTTGACATGCAGACAGGAGAAGCTGAGATCGAAACATTAACCTTGTTATTAAAGAACACCCAGAGCTACAGCCGCAATGAATGGAGGAATGCTGCTTTGGTCTGTTTCAGGTGCTGGAACAAGCCAAGGGCGCTGGCACAAGAAGGAATATATTTGGTAGGATCAATGTGTTTTTGTTTGTAAGGCTAACACACATAGCCGACACACACCTGTTGCACCAAGACATCTAATTAGGGAGTCCTGGTCTGGAGTCTGGATGTGTATGTACCGTAGGGTTGCACGATATTGACATGGAATGTGATACTGCGATATTCATTATGGATATTGCGATATTGATATTAATTTCGATATTTCTTTAACAAATGTAAAATTACAAAAGTTATGGTAAAACGCATCAAAATAGATTCATAACAAATAAAACAAGTTTTCTTACAACAAGGTTTATTTAGTCATATTGGACTTGTAAAACATGAATAAATAAATAACAAACAGGACATGTTTTACTGGTTGTACAGTATAAAAACAATAAATAAAGAGCATGTCTACAGAACAGGACATTTTAGAAAAAAATAAAAGTATATTGCACACTTATCACAACACTTTAGATATAATATTGCACAACATGATATCGCGATAACGATATCCAGTCGATATATCATGCACCCCTAATGTACTGTGGGAGAATTTCCAGCTTACAAACTCATATGCTGTGTTAGTTGAGACAGTGGTACCCCAGATCTCATTCAGGTCAGTGTCCAACATGACAGCAGTAGGTCATAACCTATCTCAGGCAGAGGAGTAGTTCAATGTCTTCATAGATGACGAAAGCCGTGTCTCAAGCGCTCCCATTCGACCAAGGTCAGGGGAGGAAGTTACATACACGTACTTACCCATGCACTCACTCACTCCTTTACTCACATACATACACACATAAACTGCATTAGTGACGCACATATTGAAATACTGGATAAGATGTTCTTTGACCCAGTGTCACAGATGAATGTGCTGCATGTAATGGGGTACCTCCAACGTGATTTGTAACGTAGGTAGGAACAGTTGTTGTAAATGATCCAATAGCATCTTCACACATACATAGGTGAGTGAAGAAGGACCTTATTTGGTAATATCTAAATCTTGTATGTCCAGCATGAGTTTAAATATTCCTTCAGGAAGACAGGAACTTAAGATGTTGAGATGGCACTACACAACACAACATTGTGGTTAAACTGTACTGCTGTATCTCCTCGATTGAGATTTCATTAAAAGCTGTGTAAGTTATCAAAGTTTTCTGAACTTTCTTCACGTACCCAGAGTCCTGCTCCTAATTTTTTCCATAACCTGTATAGTATGTGTGCGGGAAGGAAAGAAATAAAGAGAGGAACTTCTGAAAGTAGTGGTCACAGAGGGTCAGTGAGCGGTGTGTGTATGTGTGTGTGAACAAGTCCTAAGAGAGGAGGTGCAGAGATGCACCAACAGAGAAATCAGAGTGACATGAAATATTCAGCTGGGTTTCAGAGGAGAATGTCCAGAAATAGGTCAGCTCAACATGGAAGCCTCTTATTGGTGCGCACACACACACACACACACACACACACACACACACACACACACACACACACACACACACACACACACACACACACACACACACACACACACACACACCAATTTACACACTGACATACAGACACCCAGACTCCCCTTTTGTCACACAGACACACACACACACAGTAATTCACTTGCATACAAATACACACTGCACAGTTGCCACAAATACATATGCACACGCACGCACACACACACACACACACACACACACACACACACACACACACACACACTGACATACAGACACACACACACACACACACACACACACACACACACCAATTTACACACTGACATACAGACACCCAGACTCCCCTTTTGTCACACAGACACACACACACACAGTAATTCACTTGCATACAAATACACACTGCACAGTTGCCACAAATACATATGCACACGCACGCACACACACACACACACACACACACACACACACACACACACACACACACACACACACACACACACACTGACATACAGACACCCAGGCTCCCCTTTTTTCTCACACACACACACACAAACACACCAATTTACACACAGACATACAGACACCCAGACTCCCCTTTTGTCACACAGACACACACACACACAGTAATTCACTTGCATACAAATACACACTGCACAGTTGCCACAAATACATACATACACACACACACACACACACACACACACACACACACACATACACACAGTAATTCACTTGCATACAAATACACACTGCACAGTTGCCACAAATACATACATGCATGCACGCACGCACGTACACACACACACACACACACACACACACACACACACACGCACACACACACCAATTTACACACCGACATACAGACACCCAGGCTCCCCTTTTGTCTCTCTCACACACACACACACACACACACAGTAATTCACTTGCATACAAATACACACTGTGCAGTTGCCACAAATACTGCACGCACGCACGCACACACGCACACACACACACACACACACACACACACACAATCATGATCCCATCCCACCCACAGAGAGAGCAGCAGATACTTATGGATTGGTCACATATCAGCTCTGCAGGTAGGCTACATAGAAAGAGAGAGTGAGTGCGTGTGAGATAGATAGATAGATAGATAGATAGATAGATAGATAGATAGATAGATAGATAGATAGATAGATAGATAGATGTCTGACAGTTTAAAGACCTTTAAAATGATTCCTCTTAAATTCCCCAAAGTGTAATTAGCACCAGCCAGCTCCCATTCTCACAGTGGTAGTAGAGAAAGCCACTTTCACCTCAATTAAAGTAAACCTTGTGAACTAGTTTCCCTGGGAACCTATCCAACATTCAAAATCATCCTCTCATCTCCGGCCCAAAAGAGCAAGATATCTCCTGTGTGTGACAACAAGGCCATTTTCTAGATAACAAAAGAAGGTGGGGGATAATAAAAAATAAGAGGCAGACAGGATGAGTTCTATATCGACCCAGTGCCTTTATTTCCCTCTAATCCTCCTACTGTTTTGAATATTCATTAATAAGGCGCAAGTAAGTGGCAGCACCCAGGAGAGTTGATGTACTTTGTCATGGAGGTGGTGGCAGATTTGCTGCTTTAATAATCTAGACGGTGATCATTGTGAAGTAATGAAGCATGTTATAGCTCTTGAGCAGCATTTATTTTACTTTTATTTCCCTAAAATATAGCCCAGCAGCCTATTCAGGTGCTCGCATTGTTAAGTCTTACAAATAGGAAAAAAATCATTATTATCCGTTATCAGACATTATAACAGAGAGATGCCTTCTCACCATTACATTTTAACATAAAACAACTTAAAATTGCATTTAAGGCCTGGAACTAATTTTTTCATAATTTTTATATTGAATATAATCTGCCAAATATTCTCTAGAGTTGAAATTAAAATGACTTGTTTTGTTTTACCAACAGTCCAAAAACTCAAAGATATTCAATTTACTGTATTTTAGTAGATGAAGAAACCAAGAAGCATTTTGGGCATTATTGATTAAAAAATATGGCTTTAAATTAAATTCAGCTCTAATGCATTCATAAATAAACTGTTTGCATCCCACTGGTGTTCATCTAATGCTCATCCACATCTCCTCTGATACCTTCCTAAAAGACCTGTTGCCAGCCACTTGTGTGCCCATTAACATCAGGGTCAGTATTTACCACTTTTTTTGGAAAATGCTGCTTTTTGAGTAGAAAAAAGAGGAGGGGTGAGAAGGAATGTGAGGGGATTTCTATGGCTATAGAAGCCTGCAGGTACACTATAACAAACAGCAAACTTTTTTAAATTTTTTTTATGATTATGATCCATTTTTTCTTTACAGTTTTCAAAGCAGAAAACACTTATTTGAGTGTAATTCTATTTAAAGTGCACTCCAGCCTGGCAAATTCTTAATTTCACCTCCACAATAATGAATGTGGATATCACAGGTTGACAAGGACTGTCAGTATGAGGCTTTGTTATGGTCTGTTAGAGACAGTGGGGAGTCACTACCTGCCTAGGCGTGTGGAGTCAACAGATTATTATCTTTGGGGATTTCCTCTATGAATGCCCTTCTAGAGGTGAGGAAGCATCCCTCCATCATCATCATCATCATCATCATGTCATTCAGAACAACTCTTTGTTCTCTACTACATTAAAAAGCTCATGTCAACGCATAATAGAAGACACGTGGTAACTAGCCTACCTTCTATTCTGTCCGGTGCGCGCGGGACAGGATAGATGGAGCGGTTGTTATGATTTTATAATCCCATACATTGTGAGTTCCCTTCCTTCTCATTACCTGAACCCAGCGTGCTGCTGCACTGCCAGTTCTCGGTGCTCGCCGGTTTCCAGCATGACTCCCACAGGGACAGGTAGTACTGGTCGTCGGCAGTCACCCACGCCGGGCTCATCACGGCTCCCACATCCAGGCAGAGCGCCAAGAAGACGCACACCAGCCCGACCAGCTTCAGCGGCGTCAGCGGGGAGTTGCGCGCCGACTCCTCTGTCTCGGTGACAGCAGACGACATGGCGCGGCTGGAGAGTCGAAGAGTGGGGGGACCGGTTAAAAACCCGTGGAGGATGCCGAGGTGTGTGTGGATGTACTCCTTCCAAATGGAGGAGTGTGGATGTATATGTGAAAGTCGGGCGGGGAAGTCTAGTGTTGTTGCTGCTGCTGCTGGTGCCGCCGCAGCCGCCTGCGTTGCGCGCTGGACGGACTCTGCGCCTATAGCCACCGCTGCCGCCGCGCACCGGAGACAGCGCTGACGTCAAGGCTCCGAGGGATCAGCAGGTGCTACAGGGTCCTAGAGAGAAAGAAAGGGGGGAAAGAAAGTAACGCCGCTTAATCATGGTCGAATCCAGGATGTGAGGAATACAGAGGTCCCCAGCCACCGATCAAACTTTGTACAATTGTGTGGGTATTTAACAAATCTTGGCCTATTTATATGGTGGCCCTGAAGTGCAAATCACAACAGAAATTTGAAAAACACAACAACAAATCATAAAACACAACGGCAAATATGAAAACACTTCAACAAATCATAAAACACAACGGCAAATAGAAAAACACGACAGCAATTATGAAAACACGACAGCAAATAGAAAAACACGACAGCAATTATGAAAACACGACAGCAAATAGAAAAACACGACAGCAATTATGAAAACACGACAGCAAATAGGAAAACACGACGACTGCTAACGTTACGCATATACAGAAACGGCTTATAAAAAGAGATGAAAATGCCACCGGACATTCAACTTTACGAACACAAATGGCATAAAAGACAGCTACCCAGCTAGCTAACAGCCTAATGTTAAATTATAGGTTCAGTTAGCTTAACGTTAGCTTGGGGTGTATCTACCTACGGTAATTATAATAGCAATTTGTACCAGCATTAATGCGTTAAGCTTTACATTGATGTAACACATTAACGGTGATAACAAATGTACGGCAAACACTAAATATACTTACGTTTAAATGTCAATTGTGCCATCAGCGTTGCCGGTCGAACTCCCACTTAGGTCCGCCATTGTTTTTTTGTTTTTTTTAACGAGCCGGCAAAGACGCGCTCATAGGATTGTGGGTGATTTGGGAGCGCGAAAGACAGACAGTGCGTCTGTCCAATCAGGAGGCTCCATCCTCTGCTAGATGGGCCCTACCTTTTCTGGTAGAAGTTAATGCCGTTGTGTTTTGTGATTTATTCAAGTGTTTTCTTATTTGCTGTCGTGTTTTTTAATTTTCTGTCGCGTTTTCTTATTTGCTGTCGTGTTTTTGAATTTTCTGTCGCGTTTTCTTATTTGCTGTCGTGTTTTTGAATTTTCTGTCGCGTTTTCTTATTTGCTGTCGTGTTTTTTAATTTGCTGTTGTGTTTTCATATTTGCTATCGTGTTTTTCTATTTGCTGTCGTGTTTTCCTATTTGCCGTTGTGTTTTATGATTTGTTGAAGTGTTTTCATATTTGCTGTCGTGTTTTCATATTTGCTGTCGTGTTTTCATATTTGCGGTCTTGTTTTCCTATTTGCCGTTGTGTTTTGTGATTTGTTGTTGCGTTTCTCTAATTTCTGTTGTGATTTGCACTTCAGGGCCACCGTATATTCATGGCTGTTCAGTTAGCTATTTTTCTGTAAATCTCATCTCCCTACTCCCCTCTACACTGTACAGTTAGAGAGTATGTAATTCTAGTGAAACAAATCACTTTTACAAAACTTTAAAATGATCATGGGCATTTTCCACTGTTCTCTGATATAGACCAAATTAATTATTGATTTGTTTGAAAAAACTATTGTCAGATGAATTAATAATAAAAAATAACTGTAGTAAAGCTGTCTTCACATAATCAAACCCCCCAAATGTCCAGATATATTACTGAGATCATGACCTCAGTGAGTCAGAGCACCTCCTTGTTGTTGAAACACATACTGTAAGGTCGATACAGCATTATCAAGCTCATAAGCTACCGGTCATACCAGACAGCAAATTGCGCAAGGGGTATGTTATATTCCTTATAAATTCAACGTTTTATTTGTTAGATGAAGTATGTGTTCTTTCTTCATTCAAAAGGTACATACACCTGCTTTAAATTCCACTTGCTTCATTTAAATTTGAGTGTCATGTTGAAACAGTGCAAAATGAGAAGGATGACTCCATCATTTAAAGAAAAATCCAATTTGTGTTAGGAAATTTGATCATTGGAGATAATATAAATTATCTCACCCCATTAGCCCTTTATTCGTGACTTCAGAAAAATCAGATTTTGGATTCATTAGCAGATTAAATATTAAGGACTTGCAGTAGAGGGAGAAGCAAAGAGCAAAAAAGAAACGGAGAGCAGACAGACTATGGAGCCGGAGAAAAAGGGAGGCACATGAAGGAATATTATTGTTTCTTCTGCATACTAATGACAAACCCAGAGATGAGAAAGAAGAGACAGGAGGGGGGGAGGCCGATAAAGCAGACCTGAGCAGGTTCAGGGAGGAAGAGCCATCCATATGTTTATTCAACCGGAAAGAGAGGAGGTATTGAGAGACTGATGGAAGGAAAAGATGGCCTTGTTTACCCTCCATGAGGACAATAATGAGCGATGATGAGG
This sequence comes from Zingel zingel, assembly GCA_023566125.1. Classification (NCBI taxonomy): domain Eukaryota; kingdom Metazoa; phylum Chordata; class Actinopteri; order Perciformes; family Percidae; genus Zingel; species Zingel zingel. Next base: position 9,134,107 of record CM042337.1, read on the forward strand.
GAGAGACAGAAGGAGGTAGGGGAGCAAAGCAGAGAGCAGAGGAGAAGAGAGGGGAAGGGTAACTGAAAGAGATGGAGGGATGGAAGCCTGGAGGAATTAAGACAGAGGATAGATAGAGGTCTTAATGAGTAGACTCACTGTTGAGCCATATCAGTTATTCATAGTTTAATAAGAAACTACCTCTTTGCACTGTTTTATCTTTGAGACACATCGCTTCTCAAACAAAAACATCATCTTCATACTCCTAAACATTTGTTTTTATCAAGTAAATAAATACAATAAAGACGTTTAGTGGAGTTTTCATTCTAATTTTCAGCCTAGACAAGACAATTACCTCAAACCAGAAATAAAAATCAAGAGTATTCTAAATACTTAATTGTTTACTTTATACTTTCGATTATTTTATACTCCCAAATATTCTTTATAAGAGAAAAGAATTTCAGGATGAAGAGTCCGACAAACATAACTCTATCTAACACACGTTCACACAATCAAATAAGAGCAGGACAGAGCTAAGGTTAGCCTAAACTCTGATATTACAGCATCAAAGTTCCCACACAATGGATCTGTCAGTAACATGCCCCTTTACTTTAGAAGTAATGCTATGTTACCACTGTAGGTAATAGACTAGTTAGCCAGGAATGCTAACGTTAACGGTTTAGAGCAGAGATCTTCAACAGGGGGTCCTCAGAGTTACTGCAGGGGGGTGCCACCAAATTATTGTTAAAAGTTAAAATTAGAAGTTTTTTTTTTTAAATTAAAATGTCTTAAAATCTTAACCTTATTCCAACACATTAGCAAATATAAATCAGCTTATTTTTTTTTTTAAAAACAAACATTAGATACTGGCCTCTAGGTAAAGTAGTCACTGAGGCAGCCATCCACAGATACAGTTAAGGTTTTATGTTTAACATTAAAACATGATTTAAAAAAACATCAAGAACTATTATTTTGATAGGTTATGCAATAAAAAAGGTATGTAAAAAGGCATGAGGCCACTCTACACGTTATTGTAGGCCTAGTTTATTATGCAACTTCATTTTATACAACATATGAGGTAGGGGGTCCCTGCTCTGTCTCAGTTTTCAGTAAAGGGGTCCTTGTCTTAAAAAATGTTGAAGACCCCTGGTGTCACGGCTGTGTTTCCTTTTTTTTGTCTTCTGTGTGTGTGAGGGAGTGTGTGTGGAGTGTGTGGGCAGGCGTGGCTTTCTCCAGGGTACCTGGCTCTCCAGCGCAGCTGCAGGTGATCTACTAATCAAGCTCCAGCACTAGTACTCCTGTGATCCAGGCAGCCAGCGTCAGTTCGTTTTCAGTCTACCAAGTGGTAACTACTCTCGATCAAAAGCTCTAGTCTCTAAGTGAACCTGTTTAGTAGTTTTTTTATATTAACACTGAGTTGTTTTTCCTGTGCGTAGACATTGGAAGACTACAGAATCGTCGCTCCCAGCCACGCCACCAGCTCTGTGTTTTTAGAGCCTGCCTTTCCTACCTCCACTCCTCCACTCCATTTTGGATCACCACCCTCCTCAGTTAAATTGCAATATTTTTTGTTCGGCTGAACCTACATTAAAGAGCTGTTTTCAAATTCCATCCATCTTGTCTGTGTTCGCTCTTGGGTCCAGACCTCACCCTAACACCTGGTTTAGAGCATTAAACATGTTTAATCCATTCCTTACACTTTAGCGCTCATATATTTGGAAAGGTAAAACATTCTGAATTCCTAGAACCATTAAAGAGTAAAGACAGCTTGTACTTATGCTACACCACAGCAAAATAATTTGAAAGTGATAACTCAGTTTTGTCTTCGTCATGAGATAAATGTTCACAAATTCAAACACCAAACACAAGGGTGTAACTTTGGGTTCAACATACGGGGGGGTTGAGATCACCACCTATCTAGCGAGGCCGTTTGTTTCAGCAGGGGGCGGGGACAAATCAGCTCCATCCCCCCCGTAAATTACGCTTATGACCAAACAGTAACTTTTCTAGACATTCAGTGGAATTTATGGCCTGAAATATGCACTCTAACTGGATTGGGCACTGAAGACAAGTAAACTGTGAGACGTGTCTTCTCTTCATTGTGATCGCTGTGTTTATGGTCTGGTGCTGCTGAAGAACTCCACTCTTTTGTTATCTTTCTGAATGTCTGTGAAGATACAGGGGTAGAAGGGTTGAAAGGTCATGTTAGTAGTAGTGTAAGAGAAAGATTTACACATATCTTTAACTGGTGTTAGAAAAAAATAGAATGAAATTCACTTGTCCTCTTTTGTTTTCTATACACATAGACACATGGTCATTATGTTATGTACACATAACATAGTGACCATCAGTCACTCAGCTGGGTAAAAATTCTAAAAGTCCTATATTACAATTATAGGGGAACTCCACTGATTTTTCACAGCAATGTGATTTTCCAGGTGTTGGGGAGTACTACTGCATATGTGAAAAAGTTGAATAAAGCCGTTTGTGACCAGAGCTTGCTCTGCTGATGTTGTGCCCACATTTTGCATCCCTGCCAAGAATTGCACCCGCTAGGGCAGCAACAATAATTTCTGCAGAATGAATGTCCTTGACACTCATATCTGCTGAGAATTGCATCCACCTCACGAGCAGCAACAATACATAATTTATGCCAAATAATGCATCCCTTAACCCTTACTGCTGCCGATACAGAGTCTGATAAAACATTGATGTCTCTAAACGTTCTAGAGCTCACTGCCAGTGTTTCAGTTTGACTGTTAAAAAGTGTTTCGATAATTAAAAGGTATTTATTTAGAAGCAGTCTGGCTGGTTAGTTGGCTAACGCTAGCATGCTATTCCACCAAGCTTCCATGCTACATACATAGACAGTACACTTAATGGACAAAGCGATGCCGTAGATTTCCACCGAGATGAGTGAAGTCTATTTATTAGAACCACTTTTCTGGTGAGGGCTGAGCGTTACTGCGCAGCCTCCAACTGAGCTTGATGACGTAGATGTGACGTGAGCAACCTGTCTGAAAGTTGTAAGTCTTCTGGTAGCTGTGCCAAGAGAAACCTCAATCATTCCCAATCTGGCAGAGAAAGAGAGCGTAGGTATATGTAAGGAGATAACATGGGTACAGGCTAATTATTGCTAACTAAAATGCTAGTTAACATTAGTAATTAAACTTAAACAACTAATGTAAGTCGAAACTGCCTGTGACTCCTGTACTATACGGTAATTTGTCTACTATGCGACAGAAAGTCGCGTGGTTATGACACAATCGTTAGCCTATTTTTACAAAAACGTCTGCTACGGAGCCATAACGTGAGGTACAAGGTAATGGAGCCTTTTATACATTGTCGTGTTTCTTTAGAAATAAACAATGGACAAATAAAGCCTTTAAACGCTTAAGACGTAAAGTTATTCGCTGTCAAAGTGACGTCAAAATGAATGGAAGTCAATGGAATGCTAACGGCAGGTGATGGTTTGATAGCATCAAAATGGCGCCATAGGAGGTACGCTTTGTGGAGGCTCGCTTACCCCCTTGGCCACGTAAATAAGCCGGAAAGTTGTCCCTCATCTGGCGATAGAAGCCCTGCTTTCCCCGTTCTGTTGGCTCAGAGCTCCACAGCCTAAGTCCACAGGTACAAATTAGTTTAAATGTAGCCTGAATGTAGCCATGTGGCCCAAATCAGAAGTGGAAAAGATCGGATGCTATGTGACTTGGACTACACTGCCATGAAAAAAATCAGATATGAGCAAAAAAAAAAAATAATCGGCACTGATTATATTTGCAGGTCATTGGCCTCAGCATGCTTCAAGAATGAGAAACCTCGATGTTTATGTAATCTATCCCATGTCTTGCCATTTTATAACACGTGGCATGGGCGGAATGTAAATCACCTCAGATGACTTGCATATCAAACACTGGAATTAACTCATTTACAAATCAAAAGCTTCCTCGACATCAAGGCATCCTTACTGTATCTCTCTAGGGAACTCCAAACTTCCCCATGTCACCTGACAGGCAAAGCCAATTTACAGCTACGCAAATATTACATTATTACTGAGCTAAAGGTCATAACATAAGGAAAACAGTAAATAGCAAATGGAAAAGCACTTTAATTAACATTTCCTTTTAGACTTTCTGGAAATGATGTTCAAATTTGCAGTACATGCAGATAAAAACGTGACTAACACTGCTTTTTTGAAAGGGGTCACCAGTCAAAAGGTTCAGAATCACTGGTTAAATCTTTACCATTGTATTGTATTTATATAAAATACAAATGCAATATATATATATATATATATATATATATATATATATATATATATATATATATATATATATAAAATAAATGTAGTAGAGTAAAAAGTACAATATTTTACTTAGAAGTACAATGTAACTGGATACACAAGTAAAGTACCTTGATATTGCACTCAATTACAGTACTTAAGTAATATTCACAATCCCTATGTTCTTGTAGATCTTTTAGAACAACTAAATGAACAACTTTTGATCTGATAGTTCTCTAAACATTAAATACAGATACAGAGCAAATGTGAGTTGTTTTTGTTTATTGAAATTCCACTGTTATTTTTAATTAGATTTTTTTTTTTGCAATTAGATGATGAACGAGCACCACAGTGTTTTTAAGCATAGCTCCCAGTGAGCATCAATAATGAATCCAGTGATTCTTTAAAAGAGAAATGGCTCTCTGAGGGTCCTTTACAAAATGAATTGCTTAATGTCCCCTTTATTTCATTTGCTACTAAGTTCACGTAATGGAAAAGTGCATAGTATACAAGTCTGTATTAATTTTTCAGAATTTGATTACAGTGGCTTTGTGATATGTTACATGCACTTATTATAGAAAGTGTATAATAACAAATCAGTCCCATAGAGTATTCGTTATTCAAATGAACACAGGCTGAAGTACCACTGACTTTATGCATTTGTTTTTCTTAAACAAGGAATGAACACTGTTTCAAGAGGCTTTCGTTTTCTGTTTGTACTTAACTATGAAGAGGTTTGGAGAATTGCCTTAACATGGGATGCTCAGAAACATACTCGAGGAGTTAAATGTTGGTATTTTCCTGTTTCCTGTTATTTAAGGACATTGCCATTTTTAAATATGGTTATTTAAAAGGTCCAAGATTTTATATATTTACTGTATTTAATGACCACAATATGTTATCAGATATTAAGGAGACATGCTAAGTTGAAATACTATCTTCTCTGACAAAAATGCTAAAGCCAGTATTTCCTCCTTTGAAATTTCCATTCTGTGACAGAATGCCTTTTTTTTTGTTTTAGCCCGTGTGTTTTTGTCAACTGCCCATTTTGACACCCAGGTTGCCAGACATGAAACACAAACATGCAAAAAACAACAGGCTGCAGCCATGGTAGCATCAACCAAACAAGCTGGATTAACAGTGATAGATTCATTCTACCCAACATCTTTCTTAACTTTCTGCCTTAACCCGAATATAATTTTTTTTAACTGCATGTAAACACACAGACTGAGACGGACATATGACAGAAACCGAAAGTTTGACTTCTTCATATTGGAAACATGCAATTTAACTTTGGAAAAACAACCATGTAGTGTGAATTGTTGGATTGGGACACAGCTTATGTTCTCTACAGGTCACTCTGCAATGTATGTAACGTTATGTTATGGAATATTACTGTGGCTATTGTTACTATCGCCAGCTTTAAAGTTATGATATGTTGGACAGTAAGATGATTCCCACTTTGTGTCATACAATCGTAATGTGTAATATACAGTACATTGCATAGACAAGCTGTATAACGAGGTCTGGAAAGTAGTAGCTAGTACCGAAAATCACCCCCCTGCTGAAATTCTTCCCCGCGTCAGTTCAGCGGCCGTAGCCGACAGACAGTGACTGGGACCGCAAGCTTGCGGCCTTTTTAGCGGCTGTTGCAGTGCCGTTAAGCCAAGGTGACTGTCAGCCGGGTCCGCGAGAGCACAGGCTTTTATGGCAGTCAACATAGCCAGCATCTAGCAACTCCGCTGCACTGTGGAGTAATGTCTGGCAATGCAGGGCTAGCATCAAGCTAACATTGACATTGTGGGACGTTGGGATTAGCGTTCGCAACCCCGCAACCCCCGTGAACTTCGACGCTGGGGAGGAGGGGCTGGGAGAGACAACTCTCTCCAGTATTTTGAATTTGGACTGCAGTAACTATTTTAAACGCTAGCTGTCAGTATTACATATTGGACCTTTAAATATGTTTTAATACAGAATATAACATAACTAGAAATGTTCAATATTTGCATGTTCCTCTGCTGTGTGAGGTGTGGTGGCTATTTAAGTGTATACTTTCTTAATGTGTGTACTGCAGGAAATAAACAGAAAATGTTGTAACTGAAATACTTTGTAAGTAACCCATAATGTTTGGTGTGCATTCTTAAACAAAAGGAACTTGCTTTGTTTCTATAATTGATGTCTTAATGCAGCTTGGACTATCCTGATTTGAGAACAATTTCTCAAAACCAGAACATGTTCCACCCGGGGAGGATAAGATAATTACAATTTTGTATCAAACAAGGTTGGAAAAACACTAAATCCTTTGCAAAGGTTTTCATTTTCTTTCTGCCGTGTGTGTGATGATGGGCTATTAATATGTTGGTTCATTAGCATATTTCATATTCTGGTGCCGAGCACTTTTAGCTCTCTATCTGTCTCCATTGGCGGCATAGACAAGACACAAGTGCTGGATGCTCGCTGAGGATAGCTTCATGAGAACACAGCACACACTATGGTGAACATAGAAACGCTGGCTCCTTTTTCACCAAGATAAGCACACACCCATCAGTCAGTATAAAAGCTTCAAAGAGTGTTTTAACAAATTTAAATGAAAGCAGACACACCAGCATGTCATACACTCACGTAAAATCTGTCAAGTCATCGAAGTTGCTTCCAAAATACGTCAAACAGCATTCAGCCAAACCAGACAAACGCATGCATGCTGTCCTTCACACACAAGTGCTGCTTTGTCACACAACACTTGGATGCAAACAGATTAATAACTCCTACAATCGTCAGCAGCATGAAATATGTAACAATGTCTCTCACACACACATACACACACAGACGTGATGAGTTTTTATGTGTCAGAGCTGAGTTTTCAGGCAGTAAAAAAGTGGGAGAAGATGAAAGGAGGGTTGAGCAGCTTGCTCTTTCTCCCTGTCTTTTCTGTCATGTTCACCAGAGGGTGAGTTTTGATAGGTGTATGCTCACATGCATGCACGCACACACACACACGCTCAAAGGAATAGTTGTAGACACACATGCAGTGTTAGGGAGAAGTGCCGCAGCAATAATTAGATTTCACTTCAAAGAACCACGCAGTTTCGGTGGGAGGCGGGGCTGATGTGTGATTGGCTACGCAAACTAGCAGGTCAGGGACGGTGGGTACTCCAGGATACCAGACCATTTTCCTCTCTTGTGAAACTGTGTGTGTGTGTGTGTGTGTGTGTGTGTGAGACAAGAAAGTTCATAGTAATTCAAATATTATCCATCACTTTGAAATCAAACTAAGTAAAAACAGGAGTCATGAGGTGGGAAGATGTCTGCTTTGAGATGCAGAGTTAAGATTGATGGTATGACACTCTTGCTTTAGTGGAATATGCCCATTCTGAATGGCAGTTCACTGTTGGGTTTTGGTATGTTGCTGCTATTCAACTGTATTATGGCAATTAAAAACAGCATATCTGTCATATTCCATTGGCAGATACCACTTCTCACAGACATATACTAATTCTTACATAAGCCATATATGCCGCTGCTGTGTGCTACTTATAAAACACCTTACCATCAGATACTGTATAAAACGGTGTTTTACTCTTGTTTCAATGTCATATGTCAAGTGGTATGTCGCTGTTTTTCTACTGGCATAAGTCATAAGAAAACATTAGCACTCTAACATTGAGCACTCAATATAAGCCTGTTGAATATTGTGTTTGGCGGCAGAGGAGACTGCAATGCCAGAAACACATGCCTTTTGATTTATTTGCTATTAGTTACTACTACTACTTAGCGCGCGTAGTGCAAGCGTAGGGTTCGGATCGGTGGAAAAAAATTCTAACCACGTCAAAAAGCCCAATATTCAGCCGAATCCGAAACCGAATCCTGGATTCGGTGTATCCCTATGTAGAACACACAATGACTGTGTTGGGAACCGTTCCCTCATTCACTCACTCACTATTTCCTATATAGTGTTTATTAAATAGTTAACTATATAGGGAACTACCAAACGAGATTTCGGACACTCACTGAAAGTATCGTTGCGTCAGTAGATGTGCTGGTTATTGGTGTGACGGAGGTGGGCCGCCCAGCATCATGTAAACAAACCAGAAAAAAAATCAACTTCCAATACGTCCTTGAAACAAACCCAGCACTCAGGAGAATAACTCAAATTAGCTGTGCATTGTGGGTATTTTATAGTGGACTATATAGTGAATGAATACCACTACAAAAATGGCGACCACACTATAGTGCACTATTTCCGTGATAGGGAATGGTTTCGAACACAGCTAATGTAAATGTCATGTAAATTGGATGTTCGTCATATAAGGCTGACTTCCTGTTGCCAACAGGTGGCACTATGACTCTGAGTCAATATTGCCATGTAGATGTCCTCAGGCCTGGTCTCTGAAATTTTGGGCAGATTGGACAATGTTCATTTGAGTAACAACAACTTCTGGTTTCATAGCGAAAGAGACACACAAAAAAGCATGTGCACACATGCACGCACGCACGCACGCACGCACAGACAGACACACACACACACACACACACACACACACACACACACACACACACACACACACACACACACACACACACACACACACACACACTTACTTCCCCTTCTACTGGCAGGCTGTCAAATAAGTTTGTGTGCATTTCAGGGAGAAACAGCCCCTGCTTAATTATTGCCATGTTAATTGAATCCCTGTGTGAGTGATGTATGGGGATAGGACTCTCTGTGATAGAATGAAAATGAAATAGTATTAAGCAGCCAAGTAGATAATCCATTTAGGAATGTTGGGGAAACGAGAAGGATTAGCTAATGCACAGCCATATGGCTTGCCTGTTGGAAGACATCAAAGTTGTTTGAAATCTAAAATGTTTTCATTATCAGTCCCTCTCTTTATAAAAAAATAAGTTTTTACCAGAATTCTAAAGTCTCTAACAAACTAAACTATCTTCCCCAGGCACATCAGAACAAATTGTTAGGATGTTGTGCCTGGCTTATTATTCATTATTTTTTGGATGTTACATTTTACCTGAGCTTTTGTAAGCTGAACCCAGAGGGAAAACCTTGGACTTAATTATGAAATAACTGAAAACAATAACTCTTACTGTAAACATCTAATTAAAATGATTCTTACCCTGGCATGTAGGGTCTTAGACAGTGCTAGAAAGGTGGGCCATGTATGGTTGAATCCCAATTAGCAGTGTTTGTTAGCTGTCACAGAGGAGTGATGAACAGCACCTTCCCATGAGTCTTTCAGAAACAGCAGAACACTATCTATGACAAAGAGGTAGTGTTCTGCTACTTACTTAAAACATAACATACAGTGAGGAAAATAAGTATTTGAACACCCTGCTATTTTGCAGGTTCTCCCACTTGGAAATCATGGAGGGGTCTGAAATTGTCATCGTAGGTGCATGTCCACTGTGAGAGACATAATCTAAAAAAAAAAATCCAGAAATCACAATGTATGATTTTTTAACTATTTATTTGTATGATACAGCTGAAAATAAGTATTTGAACACCTGAGAAAATCAATGTTAATATTTGGTACAGTAGCCTGTGTTTGCAATTACAGAGGTCAAACGTTTCCTGTAGTTTTTCACCAGGTTTGCACACACTGCAGGAGGGAGTTTGGCCCACTCCTCCACACAGATCTTCTCTAGATCAGTCAGGTTTCTGGGCTGTCGCTGAGAAACGCGGAGTTTGAGCTCCCTCCAAAGATTCTCTATTGGGTTTAGGTCTGGAAACTGGCTAGGCCACGCCAGAACCTTGATATGCTTCTTACAGAGCCACTCCTTGGTTATCCTGGCTGTGTGCTTCGGGTCATTGTCATGTTGGAAGACCCAGCCTCGACCCATCTTCAATGCTCTAACTGAGGGAAGGAGGTTGTTCCCCAAAATCTCGCAATACATGGCCCCGGTCATCCTCTCCTTAATACAGTGCAGTCGCCCTGTCCCATGTGTAGAAAAACACCCCAAAGCATGATGCTACCACCCCCATGCTTCACAGTAGGGATGGTGTTCTTGGGATGGTACTCATCATTCTTCTTCCTCCAAACACGGTTAGTGGAATTATGACCAAAAAGTTGTATTTTGGTCTCATCTGACCACATGACTTTCTCCCATGACTCCTCTGGATCATCCAAATGGTCATTGGCAAACTTAAGACGGGCCTTGACATGTGCTGGTTTAAGCAGGGGAACCTTCCGTGCCATGCATGATTTCAAACTGTGACGTCTTAGTGTATTACCAACAGTAACCTTGGAAACGGTGGTCCCAGCTCTTTTCAGGTCATTGACCAGCTCCTCCGGTGTAGTCCTGGGCTGATTTCTCACCTTTCTTAGGATCATTGAGACTCCACGAGGTGAGATCTTACAATTTTGTCTCTAGTGTCTTTGGACAGCTCTTTGGTCTTGGCCATGTTAGTAGTTGGATTCTTACTGATTGTATGGGGTGGACAGGTGTCTTTATGCAGCTAACGACCTCAAACAAGTGCATCTAATTTAGGATAATAAATGGAGTGGAGGTGGACATTTTAAAGGCAGACTAACAGGTCTTTGAGGGTCAGAATTCTAGCTGATAGACAGGTGTTGAAATACTTATTTGCAGCTGTATCATACAACTAAATAGTTAAAAAATCATACATTGTGATTTCTGGATTTTTGTTTTTAGATTATGTCTCTCACAGTGGACATGCACCTACGATGACAATTTCAGACCCCTCCATGATTTCCAAGTGGGAGAACTTGCAAAATAGCAGGGTGTTCAAATACTTATTTTCCTCACTGTATGCATCAAGCATCTCAGAGTAGGAAATCATTTCTAACTGGCCAAAAATTCCCATAGTGCAAGATGCAAAACTTAATCCTACTTTTAGGACTAGGAGTAAATCCTTTTATCAGCTTTCTTATCTTAGGGAATGACTGCTATCTCCAATATTTAAGAGAGCTCCAGAGGAGTCCTAACCTGTTAGAAAGAGGAAATAATGATGACAATACATTTATTAAATATTACAATTTTGTCAAAACATTTTAAATGTTAAGAGTGACCTTGTGCAGCATATGCTGTCACTACAAAAAAGAGGTCTTTGCAACCTTCAACAGCAGAAAAAGCAGCTTTGCAAAAGTGATGATTACGGTCTGTAACAACCAACAATTTAGAGGTGAGGGTTTGAACTTCTCTCTCAAGTTCTCTTTTTTCTATTCTTAACAACCATTTCTGTCACTTTTCATGTGAACAAGTAAGTGCAGCACTACGACTGTCTTCCAGGAGACACAAGGTGTGTTTACAAAGACCCTAATAATCATTATAATACCCTACTCAGAATAAAAATGCCTCATGTAACTACCTCAATCAGAAGAGATTGGGGTTGATCTGGCACAATCGGAAGGAATTTTCGAACTGGTTGAGAGAAGTGGTGTAAATCTTTGATTATCCGTTCAATCGGAAAATATTAGCTCCTAATAACCAAGTAAACACTTAGTCTCACATTGCCAGACCTTCCTTCACAGCGATGCGGAGGAGGATCTAGCTAGTCCACACAGCATTCCGGGATGGGAGAAAAACGCGCTCTGGTTTATTGGCATTTCTTAAAACCAATCACAATCGTTTTGGGTGCTAAGCTCTGTACGGAGCCTCTGCAAAATAGCCTCTGGAAGGAAATTGAAGTGAAGTTAAACTTTGAGTGTCTTGTTTTGTACGGAGGTCAGTGGATCTGCTTTGTTTGAGTTTAATGTGTCAGCACTTTGCGGACTGTCACCAAGATTTCATTATTGTAAGACTGACTTCAGTGTGATCTCTTGTTACTGCAGGCAACATAACATATCCTCCACCAATTACTGTTGGCTTGGCTCATCTGTTGCTGGGGCAACGCACCTGTAGAGGAAGGCGAGAAGGGGAGCTCATTTCCGCAGGTAATCTACGGACAGGAATCAACAACCGCACGCACATACAGCCACACACCCCCTTTCCCTCACAGATGATATGCAAAATACATGCAGTGTCTTTTCTTTATCCTCCACCCGACACCAGCCGTTTACTGTTCACTTTATCTGCTGTTCTCATCTTTTCTTGCTCTCCCTCCCCCTTTTGCTACTTCCATCATGTATTACTCCAACCATATCCTTTGCCTTACCTCTCTTGTATCCTTTACTCATCTCTCTCTCTCTCTCTCTCTCTCTCTTTTATCTTTTGCTTCTTTCCTCAATCTTTCTTATCTCGTCTCTCTCTCTCTGCTCTAGTACGCTGCAGATGGTGCTTAATGGACGCATAACTGAGCGTAACTGCCTCGTGAATAATTCCACAGGCACAAGGTGAGCCATAGGACAGCTCCATATGTGGAAAGTGCAAACGCATAGGCACAAACAACTGAATGTAACTCTCTAACACAACTAACACATTTTAAAACAACTTCAAGGGTACCCTAAATTCATTTACAGCTCCAACATACTCTTTATCTCTGTATTTATCCTCTGACCTGTGCTTTTCCATCATTTTTCCATTGAGTTCCTTGGAGTGTTAGCCTTTGTCTTCATGGTGGAGGTTTTTGCCAAAATGCTGACTCACCAAAACTTGAACCTTCCAGATACAGGTGAACTCAATTTAATTACGCGACTTATGTGACTTGTGAAACAAATTGGCTGCACCTGGGATGATTTAAGTGTGTCCTATTGAATGGTGAGTACTACATTTTATGTTGGTAATTAATTTAGATCAGATTGTTATTAAAGGATCTTTTCTGTTGTTCAGTGTCAAAGACACATTAAATCTCCTTTGATTCAATATAAGCCAGTTGGATATTGTGCTCGGTGGGAGAGAAAGGAGGAGGCTGTGATGTCAGAAACACATGCCTTTTGATTGATTTGCAATTAGTTGATTTTCTGAGTAATGTTCCTTGTATTTTCTTTTCGTATTTTGAGTTACATGTGTCATGAAGAGCACTATAAATACTAAAAACTGGTTAAGAGAAGTGGTGTAAACCTTTGATAATCCGTTCTATCGGAAAATATTAGGAATATTATTCCTAATAACCATGTAAACGCTTAATTTGATCGTTTCTCTCTGGTTTGAATTAATATATTCTTTCTGCGCATGTTTGCCCCATGTGGGGGTAACACTAGATGATGTTGCATGGCGTGAGGGACAGTAGCATGGCAATAGCAAAAGCAAAACTGGTCGGTAGCTAATACATTGTTGTTGTTAGCGTACACTTAAACTGATATTGACGCTATATGGCTATATGGCCATTCAGAACAGCTATTAAGACTTGCTTTCCAAAGGTTGGACAACACAGCGTAAAAACTAATTACTTTCTAGCATAACCCTTAGAGTACAGAAATAAGAAGTTTCTCCCCAGCTGTAAGGGTACATACGTTAACAAGTGTTACTGAATGTGCCATTGAACAGTGGAAGAGAAGAGTCCATATTCTTCATGGAAAGGGTGTTCAACAGTCCACAGAGGGCTTGCAACATCCAACTTTGCTGTGCTTGCAATACTGCACAATATACGTAAGGGATGCAGCACCATAAAACTATTTGATGGCTAACATGGATCATTTCACTAATGTATGTACATTTATCTTATGAAGGACAGACACAAGCAGCTTGTCAGTATTTTTACATCAAATCTGCTTTGATTCAGTGTTGCAAAACAACACAACATGGTATCTTCCAAGAAAGGGGAATACTTTTTCATAGACACTATTTTATAGACACAATATTTGTGAAACTGAAATAGACTTTATTAAAAATCCTTAGCTGACAATGCAGCTACAGAGCATAGATGCTACAGATTCAAGAGAAGAGCCTAACAGCCATGTGTGCTGTGTAGGATACATTTGTATGCACACAGGCTCACACACTGGGCACCCTCTTAAGGCTCATGTGGTTTGATTTATTAAATGGAAGATACTGAGATTTTCAGAAAGGTTGTACTGTATTTCAAGGTTGTCCTGGCTGGTGTAATATAATTTGGGGTGGCAATATCTGCCTAACACAGGATCATAAGGGAAGGGATGAATAAAACAAAGTTGGTAACATTTTACTCTTAGGCATTATAGGGACACCATAACCATTACTGGCATTTATTGCTTATCATACGTCTGATAACTGCTGAATGTGTAAAACGTCAGGAACAATAACTCTTTCAAGTCATACTAATCATAAAGAAAGACAAGGAGATGAAGAAAGCAGCTACAGAAGGAATTTTGCATGTGGAGTTTTTTTTTGCCAACTGTGTTACAACATGTATTATGATGACTTTGGAGAGTATTGTTTAAATAAAGGCATTACTTCAAGGTTAATTACAATTCGGGATACATTAGCAGTGATGAACACTGATTTCAAATCAAATAACTGGGTGATTTATTTTTCAAATTTCAAGTTCAAGAGTTTTCAAAACTGACCTTCATTTCAATTTGACAATAATGTCCTTCACAGGTAAACAAAAAAGATATGTGTATTGGCAGAAAAATAGCTCATTAGAACTGCTGATAAGAAACACTAACATGACTAATGAGCCAATTTAAGAGAAAAAAAAGGATAAATGATGAAATCCATCTGCATCAGCACCATGTGCCTGTCCAAACAGTTCATTTTTAAAATATAAAGGTATCTCTTTGAAGACGACACATGTTGCTGGATAAATAAAGCAACCGTGGTTATAACCTAAACAAAGTCAAAAAGGAAGTTAGACACAAATGACGATCCTTAGCTGTAGGAGAGAGTGAGAATGTCCTTTATCTGCGGACTTTGAGAGGGGACGAGTTAGCCAGGGCGGGAAGCCGAAGGTTCCGAACCACAAAGTTCTGCAGCTGTTGAGTGGCTGGGCGGAGCACAGAAGAACTGGCATTGTGGGATGTGGTATAGATGGGTGGGGAGTCATGAGGGGTTTTCCCTCTTACCTCATAGGTCCACTGCATGTCTGCTGCCTGTAATAAGAGAAGTAAGCTGTCAATCATGCAACTCTGATAATTATTGAGTTTGTGTGGTGAATATGTAATTTAGCATATGCATGGTTTTAACTTTGGCCTCTCACATCTGCAGCTGGAAATCCTGCTATCGCTTCTGGTTTACTTGGCACTTTGAGTGGAAAAAACTAACTTTTTTTTGTTGTTAAAGCTGAAATTTTTAACAGTAACAGAAACTGTAAATTACTGCACTACTTGAAACTCCTAAAAGTAATTATAACGTTGAAACACTTTATCAGAGAATAAATAATTGAAATACCTGGATGGTTAGTCTTGCTCTGTGCTTGCTGTACATGGTAGGTGTGAAGGACACAGTGATGAGGGCTCCGGTAGAACCAACAGGAGGTAACATCCCTGAGGATGGCGTCACTGTGAACTCATTGCTGCTGCCTGGCAGGAACACTGCTGTGAACGGCTCTGGCCTCCTGGAATGGGAATGTTTAACTGGAACTTTACATTTTGACCAGAGGAACAAGGGACTAATGTAGTTCCTCTACGGTAGTTCCTGGTGCCAAAAACCTTTAGTTCCTAAGTTTACACCCAAAGGCTCTTGAAACTTTGATCAAAAAGGGCAATATGGCTGCATTAATAGGGTTTTTCCCTATGTGCTGGCTTGGCTCGGTTTGGCACGTCAGCCCAGCACGGCAGGGATTTGCCTTTCCATTACAACAGTGCTACCATCTTGAAGGTGTGTCTTTAGTGGCGTGGCTTTTCAGGGCTAAGGCTCAAAGGCAGCGCTGTGTATTTTTGGCTTTTGGAAAGTATTTCTCATGTCACAGAAACCACTGAGAGTGAATCTTGTGTGTTGGATGTTATTCTCACACTTTCTCTGATGTGTGTGGACGATAACCATTTAGTTTCATAAAATGTACCCAAATTCAGACATTCCTGTTCTTACGTCGCAACATCTGCTTTTGCTATTTAGAAGCCGGCGACCCTGAGCGGTCAAAGGAGCGGCTGTAAAACGGTGGATAAAATGTATAATTTCCTATTAATTCTTGCTCTTCTCGTCCCCTGTTATTTTGTTATTTAAGCAGCAACATCCGTAAATGTTGGGTCTTCATCAGCAGTAACTTAACACAGCTCACGATCATGAACTATTAAAAAAGCAGATTACCACATTCAGAGATTCAATTAGAAGATACAAAAATACTAAGAGCTGAACACTCAGAGATTTTCCAGTACAGACACAAGTTGAGTCTATGGCTGAGTCTCGCAACACTTGAGGGGGAGAAAGGGGGGTTAGAAGTGGTTGGCTGTGACTGGTGAGACGTCACCGCAGCCTGCTTGGAGGCGGGTCGGGCGAGCTTTGGACCTACGCGGAGAAGGCCCATTTCCTTTACCAGTCTCGGGCTAATAATGGAAACGCAAATCAGCGAGGCATGGTTTGGCATGGCACAGCCAAAGGTGCCAATGGGAAAACCCTATTAATGTTATAGGTGTAGTGAATTGCAGTTTGTATTAAATTATAAGAAAACTTGAATGGAATAAGAGAAAACAAAAAAAAAAAAGCAAAAATGATAGGCGAGTCAACACACACCTGGTGGTGCTGGTCAGACGAAAGCCAACATCTGAAGTCTTGCCCAACTCAGTGGCTTCAGTGAGGATGACATCATCCACTTGAGGCTCTGTGGTAATGAGAGTAATAGGAAACTCCCAGATCCTGCCGGACACACACTGCACAGCTAGTACCGCTGAGCACCTGGACACACACACACACACACACACACACACACACACACACACACACACACACACACACACACACACACACACACACACACACACACACACACACACACACACACACACACACACACAGTTTTTTTTAATTGGTTACAATACTCAACCGCCACCAAAACTCTGTATTTACACTCTATATGCCAATATTCCATCATTTACACTGACCTTAATTATTTAATGAGTTTGCCTCCCCGATTGTAAATGTGCTGAATTATTGCAAAGGAAAATTATACTTTTTGTGTGTTTTAGCCCACACAGTCTGTAAATAGCTATTCATATTTACAGTAAAGCCACAGTTACTCCTGACTGATCAGAACTTTTGAAATTAAGAATCGTTAAACCTTATTCATTATTTATTTATTTATTGAATCCTTCAATGTAAATTTTATCAAGACATGCCACAATGATATTAATGTTTTATTAGAAACATAAACACACTTATATAGGCGATTACTGCAGGGACTTCTGTGACATCATGTTTTATTTTTAAAACGTGATTTTGGGCATCTGACATTAGTTTGCATATTGATCAATAGCAAAAAGGCGTTCTTGGACATTTTAAACTGTCAATTACAGTGAGGCTGCATTTTCCTATGACAGTTCAGTTACTTTGACAACATTGCCTGTTTTAGTGTGTGTTTGCAGTGTGTCTTAGAGATGGCTCTGCTGTAAAAAAAAATATTATTTTGTTCCTTCATTAAGCCTATAAATGTCCTGTGGCGAGCCTATATAGAACATGCAGCGCTTTCAGAGGACTGTTTTTTTATGCGCAATTGTCAAACTGCTGCCACCGGTGTTTTCCGGTGTAGCCCGTCTAATGAGGATGTTCCCTGTCTGTGCAATCAATGTAATTCTTAATGTGTTTTGTTATCAATTATTTTGCTAATATCTGTCAAACACTGAAGCTGATTCTCCGCTCTCTACTCGTCTCAGCTGGGCGCGCGCACGGGACTGATACAGACAGAGAGGCTCGTTCTATCATAATGCTCGCATTGTTTTGAAGCGGACGCTATAGTTGTCATAAAATATACACACATAGCGAATCGCAACTTGTTAATCAAAAGTATTAGCCTACAATAAAGTAGCTGGCTAGACTTAAATGAGTAGTCAGCTGTTTGGCCGGCAGCCGACGCTTATGGGAAGCTCTGCTCATATAAATCATGAAACCTTAATAAAATCCTTTAATAAAAAGTGCATGCACATGAGGAAAAAGGCTTATCCTTTCTGACAATCACATCAATAGGCTATGAAAGCATATATTCTTTATGTTGAAAGGAAATATGAAAGACAGAAATGAAAGATTTAAGCACCAATTATTCATAAAACAAAATGTTTGGCGCTGTCAATAGGGAGTGTTGTAAAAGTGTGTTGCATTTAGGGCTGAAACGATTCCTCGAATAACTCGAATAATTCGATTACAAAAAATCCTCGATAAAAAAATGACTTGCCTCGAAGCTCCGTTAAATCAATGTTGCTAACGTTGTATCGCTGACGGACGGTGTTTCCGCTACTGTCGCACACCAGACGGCTCAGTCTGCCGCTGGCGACACATGCCAGAGGTAAATAGTGAGGGGCTAAGAGAAGAGACCGGCTGGAGGAAACCACAGAAAGTGTCCAAAGTTTAGAATCAGTTCAAACGTAATTAAAACTAAAACTCAGTACAGTGTGTCTACTGCAAAATCAAACTAGCTTACCACAATAATAGCACGACGTCAGTGCTTTAGCATCTCAACAGAAAACATTGAGTCTAACTTCATCATCCATTCCACAAAGAGGACCGACAAAAGTAAATCACTGAGTCGTATGGACGATGAAACTACATCAAACACAACAACTACCAGAATCAAAGACAAGAAAATACGTAGTGGTGACCACGATCTGAGCTGACGCGCTGACTATTCCTTCAGAAAAACAGCTGATTGTTGCGCATCTCTCGCTCTCACTCTCTCTCTCTCTCTCTCTCTCTCTCTCGCTTTCTCTCTCTCGCTCTCTCTCGCTCTCCACGGAGAAACAGCTGATCAACGATCTAATAGCATAAGTGTAACATAGCTGTGTGACATTATAATCAAATATATAAATGAAAATAGGTTAAGTATAACTAATCTTTACATATAGGTCTAGTTTTGGTTGTTTAAAAACGTAAAAAATTAAAAATAAAAAAAATTAAAATTAAAAAATATATCCGATTAATCGATTAATCGATCGATTAAGTGCTAGATTAATCGATTACAAAAAGAATCTATAGCTGCAGCCCTAGTTGCATTACTTTAGTTTAGGAAAAAAAAAAGTCTACTGAAACATATTGCAGCATTTCTGATTCATTTCGGTAACATATATATTGTAGGTTAGCAGTAAAAAGGAGCCACTCTTTTATTGTAATGGAATCTTGGTTAAGGCAAAAAGGAGCGGCTGAGGGAGGCTGTGGATGCAGCGGGGAGGATACGGCCAGTGGCAGGAGCCTCCAGAACCTGAGCTGCCGAAAGCAAACACAACACAACTTGTCAGGTAACATTAGATAAGGTCCTAAGGGTTATGACTGTTGATGGTAATTGTTGCTTTTGTTTATATAAGTGATTATTGGTCGGACTGTTGAGCTAAAGCTATGCTAGCGGCAGCTGTGACTTGTTGTCATAGAAACTCCAAACATCCTGGGCTGAAGCTGTCTCAAGCCAGAGAAATCAAACATGCAGTTTTTTTGTTAATGATTAATGCTTTGTTTTTTATTGTTTACTTCATATGCTGTGTATTTGTGTTATTACATTATCTGGCTCACATAACAGTCACATAACCAAAAGCTGTATCCTGGGATTCATTCAAAACTTTAATTTGTTTTAAAGGACTAAATAGATATTTTAAAATCGGACTGAACCAGACAATTATATTGTTAATCGCAATTATTTCTGAGACAATTAATTGTATAGCAAAATTTGGAATTGCTACAGCTCTACTGATTGGACATCCACATTAAAAGGTAGCAGATCTTCCCTTTAAGCTACACATCAGGAGATGTTAAAAAGGAAGAGGAACTAATCAGTGAAATAAACTGCATTAGGCTTCAACTGGAATAAAAACCTTAACACAGTTTGCCCTCTGTGGCACGCAGATGAATACCTCTGATTTAGTCTGCGCTCCACTCATGTTTTTCTTCAAGTCATTCTTCCATTCTAATTCATCTGAAAAAATGGTAATTTGAGCATTCCTATTTATCTAAAGAAACATGATTCTCTAAACCGGTCTTTAATGTTCCTGCTTTTAGCTTGTGATACTTGGTTTCCTCATCTCACTACCCACGGCAGAGAAATAACGTAGATAATGGAAGAGCTGATTAGCGACACCACACCCCCCGTCATTTCCTCATGGAGAACTCATTAGCTCTCAGAGGTATTGATCCTACCAGGGCACGCCTCATTAATTGCCTCCACAGATGAATGCAGGAGCTGATAAATGAATGCACTCTTCACTCAGCAGGATGTCACGTATAATGTATAGCAAGGAGGACAGTAGAGAACAGATACATTGTGACTGAGATCATACTGTATATTTCCATTACATACAAGTCAGGGGGACATTATCAGACTCGCTCTTCTGACTGGCTTTTACTTAATGTTCCACGAGCTCGGCCTGAACTTGGAAAAACTGCTTTTAGTTTTAGTGCACCCGACTCCTGGAACAAATTATAGCACTTTCTTAAAATCAACTCAATAGTGCCGTTCGGGCAATTTAGAAATCTGGTTTTAAACCTGCAAACTTCTACTTGTAACTGCTTTACATAATTGAATTTTCTTTTGCATCCCTATTATCCTAATGTATTTATCAAACCATTTCCCAATTCTGAATGTTTTGTTGTCTTTCTATAGTTCTTATGATTGTACTTTCTGTGTTGTTGTTCTGTATTTGTCTTTGTAATCTGACTTGATAAAATTGAAAATGAGGTTCGCCCCTCAATGATAAATAAAGGTTGAACGAATGAATGAAAGTTAGAATGGATAATTTGTAAGAAACTACAGTGTTTATTTTAAGTAAGAAAGGTGGTTGTAACAATGAGTTTTTGACTTCTTGTAGCTGTATAGGGCTGTTTTATTATGAGTTGGACCAGTTTTGTTTGTATTGTGCATGGGCACAAGGACATACATGCATGTGCACAGGTGACGCTAGTCACATTCCTACCTATGGTTTCACACTATTTTGAGGTAGTGGTACTGGCTGCTATCTCTCTAACTAGTGCATGTATAGGTCCTGGGCATGTGTGTGTATTTCAGGCCTTTGTGTAGTGTGTGTAACAACAGAGTGTAAAATGTAACTTCCCCTTGGGGGATTAATTAAGTATGTCTTCTTCTTAATGCCCCCAGAAACGCAGCAATTCACCAGCAAAGACAGAAAAGAAGAAGACTGCAAGCAAGTGCACATGGAAGTAAAAAACGCAGGATTTAAAATGCTTTAAAAATCAGCTTTGTAAATGTTTTATGAGGAAGGAAATGTATTAAACACTTTTGTTGGACCTCAAGGATACACACAACACTGAATGTAAAAAGACCTTTTGTGTGTTTACAAGAACACTCCACAGGGCACCCTTAGGCCATGATCACTTGGCGTCTTTTTTTTGACAAGAAAAAGTTGACAAGGGTGCTTTTATAGTAAAAAAAAAAAAGAAGAAGAAGCTGGCAGCGTTTTTGTCCAAAAAAGCAGCCAAGAGCATTTTCCGTTGCTATAACAACAGCTACAGCTAGTGTATCCAAGGGTGATATGTGGAGCGGAGCTAGATAATCAAAGCGCCCGAGAGATCTAGAGAATGAACAGAGAGAGTGATCGCTGCTACTACTAACGTTAGATAAAACAAAGCGAGTTGCCCCAACCGTTAGTCCCTGAACAGGGAGCACCTGGTCGGTCATATCATATAACTCGCTGTGCTCGTGACACCAGCACAAACCTGTTGATTTTGGTTTAAAAGCGAATATCGTTTGCTACGTTTACACCTCACATTCATTTCAGAGCCCCTAAACAAAAGAAATTTGAAACCCCCCCAGGTTTGAAAATATAGGGAAGGAGTGCTGGTCCAATTATTACGGTTGAATTAGTTTTTTTAAACCTCTTTTTATGGAGCTAGGATAGTGACATTACATTTTGGCATTGAAGATTTTTTTTGGCAATCAAAACAAAACCTGAACGGAAAAAGGAAACATTGGCTTTGAAACACTTTTATTTGAAAAAGTTGTATTGGCACTGAAACAAGTACTGGCGCTGAAAAAAGTTCCACTGAAAAATAAAACACAGGCATAAAAAAAAAATTATAAAAACGGAAATCCGAAGACTGTCATGGAAAAACACATCAGCATGCAGACAATATCATAATAGAACAAAATATTTTTTAATGCCTGTGTTTTAATTTTTAGTGCCAATACAACGTTGTCTAATACAAGTGTTTTAATGCCTTGGTGTCCTTTTCAGTGATCTGACATGAGAAGAATTGCCTCAGCAACTTAAAGTTGGCTCACCAAAGCGTCAAGGATAAAGTGTGTGTGAATAATTGACAATTCAAACCTAAGAAGCTTAAGTCAAAGGAATATCCAAATGCTTTTCTCATTGACTGCCATTATATGAGATCTTCAAAAAGCCATGTGTGATTTGATTAGAAAAACAAGAGGAGAGTCCCTGGCTTTTTAAACCTAAAAAGTATCAAATGTGCTTTAAGGTCACACCAGAGTTAATGTCTTGTCTATAGGGATCTGACCTAACATGGCAAGTGCTGTTAAAGCAGAGGCAGCTAATGAGCTGGCCTCCTCCTTTACCTCTGAGATAGCACAGCATCCTTTAGCTACAAACATTAAGACTCAGCACATGTAGACAGTAGTTATAAATGAATGCAGAGGCCACACCCACATGAGAGCGTGTGAGAGAGAGAGAGAGAGAGAGAGAGAGAGAGAGAGAGGAAGAGAGAGGAAGAGAGGAAGAAGAGACTGTACTTTAGAGGGAGAAAGACAAGAGATAAATGAATGCAGTGTTTACTCAATACGCTCAATGCAAGTGTGTTATCTGCAGAGAGAAAGAGAGAGAAACAAACACATTGTGTTGGAATGCCTTCTTTCCTGTTGTGTGTCTGTGTGTGTGAGAATGTGCTAGTACCATATGTGCTTGTTTGTTTTTCAGACTTATTATTAGCATCCTTTTGTTTTTTTCCCCCACACAAAAGAGGTGTGCATATTTGTTCCTCTGAGTGTGTACAAATTTGTGTTTTTTCTTTTTGTGTGTGCTTTTTAACGTTTGAGATGTTTGTGTGCCTCTCTCAGTCTGCATAATACTCTCAAAGTGTGTGTGTGTGTGTGTGTGTGTGTGTGTGTGTGTGTGTGTGTGTGTGTGTGTGTGTGTGTTTAGGTCTCTCTTCAAATGAGTGTTTGTGTATGTCTACATCTCTCGCTGGTCTTTTGGCTTGTAATGTGGTGCGAGTCTGTGGTTTGTGTCTCTCAAAATGTGCCTGTGTGGTTTCTTTTTTTCTATGTGCATTTGTGTGTATAATAATTTCTCTTGAGTAGGTGTAGTTGCAAGGTGTTTGTTTGCTTTAGCTGGCAACACAACCAATTGAGAGGTTTAACAAGGAGAAGAACAGGATTTACTCAAAAGCTACTGAATCTCTGCAACAAAGAGACACATTCCTCCTCTATCTAAATGTTTCTCAGTGTGTATTTCATTTTCCTGCGTGCTTGTCAATGTGTGTCACATTTTCTTTGAACAGGTTTTTGTGTGTGTGTGTGTGTGTGTGTGTGTGTGTGTCTGTAGTACTGTAACCTGCATGGCCTGAGAGGAGTGTAGACTAGATTAAGGGTGAGTGATACGATGCCAGTATCAGGGTCCCTTCTCACTGCATCGACGGAGGCAGAAAGGCAGTCCTCCACCTCTGAGTGCTCTGTTCCGCTGTCTGAACGAACCGCACACAGGAAGTCTTTCCCCATCACCCAGGAAACTGTCCGGGAGTAAGAAATAATAAGAAGGTGATTGAGCAGTTGCAAGAACCACCAGGAAAAAAAAGAGAACATACTGATGCGTTCCATTTGTACTCGGAAGCCGGATTCTCCGAGGTAAAAGTCGGAACCACGCCCCCTGACCTCGGATTTCCGAGCTCAGAACTCTGACAACCACAGAGTACTCTGAGCTAAAAATCCAACATGGCTGCTCTGTGCATCAACAGTTGTGAAAGCTGTAGTAACATACAGATATAAGCCCTTCTGTCTTATTTCTGTCTCACTAAATCAGTCGTACACACTGTGCTGTCCATCGTCCATGTTGTTAGGCAGTTTGTATGCACAAAAAAACAGCGTAATGCGTTGTTACAAACTGGCATTGCTAACAATGGCTAACCTGGCTAGAGCTAATGAAAACAATGAAAATCCGACTTGTAAATGGAACGCATTCATCTCTGGTGTGATGTCATTCCCAGCTTCGGCTTCCGAGTTGCAAGGTAAATGGAACGCACTATGAGCTGCTGTACTTGAGCGGATTTAAGCAACTACTTTGAGCAATTGAAATGTCTACAAATTTTTTGTTTAATTTGATGCTTCATTATTTTTTTATTCAAGCATACTGAGGATTTTTTTTTAGTCATAAAATAGGACACTCCAGTTTGCTGTTACAGACTGTGATCCACTTATCCAAAACTTCATATCGGAATCGGCCCAGATACTGACCATATTAAGCAGAATGG
Organism: Zingel zingel; assembly: GCA_023566125.1. Lineage (NCBI taxonomy): Eukaryota > Metazoa > Chordata > Actinopteri > Perciformes > Percidae > Zingel > Zingel zingel. Next base: position 9,158,765 of record CM042337.1, read on the forward strand.
GTATCAGCAAGAGGTGAACACTCCTCCTTAAATAAATAGATTGTCTTTCTGCTCTGTTCATATGTGAGCGCATGTCAATGTGTCAAGTTACTATTTTACACATCCACATCCTGCATGTGCTTTACAATAAATACATTCTACTGTGGAGCCTTTACTGCGAAAAAGTACTAACAATGCCATATGTGGTATGCCATATTGCCCGGAGAACTCCGGGCAATTTTTACGTTAATTTTGATCGCTATACTTTTTTGAGTACTGTCTATAGCAAAAAACACGAGCCGAATTGGTGCTAGCAACATGGAGCTACTGCAGCTAATGCCCAGAGCTCCAGTTAGCTAAAACGGCAGTTTTGGGGGCATATCATAAAGAGTGCCTTTGTGCCTCTTAACAGATTCAAAATGCAATTAAAATGTCTGTGCAACATGAACAGGGCCCTTACATGACAACAAGATGCGTTTAGCAACTTAGCCATTGTTTAAATTCACCTACCGGACCAAATTATGTTTGTGCCCTGTACAGTAAAATAGTGTTTTTTAGGCACTAAGGCACAAACGCGAACCATATCTTTTCCACAGTATATCAACACTTGTTTTTCGAACTCCAAGCTTCTTCCCTTGTGAACAACTCCGATCTTCACTCTTCACACACTACGCTCCTCCAACATGCACACTGCTATTTACCTTTCTCCTGCTACAACTGAATTCCCACGGGACTTAGCGAGACTACAGCTAGCCGTCTAAAACACTATTTTACTGTACAGGGCACAAACATAATTTGGTCCGTTTCCATGTAGTTACATAGTCACTAATATGGTTATAACCACTACAGTGCTCAATTACCTATTTTTGAGGGTGAAATAAAATACCAATTTTCGCGGCGAAGGCTTGAACGGTCTTCTGGAAGACATCCACCAGACCAGCGGGCGCTCGTTGGATTGTTGTCGGCTGCCTGAAGCCAGGAGGGCGGGGAGGAGGCAGAAGCAGGGACGCCGGCCGGACCTGCTTGCCCGGCTAAGGAAACCACAACGATCGACACGGACAAGACTCCTACTCACCAAAGCCAGATGGATTGCACACAAAATGGATATTTATGTTACAAATACACACGGAACTGCTGATTGATGATTATTACCGAAGCCTGGCTGGACACACTCACTCATCCCAGACGGCAGCTAGCAGCTAACAGGGTGGGTGAATTTAAACAATGTCTGAGTTCAAAACGCTTCTTGTTGTCATGTAAGGGCCCTGTTCATGTTGCACAGACATTTTAATTTTTTGTGTCTGTTAAGAGGCACAAAGGCACTCTTTATGATATGCCCCCAAAACTGCCGTTTTAGCTAACTGGGAACTCTGGGCATTAGCTGTGGCAGCTCGATGTTGCTAGCACCAATTTGGCTCGTGTTTTTTGCTATAGACAGTACTCAAAAAAGTATAGCGATCAAGATTAACGTAAAAATTGCCCGGAGTTCTCCTTTAAAAAGACTCAGAATGTTCTTTGTTTCCAATCTTTGCTATGTGATATAGTCCCCACTGCTCAATTTTTACAGCCTCACAATAATTTACATAAGAATCAGAGGTGGAAAAAGTACTAAAATATTGTACTCAAGTAAAAGTACAAATACTTTGATGAAATATTACTCAAGTACAAGTAAAAAATACCTATCTGAAAAATTACTCAAGTAAAAGTAGTAAGTAGTTCATTTAAAATGTACTTTAAGTAAAAGTGACTTAGTTACATTAAAAGAAACTGTAAAACAGGGCGGGGGGATCTCTCCCATGTAGTGAAAATAGGACAAGGGGTCATAAATCCCAAACTATTTTGTTTTTAATTAAAGAAAATGTATACAAATGTATACACATGTAATAACAACATAACACATGTCACACATGACATTTAAGACCCTTAGAAAGGTATAATGTGCAATTTTAGTTCAGACCATCCCATAAAACGTTTCAATCAACAATCAATTGAAAGTGAAAGTACCATACATTGTTAGTTCAGAGGGCCATCCTTCTTTTCTTCACAAACATAAACAGTTATAATGCAAATCAAGACTTCATCATGTGTTTTGACTCCATAAATGGGTTAGACCCTAATGTTCACAGCCCAGATTAGCAGCTAGCTTCTACACACCTAAGTAGCCTGTATGAGCTAATTAGATGTATGTGAATTAATTTAGCCAGTCTCCTACATACGTTGTCCTACGGAAGGGGTGGGCAATTAATTTTCCATTTACATGAGAAAAAGGGACCATTGTGGAGGACAGGACCAATAGGCTAAACTCAATTCTGCTGAGTCCACCAAACACTCTTTAATAAACTCCCCTTCAGATAATGGCTTACTGTTTTTGGAGAATTTGTGGGATATCACAAAGCTGGTCTTGACTGCTACATCCCTGGATGCATTGTTGCGTTTGCAGCTTAACTAGCAAAGCTTCAAATATCCATGCCCGCTCTGCATCAGTCAAGTTGTTGTATTTCTCTGCGTGTTTAGTATTGTAGTGGCGATTCAAATTATAATCCTTTAACACAGCGATCTGTTCTCCGCAAACTAAGCACACGGCTTTACCTTTGACTTCAGTAAATAAATACTTAGAAGTCCATGTTTGGTTAAAAACTCGGCACTCTGTATCGACCTTTCTTTCTTTCCCACGAGATGACATTTTAGAGGGATAACAGCTCATTCACGTCCATGCTAACATCTCTAGCTGACACAGGGGTCTGACACATTGCAGTTCTTCTTCTACTTCTTTTTAATTGCGACTTGCAACCAGAGAAGATTAAGCTGAATATGTTCGCACAAAAAAGAATGCCCAGGTCTGGTGCGTGATTTTTTTTCTTCCTTTCGGTTTCCGTTAGTCTAAGTTATTTTATTTTTTTTTTACTCAGTAACGGATAGGATTTGTAATGTAGCGAAATACGTGAGTAAATGTATTTTGTTACTTTTCACCTCTGATAAGAATGATCTCAACTACACTAATGCAGCGAGGAAGCATAATACACATTTAACATTTAGGAAAAATAGAGCACTGGTATCGGATCGGTACTCAGTATCGGACACCCTGAGTTTTGGTATCAGAATTGCTATTGGAAGAGAAATTAAGGAATCCCTTTTTGAAGAAATTCTAGGTCTGTCATTTCGTAATCTTTCTGAAAAGTATTCCTCTATCTGCTTTTGGAGTGCTACAACTACTGCTATTAGTCAATTACTAAACATTTTCAGAATTATGAGCCTCAAAATATCCCCTATTGTAACAAGGTTTAAAAAATGATCCTCACAAGTGTTTTCTAATATTGCAAGACCACTGGGACTCTTGGAAAAAAAACACAAAACTGGCACACACCTTCCTGTCCTTTCCGGTCTTCATTCCCCAGCACACATCCAGTGAGCAGTACATCCATCTTCCTTTCCAGCTGGCAGCCCGCTTCACAATGGATCACGCCCAGTGGAGAGTTCTCAACAGGAACCTCCATGGGAATTCCACGGATAGGGTAAATCCAACAGATGGTTGACAATTCCTGCTCTGACCTGAAATATTTATTTTGATATCGAGTGCACACATTACTTGGGATTAGTAATGAACCATAACTGGATTTAAAACATGCCAGGCCTCTTCCTAACAGGATATCTGTGGCAGGCCAAAATCTAAAACCAGACCAACAGCCGTGTACAGCATGTTAGAAATCAGATTTGATTTTTCACAGAGCTAAGGATACTAGCTGCTACGTTTATTTAACTAAAGATTAAATTGATTGAATAGCCAACCTTTGTTTGTTGTTAAATAATTAATCACAAGTGAATCAAATAATTATGAAGATAAGATTAAGAATGAAAACGATATATACCTTATTTGAGTATTTTATATTTACTTTGGCATCCTTGTCCCAAAGGAGTTTGGATTTGCAAAACCCTTAACACAAAATGCAGTATTCCTATTTTTGGCCTCAAATTTATATTTATGAGTCAGTTTGCCTGTTTGCATTATGTGTTTTGCACATTGAAACACATTAAAAAAACTGAGCCAAAGCAATTGTACAGTACTGTAAAAGTAATGGATTATGGTGCCTTTGCCAGCATGGGTTTCCTCAAAGTGTTCCAAGGTGTGAAAAAGAGTGTGATAGATGTGTAGACGACCTGTTCAAGATTTAGCCTGCTTCTCGCCCAATGTGCAATAGCACAGCTACTTGTGATCCTGAGTGGGCATTAATATGAATGGATGGTACATTCTAGATACACTATACTGTTCCCACTGTAGGGAATAGAACATCTTTGATGAGCTAAAACTGTACTGAGCACTTTCAATACTTCCCTGTTTTGTTGACAAGTAACTCTTAGGGGCCATCCACACAGAGCCGTTTTTTGATGCAAACGCACATGTTTTGCATCGTTTGGGCCGACCGTCCATACGAAAAAAGTGAAAACGCACTTTTTTGACCACACAACTTAACTCACTGCGGTGAAGCTAAACGAGCATATCCCATCTCAATAGTCAAACCAGCTCACTTCATCTAGCTAAATAGTTTGTCTCTGCTCCCTGACACTTTGCCAGACTGCTCTGCCGGTCCTGGATTCTACACAAGATATATTGCTAACGTTAAACATCACTAAAGTAGCTGACCGCTACAGCAGCGATGTAACATTACCTTTAGCTGCTATGGTTAGATGTTTATAAAGTGGAAGCTAGCTAGCTAATCTGTCTGCTTATCAACTCCTTGAACGGAGTAACTTTTACCACGGCTTATTGTAGAAAAGCTACTGCAAGAAAAAGTGTATATTATCAAAAAGACATTGGTTCATTGATGTTTGTTTGACTGCCGATGTTAGCTAGCTCACTGCAATCATGTCCAATGGCAGACAGAATTGCAAAATATAAAGCAATCCAACAGCACATTATACAATGTAAACAAAGACACGTTTTCTTCCTTTATAAAATGAGCAGTGGTAAAAGTTATTATAGCTAGTTCATGGATGTATTAAGAGAACGTTAGCTAGTCTAGCAAGTCATGTTATGATGGGAAGTGGAAGGGGCTATGCTCTTCTAATCCGTGTTTTGGTAAATTTCTGTAGCAGAAACAGTGCCACCTATAGGCCTGGAATATGTAGTAGCGCGTTGAGTCATTTACAAATGGATCCGTATGGATTAAGTATTCTTGAAACGAATCCAGGGAAGACGGGTAAAAAAAAAGATCGTTTTGGTATGTGTGGACGTGGCCTTATTCACTTTGTTTACAGTGACAGGCTATGTGAAAACCCACCTGGATGTTGGAATATAAGATGCTAATGAGCTTTACTGAATGTCTAGAAGCTTGTCTGGGACCAGGAATAGACTCAGACATAGCCTCTTATATAGAAAAAAGACACACACACACACACACACACACACACACACACACACACACACACACACACACACACACACACACACACACACACACACACACACACACACACACACACACACACACACACACACACACACACACACACACCTCACGTTGTCTGTACTGAAGGTACTGTTGTTGCTCGGGCGGTTGCAGTGCCTCGCAGTGATGCAGAGCCAGACCTGTTTCAGCTCCATAGAGTTTGGTGCAAACACGACAGGCACATCAAAACGGTCCCCTTCACAGATCTGTATACCTGTAGCCAAGATGAAGGACAGCCATCAACATTTTCTAAAGCGTTTTCTGCTTACGAACCAAATGAGAAATACAAATGTTCACTCTGGTAACCATGGCTAATTAAAATACATTGCAATAGTTTTAATGTTGACATCTGCAGAACTAATACTTGTTAAAAGAAATGACCTTTTCTAGAATGTAGAGGAGTGGTGGATTTATTTAGGTTATGAAGACTAATAGCTCTCCACATCCCTACTGTCAGTTATGTAAGCCTTAGATACGTTTACCATAAAGGACAGTCATGGTAAATTGACTGCATTTACAGTATATAGCGCTTTTCTAGTCCTAATGACTAGACACTAAAGGTGGCCGAGGCTGCCATACAAGGTGCCAGATTCACGCAAATTCACACATGGTCTAGCTTTGGGAGCAATTCGGGGTTCACTGTCTTGCCCAAGGACACGTCAACAAGGAGACTGCAAGGGCTAGGGATCGAACCACCGACCTGTAGACGACCGGTTTCTACCCACAGCCACATCATGGCTTCTATCAAATCTTAATCTTTGCTGGATCACTTTTTAACCTGTTTTGTTGCCAACTGAAAGGAGCTTTGTCAAATTTAAACACAGCCAAGGCAACATTAAGAGGTTTCAGAAAATGTTTTAGCTGCATTAATTGACTTTCTTGGCCAGTAGGGCAACAGAAATTGACAAAAACACATCTGGCATATTACTTAAGAAAGTTATTATTGCTAACATGTTAGTAAATAATTGCTTATTTACACATTAATAGTTAGTTAGAGAGATTTTAGCTCTGCTTTAGTTTACACTCATGAGGGAAATATCTGGCGCTTTAGCTTTTTTCGCTGAAAACTGCTGCCTGCTGCGGCTGGAAACAAGGTTGATGAGAGCGGTGAGAGTGAACCAAAACAGTTGCAGGCCACAAAAAAGGAACAATTAGCTGAAAGATGCTAAACAACTCTGTAGAGCTAAAGGGTACTGCTGAGGTGAATAATAATTCTCTGTGAGTTTTCACTACAATTGACCCATTTTACATTACACATTTGATCCATTGTTAATATAGAAAATACTGATCAGAGCAGCTTTAAAGGTCCAGTGTGTAACGTGTTAAGTTGTTCATTATCAAAATCTGTGTTGCCCACTTGTCCTTTTCATAAATATTTACCTCCACCATCAATTCCAAGTAAGTAAGTAAAGTTGGACCTTTAAAGTTCCGGAAATTTGGGAACTATGTGTTGCCTGGTAAAACTGGTTTATTGAACATTTTATCATAATGTGGTGAAAATCGTATCAGTTAACATACCTTCAGTGTGACTCAGAGGGATAGAGAAGATCTCCTTGTCTTTAGTGACTTGATGGCAGTTGGGGGCCCCACTCGGGTCCTCATCTGAGAAGAAATACCAAGTACACACTGTGACATTATGAACATGTTTGAGTGTGTCACATGCATGCGAAGAGAACAAATTTGTGATAAAGTGTCTGTTAGAGAAAGACAAGGAGTAGCTGTGACCTGTGAGTGTGATATTGAGCACGACTGGGAGCTCAGTGGGGTTTGTGAAGGGAATGGTGATGGAGGCATTGGAGCCAATCAGGGATGAGATGCTCAGAGGCTCCTCGCTCTCTGGAATAAGGCCACGCCCACTCAACAAAACACACCATTCCCGCAACTAAAGAAAGATAGAGACAGATTAACACATACACAGTGGCCAGAGGGAGAGACATGAAGTAAATGAGAAATAAGAACGCATGAAGGGAATACAGAGGAGGGAAGACAAAGAAAAGGTGTGGTCAAAAGATGAAACTCTGAGGGAAAATGGCAGTATGCATTCTCTCTTCACTATAACCATGAATCATTTTTTTTTAGATTGATGTCATTTAAAAAAAATATTTTACAAATACTACTGTAGACAATAAGTGGTAAGGCTGGGTGATATGGCAAAAAAATGTATCACGATAATTGTCAATATTAAAACAATATATATCACAATAAGTGTGTCATTTTCTGGTTTTGGATCTGTTTCATGTCGAACTTTAAGTAGCCAAGCCCCATTTGGGACTGTCTCATCTACTTTGTGGCCAAACCGTATTGCCATTACAGCAACATTTTGTGACTTGTTTATCCAAAGTAGGTCTTTATGATCAAAGTTGTTGTGACTTTTGAGTGTCCGAATGTATTCTTGTGTTTGTGTGTGTTTGTGTGTGTTTGTGTGTGTGTGTGTGTGTGTGTGTGTGTGTGTGTGTGTGTGTGTGTGTGTGTGTGTGTGTGTGTGTGTATGTGTGTGAAGGCAAGGGACACTGATTAATGTAAACAATTTTCTCTGTGTGTCTGTGTGTGTATATATACACACACCTGAGGGCTTGTGAAAGTGATCTTTGCCGTGTGGTTCCCCTCTCCGATGGATGAAGGACTAAAACGGACCCCAAGCTGGGTGGAGGAGTGGGGCTCCACAATAAGCTGGAACACACATACACACACAAACACATGAAATAACTTTAATAGGGACAGTTAGGGAGGATAAACACACACATGCTCAAATCCTTTAAATCACACTGCTAGGCAACCCACAGCTTCCCACCCAGATATAAAGCAAGTAGAAAACAGTGTAAAGCAGTGTAAAAACACAACAACTGTGTTATAAAGTGTCTTATACTGTATGGCTGTTTTAAGAAATGTATGTAATTTTAAACAAATCAAATATTCATTGAACTACAAAGAACAAAAACGATGGTAAATCAATTGCAGGAGCAAGGTAACTTCAGATGTACAGTATGCTGTGACAAATGAAGCTTTATTCTGCAGTAATGGAACATAATACTGAGCTGATAAAAGTAAGGATGAGGCACAAAGGTGAGTGTGAGTACTTACAGTACTTCCTGGATCCATTTCAAGTGTGTAGTTTCTAGGGTTACTGTTGGTTGCAATCAGCTCCAGAGTCTCAGCTGTTGGGTTAACCAGGGGAATGGTCTGGCTGGTCCATCTGACACACACACACACAACACACAAAGTAATGCCAGATAAGCTTCCTGACACAAATGTTGCATTTAGAATTTACTGAGATAATAAGCAGTGTGCACAATTTATATGCAGCTATGATCGCTATTCATTATTCTGTTAGTGTGTTAAGTTATTTCTCTGACATAATTATCATGCTAGGGGTGGGAATCTTTAGGCACCTCACGATTCGATTCCAATTCGGAGGGCTACGATGCAATGATAAAACGATTATAGATGCATCTTGCATTACAATTTCTATACATGACTTATTTTTTCTCAGTGTGACTACTTGCTACTTTAAAAAACATATTGTATTTGTAATAAGCCACTATTAAAATAGACAGATTCATTTACTTCCATTATCTTTTAGTTTAGTCAGACACAATTTGCATTAGGGATTTTTTTTTTGCATTTACATTTACCTCTACTCACATTTCCAAAAACTGGGAACATTCAATGGTGGCTCATTGGCCATAATTCTTAGTGTAAGCGTTAAGGCACTCAAATACTGGCATATTGAGAAGAAGAAGAAAAAATAATCAGTAATGCTATTTCATGAGACTCTGACCTGTTGATAATTTCTGATCTGCAGCTTGCGCTTGTTTATTCAGGGAAGACATAACGGACTGATTAAAATGCACCAGACCATGACGCCAAGGGGTCCTGACCAAGTGTCCGTGTGTAATGAGTTGGGAATGTGGGAATGAGAACAGGTTATGCACACATTTTTACCGATACCTGAAATTTGGTTCTGGTACCCAATGGTACTTTTTTTTTGTAATTCCCTCTGTATAGCAAAAAAAAATATTTCAGTTGTAAAAATAATTCCAAACCTATTTATCCATTTTACACACCGCACAAAATAAAATCCCACCCTCTCCCCTCCCAAACCTGCGCTCGAGGTACCGAAATTTGGTACCGTTATATTTAATGTGAATCGATCCTCGGTAGTACCAACGTAATTCGGTCGGTACCCAAAAAAGTACCAAATTTGGTACCCAACCCTAGACAAAATACACACGCCACCAAAACAAGTTCCTCCCCAAGTCCATTTTGCAGATACACCATCTTAGCGATTGGAGCTTAGCACCCCCAAGACCATTGTGATTGGTTTAAACACACACGCACATAATATTTTCACAAATATCAGAAGCCATCCTTTGAATATTCTGGGTATTTTAGTCAAGTGTATGAATATTGATTTCACGTATATGTATTGAACCAATATTAAATCGTATTGAATCCATATTAAATCGAAATTGAATCGTGACCCAAAGTATTGAAATTGAATTGAATCATGAAGTCCTTGACAATACCCAGCCCTAATAAATGGGCTTTTTTTCCAGGAGTGCATAAGAATTGTTTAAGATGCTGGCGTGATACTGGCACACAAAGCCCTATGTTTCTGTCCTGGTCGTAGATGGAGGAATTTTTGACAATTATTGATCCTAACCCTCTTATGGCCATATTCAGGAAGATCATTGTTAACAATGCTATAGTTGTGGCCTTCTCTGCACTGCTTGCTCGACGACAGATTCTCCTCAGATGGAATAAAGAAGAAAGGATGTAATGGCACACCTTAAACTCAAACACCTATGTTAAGCCAATAAGCATGCATTGAGATATTATGTGTCTTGGTGTGTGTACACCTACTTGCCCAGCTGACAGCAGGCCTGTGGTAGCATGATGACTGGAGGAGGAAGAGCGTAAAGCTCCAGCTGATACCAAAACTCCCCCACCAGCTCTGACTGGAACACCACACTGTCAGGAAACACACACCAAACCTATGCAAATACTATATGATGTACTTCAGATTTAAAACACTTCAAAATAGACAAATAAATTGCTGTGTACATTACATTACCAAGCTCATGTCATGGACTGTAGTATATTGTATTCCAAACAATAAATGGTAAATGGGCATGTTACCTCCTCCTTTAAAGAAGGTTGGGTCAGTCTTACCTGCCTGTGCTCTTTCCTACTTTGCCAGGGGAGAACGTTGCTTTGTAGGTGAGAGTCTCCTGTGGGGGAATTGAAACCCAGTTGGGCCCACTTAGGTCATCTCCTTCCAGGTGCACATCCAGCATCAGCAGCTCTCCTCGTGGGTTTTTGACAGGGATCTCTACGGCAACTGAGCTCTGGGAAGAGAGCATTTCAAAGATGACACCTGTTTTCTTCCCCTGAGATGTTCTGATAGTTTTTTGATCTAAGTGTAGATTAAGTTTTCCAGTAACAGTGGCCAGCAGCAGAAACACTACTTTAGAGCCTGCATGTTAGAAATGTAACAATATGAGATATATATATATATATATATATATATATATATATATATATATATATATATATATATATATATATATATATAATCCTGAACTGAATTTACTGATATCACTTTCTTTCAGAACATTGCTCTTTAAGCTAAGTACGAATGTAGTGTCTTGCTAACTAACAAGTGGGCTGACCAGGGTCTTCTAATCTCTTACCACTTTCGGACAGTACAATTCTTGTTTGTATGTCACAAAGTAAAGTTATTATAGAAGACGATAACATTTGAACAATTAGGCTACAACTACCATGTTTTTGTGATTTTGGAGAGTATGCGCTTTTGCCAACTCAAGCTACAATCTTTGTGTTACTGTACTTTTTAAAACAGCAGCAATTAGAGGCCTAAGGGGGAAATTTAAGAATGTGCTACCCTTTTTTATGTGGTAATAAGTCAAATTGCCTCAAAATGGAATAAAAGCAGCAATGCACCTTTCAAAGGTGCAAACTAGCGGAGGAGGGATTGTAAATTAAAACAAATAACCTCTGCAACAGAATAATCACCGTAGAGTGATCACTGCAGCAGAGGAAACTGTGTCTGAAATATAAGGTTAGTGAAAGCTTGGTGTTTTCCCAAAAAGCTGCCACCAATTATTTTTCATAAAAATCACTGAGTTGACACAAATAGGTCATATAATATTTCCTCACATGGAAACTTCCTCTTAAAAGAGGAATATACTCTTAAAGCTACCAAAGAGTCTTCTCTTCAAATACAGTAAATAAATATTCCAAATTCAGCAGCAGAAAACATTAGATGAACTGTGGATGTGCTCATTTACATCTGAATTCATAGTAAAAACTCCCCTGAACTGAAAAAAATTACTGATACTAATTTTTGCGGCCCTGAAGGTAATTTGCGTCAGAGTTCATGAGTATCCACTTAAACACAAAGTGTGTTTGCAGAACTTACCTGAGCAGAACACTGTACATCTATGATCTTGATGGGTGCTGCTGGCTCACAAATTATCTCTAGAGAGAAATGCACCTCGTAGCGTCCAAGTATATTTCCTGGATAACACATGTATAAATCCGGTATAAATGCACACACGTTTACACATACCTAACATTGTAATTAAATCTTGGGCAAAAAAAAATCGAAATAAAGTGTTCTAAATGGTTCTTGTACAGTATATGGTACAACACTAAGCTTACCTTTCTGCTTGTCTGCCTCCTGCATGTCTTCAATTTCTAGAAATGACACACAGCCTGCAGGAAAAGTTGTAAATGAAGTGTTCAGGGTTTTTTTTCTTTTTTGATTGTTTGTTTTACATATGTAACTACAAGGGTAAACTACAACTTTAACGTTGTGATTCAACAATGTAAAATATTCCGTCATTATGTGCTCCGCATTTGTTCGGCTTACAGGTATGCTACACAAACACTACAATATTAGTGTACACAGTCAAAACAGAATTCAAATGTAGGTCTTAAAACAGGCATCTAAACAATGGACACAAGAGTGTAATAGCCTGTGTGCGCCTGCTTACGCAAATGTAATAGAATTTGATAAACAGTCAGCCGACATTTGAGCGCAGCTGCCTTCCACGTCAAATACTAACCACATAACCCCCACAACCACAAACATGCAGAGGAAAAAAAAAAATCACCTGTCTGTTTTCCTCGTTTCCATGATGACACAGCCAGGGTGTATGAAGCGTTGTAACCAGGTTCAATCTCCAGGGAGTGCGTGCCACTTACAACAGATAGATCTGTCACCACCTATGTGTATGTGCATATGCATGTACACAAAAACACACAAAGAGAAGAACCATAAATACAGACCAAAAAGGAAATACATGCACTAGAACACACACACCATTCAAATATATTCTCACTCACATACAAATGGCTCAAAATGCACAAGGATATACAATCAGAGCAACATTGTTGCTCCACTACTGTGGTCCAACTTGAAATGTCTCAAAAACCATTAGATAGGTTGCTGTAAAATCCTCTACAGACATTCAAGGTCCCTGAGAATGAAGCCTGCTGACTTTTGTGATCCTTTGACTTTTCATTTAGCTCTACCGGTAGGACAGAATTTTCATTCATCTCAATATCTACTTGATGGATTGGCACATTGATGTATCCTCATGTCTTTAGTGATACCCTGACTTTTTATCCAACTATTGGATGAATTACTATGACATTTCACATTCTTGTTCCCCTCAGGATAAGGATTTATCCTGCCATCATCGGGTCAAATTCCAATGTGTTTAATACTTTGTTTTAAGACACAATACTTTCTAAACCAATGGCCTTCCCATCAACCTCAGCTGTATTTTGCTGATTAGCAAATGCTAGCATGCTAACATGCTAAACTAAGACAGTGAACATGGTAAACATTAAACTTGTTAAACAATCGGATGTTGGCATTGACATTGTGAGCATGCTGACATCCCTGAGTACATCAAACCCAAAGATGTTCAGTTTACTTTGTCAGCAAGTAACTGCATGTGTGGAATTTATTTGCATGTGTGCTTATACCTTGAGAGTAAGTTTGTTCTGGCTGTAGTTGGGGACATCAATCTGTGTGTGTGTGGTTTGCCCTACAGAGCACCGTAATACCACATGGTCCACAGGCAGGGGGTGCTCTCCCACTCCTCTGAGGGTAAACACATGCTCGATACCGTCATAGTCATTGTGTAAGGACAGCTTGCCCTGTTGGGGTAGGGATAAAGTCCAGGCAGTCAAATACACACAAACTGGTGTTCAGTGTGCATACAAAGTAAAGGACAGGCCCAGGACAAATAACTATAGGATAAAAACGTTTCTTATTAAAGTCTAAAATGCAATAGACTGCATTGGAGGGACAAGATGGTATTTCCTGCACAAAGATATTTCTTACACACTTGATTGTGAACACAAAATACACATACTTTCCTTATTGTGGTACATTCTACAGTGAGCAGCTTCATATTTCAATTTACAAAAACTAATAAGTGTGACAGGCAAACAAATTGATTAACAGCACAGGGACTGCTGCAGCAGCATGTCTCCTATTTAATCCCCGCCCCTGCAGTTGCATTCAGAAATGCATTGGTGGTTCAGTGGTAGAATTCTCGCCTGCCACGCGGGAGGCCCGGGTTCGATTCCCGGCCAATGCAACATACTTTTCCCTCTAATGTATACACTAGATACACTATTTTTATTTCAAGATGTATTATTTTATTCATGCATTTATTTAAATATTGACAATTAAGTCATTTTTTTTTATTTTCCACTGGAAACACAGATGCATAGGATAAAATGTATAATCTATACATCAAGTGTTTTTTTTGTTTTTTTAAATATATCTTTCTAGATTTTTAACTTCTTAGTCACACAATAAATAATAGTTTTCAACTTCTAGTCCACTAATGATTAAATAAATAAATCACTTTGAAATGGGAAAATAATTCTTTGTTCAACTTTCTCTATACAAGTAGTGAGGTTTTCATTAATGACTGTTAGGGGCCAACTAACTAAATTGCATAACACTTCAAAAAGAAAGACCTCAGTTACAGTAAAATAAATGTCTATCACGTTCTTAGAAAAGCACTGGAAGATTATGCTGGCCACAGAGGAAGATTAAATTCCCAGATATCATCTTAACAGCCACACAGGCCAGACAGTGTGCTGTGCTGCTGTTTGAGGCATCACGATAAGTGTTGCTACTTGAGCTGACTGTTCCCTGAGAGGATGAAATGGAATAGGCTAATGAGAAGAAAGGCCAAATATGAGGGCTTGGCTAGATGAGCATTGGTGTCAGGGGACTTCAGAGTGGGCTTTCTCCTTTAGTGTTGCTCTTTGAATTATATCGAATACACACTAAGTCAAGACTACCACACTGTAAAGATAGCATGGTCTGTCAGAGAGTGTATATTAGGCAAGACAGTTAAATAGCAAGAATGTGACAAAGGACAGAAATCAAGCAAGAAAACACAAAGAAAGAAAGAAACAATGAAACCACAACAAAAAAGACATTACCGTGACAATGCATTGTGCAGAAGGGTGAAAGGTGAGGGGGTAGCAGGCTCTTGTCCCTGCTGGCACATTCAAAACATTTGGGCCGGAGAATCCTTCACCATACACCTCAGCTTGCATGTTCCAGTCTTGGTGAGTCTCATTGTGCTGTGAGAGACGCATAGGTCTGATCATTTGACTTAAACCCAGAACCCACCATTATTTAACATTTCGGCAAGCAATTTTACAAAACTGCCATCATAACATAATCTACATTTCTAACCTAAAACTTTGAATATGTTAATTAGTTGCAGTGATATAATTAGTCAAAGATGCATTCCAACCATGGTTTTTGGTTGCTGTGTATTCAGGATTACCACTATCCTCTAAGAAAGCAGTTTCTTATTATGGAAGGAATATATAAAATGATTCATACTTAATCAAATACTTTTAGGATAGCCCTTAATAAGCAGTGCACACACAGACTGATTGATGCATTTTCTCTTGCCCCTCACCAGCGGTATGTCTTGCGTGACCGAACGGTGAGCAGGCGAACTGAAGTCCAAATGCACAGATCCTCCCTGTGGTCACAAATAAGATTTTTAGTAACATTAACCACAAACACATGAACCAACAAGCAATCCAGGATTTACTTATTATACCATTGACAGGTTTACTAAGCTCCGCCTGACATCAGCTGATATCTACCTGTGAAGTAACCAGTGCCTCTAGCACATAGACCCTGGTATCACACCAGGACTTCAGGACCACCTGACATGTAAATTGCCCAACGGAGTTCGCCTGGAACCGTAATGGGATGTCCACACAGCCACAATCTATCGTACACAGAGAGAAGAGGAGTGTCAGGGATGGGAGGAGGTGGACAATCAAAGGAGAAGTGTTGACAGTTACATAAATAAATCACATGACCATGAGTGATAACTATTAGGGCATTTCAGTCATGGGACCTTTTCCAGGGAATCAAGGACCTTTTGAGGAGCTCAAGAACGTTAGCCGCATTTCCACCGAAGCAACCACAGACTAAATGAAGTACCTGTACAATAGTTCCAGGAGTACAAAAAGTCCCTTCTCCGAGGATACCTCTCAATGGTCCAGCAACTATCGAGGTGGAGTTTTTAGTACTGAATGTTGTTAACTTGTCGCCAGCCTCAAAACCATTTACCTCATAGACCGCCATTATAAAAGAGACGGCCGTATGGGGGAAATGGTGGTAGGTTAGGGTGGGTGGCAAAGAGATACAGAGGCAGGATTTGGGGATTTAGCCAAAAGGTGAGGTGACAGACATGGGCTATGCAAAGTTATTTTAACAGATGGTGGTTTTCTATTTATTTATTTATTATTTATTTTTTGTTATTTCTGAGAATGTGAAGGCCACTGTGTTGTTTAATTTAAAATATAATGGTAAAAATCAATAAAGATCTACATTATAAAATGGACGTCCATAAAATGTTTGACAGGACATTTCCAACTGCAAACAAGGTCAATTATTATTCTTTGTGTTATGCATTTGTAATCCATGATACTTTTTTTGCGTGAGTCAGCCCAAGGTAAAATCCATAGGACCTAATTAAAGACGAGGGTCAGACATTTATAACCTTAATGTTTTTAAAGTTATAAAAATGTTTATGTTAGGATAAATAGAGAGAGAAAGACAAACGAGCTGTGAGAGCTAGTGAGTGAATAAGAGAGAGGGAGTGAAGATGAGAGTACAGCGCGTGAACAAGAGAAATACATCTTTGTTTGCTGAATTTTTCATTGCGAGACAGGCATTCTGGGTGTTTTCAGTATCCTATTCCACCTCTACAACTCTCTTTTTCATTCATTCATTCATTACATCGACTCACACAACACTACATTCTTCAGGTATTTACGTGTGTACCTGCAGGATTCTCCCATGGTATGTTGGCGTCTTCCATTATAGGTATTGTGACAATACTAGGTAATTTAAAGTACTGTGGCAAAGAAACCTCCACACTGTATTCTACCCCTTCACTGTGAAAATCTCTCAACAGTTGGGCCTAACAAGAGACAAGAGAAAAAGAGAGACAGCAAGTCAAATATGGACAACAGAGAAAAAAGTATCATAATACTGATGTGGAATGCCCTTCCTACTGTATAGCCAAACATCTGCTTTCCAGAGCCAGTATGTGTTTGTACCTGTTGTTTGAAGAGCTTGCGTACAGCTGTGGTTGCCCTCACAGTGCTGCTGTGCAAAGTGTGTGTCAGCATACGCCTCTTGTGTTCATCGGCACTCATAGTGTGCTGACCCCAGAAGGCCAGAGCTTGCTCCCAGGCCATATTGATCAACGGCACACGCACCAACTCATCACACACCTGCCCCACCTTGCAGTGTAGGCTTAGCACTGATACACACACAGCTTGGTCTATTGGTGGAGAAAAACATCACTGTTGATACTATTTTATTTGCTATTCACTATAAATACACTACTTCATATTTAAGTGATACAGCTAAAGACAAAATATTACTACTGGTGCCTCTTTAAAGTGATTATGCTCTTATGTTGCCACCAAAGATTATAAGAACATAATATGTCCACTGAGCACAAAATATGTAAGATATTTGCATTTACAGTAAATGTTTAATGAATAAATGATAATTGATGTTGGTGTCCTGCAATGGTGAAAGATGTTCATAAAAAATAGGTAAATGGAAAAAAAAAATAATAGTAAATAATATTTAGTTTCACTCAGTTTGTGCTATGGTGCCCTAAAATACTTTACGAGCATCATTTAGGTGACAGGTTTCCTACCAGAGTTGATGGGGATGGAGATGTTAGAACTGGGCCTTGCAGTGAGAGGGGAAGGAAGAGGCAACTCTGCTGTGGCTTTTACCATATACAACATATCTCCCACCTGGAGGGACACACAGAGACAGACATGGTTGTGGAGAAATGAGGGTCACTTGATAAACTGGCTGGTAATGTTTGGAGACCTAATCATTCATGACAAGAGCTGACAATATAGGTATGTTTTACCTATGTTAAATATGCTATTTGTTTTTTGCCTGTTCTCAAACTTTGACTTTACTATCCTGAACTCTAGCTATAGTGTCCTCGCAAGGAGTTGCCCTTTTCCAAAGCTAGACACTAAGCTTACAATGTCCTCCAAAAAACACAAGGCGAAATGTTTCTTGGATATTTAATGAAATATCTCAATTTTTAGTAAAACACAAATGACAAATTAGAACATAACCAGGTAACACAACATAGGAACAATGTAAGGCCACAACGGCTAGAAACAAAAAATGCTAAGTCACAGGGCAAGCAGCACTAGCTACCAGCTACAGCTATGCTAGCTATCAATTAACTCCCTTTAAAATTTATTTTTCAGCAAACCAAAGAACAGCAAATATATTATGCTTACATTATCCAAAATGTGATCAAACTAAATACTTATGGACTAAAAGTGTCCAATGCAACAACATAGGAAGATAAGTTGCAGAAGCAGTCACACTCTACCATGCCTTATTATCTCTAGGGAATTCCCTGCTCTCATACTACTGCTGTTGACCAGGTGGGGGCACTACAGTACTTAACACTTTTACAAGCACTCAAATAGAGGGCAGAACAATAGCAAAGAAAAGCTATAATTTGACTGGCTGTCGTTACACATCTAGACTCTTTTTTTTTCTGAGGGTCAATGCTATCAAACCACTTCCACATAATCAAAGTCATGTGTTGTTGCCAGACGTAGTCATGACATAAATATGACAACACGTTGCAATTAGGGCTGTCAATCGATTAAAATATGTAATCATGATTAATCGCATGATTGTCCATAGCTAACTCACGATTAATCGCAAATAAAGCACACATCTAAATGTACTTTAAAGCTGTAATTCGTAAGATTTTCATGTAATAAATTGTCTGTTAAGTTCCTATGTATCAAAGAGTGAGTTAACAATGGTGATTGAGCATATGAATTAAATGCCCTTAATTAAATGCGGTGCAAAGTTTTCTCTTTTCTTATTATTTTTCTGTGTGTGGTGGGCAGATTGATCCAAATATCGATAATATCGATACCAATGTTGGTATTGATATTGATCAATACCAGTGTAATAAGATTGATACTTTAGTTCAGGGCTGTAGTACTTGAGTCCGCTCTTGGATTCGAGATGGTTCTTCTATGGTCTCGGACTGCAAATTCTGCAAAGCAACAATTTCGGAAACCTGTGGGACAACTTCGTAGACACCTGCAGAGGCATCATACATCATGGTAAGTTAACTGCAGAGCTAGGAGCTGCTTAGCCTTATCTATGTGTTAACGTTAACATTAGCTAACATAGCGGAAGATAAAGGTAATGTTCTTGAACATTAAGTTATCATAACATACCTACATAAAATGCCTATAACGATTGTCTTGATACTGTCATGCATTGTCTTGACTCAGACTCAAACCTCTTTGGACTCAGTCTTGACTTGGTCTCGACTAGTCCTGGTCTTGGACTTGTCTTGGACTCGACAAAGGTGGTCTTGACTACAACCCTGCTTTAGTTTTAGTTTCTCTCCAGTATGCACTGCTGCAGTTTCATCAAAGAGGCGATCTGGCTGTCTATGTCTTAAGTGCCGCTGCTTTCAAGTGCCGCTCCTGTCACAGTGCAGAGCAGGTACACTTTGCTTCTCCTCCCCCCTCTTGTGATTTGATGTTGTACCGTCACGTAACTCAGCGGTGCCAGGCAAACAAGTGCGCAAGCAGCCAGGCCCGGCAATGGCCAGCAGCACACACACACACACAAGCAGGACAGAGACGGAGCAGAAGGATGACAGAGAGGAAGAGGAGCGCTGTGTAGCTATACTTTCAGGCCAAAAATGAAACAACGGCAACGGCAACAATTCATTCAGATTTAGCAATTTGATGATGAATCCACCTTAATTATTAAAAAGTATCAGTATCGTATCGATACTGGCCCTGTATTTACTTGGTATCGGATCAATACCAAATTTTGCAGTATCGCACACCACTAATGTTAAGTGGTGTCAGCAAAGAGCCTTTGCGCCCCACATGGGTATGCAACCCCTAGCAAATAACACCGTGCAGCCCATTGTCATTCCTAACTGCTGCTTTGCCCCTCAGCATCTCATACCGACGCATAAGTTTAATCGGCACACACACACAGACAGGATGAAGCTTTGCAATCACTCATAATCCGACAATGGGGCACCTTCCAGCAAAAGTGTGGATGTGTTTATTTGTGCTTTAGAATATAACGGCCGTTAAACGATCAGAAAATAACTTTTTATTCCTCCGATTCACTGTTATGTTCAGCTCTCCCTCGCGCAACCACTAGGGTTGAGTACCGTTCACATTTTTTTCGATACTGGTAGCTGGAATTCGGTTCCGGTACCCAGCGGTACCTTTCCCTCTGTAATAACAAAAAATTAATTTCAGTTGTAAAAATAATTACAACCTATTAATCCTATTTACTTAGAACATTTAGTCACTCACTCACACTCACACACACACACACACACACACACACACACACACACACACACACACACACACACACACACACACACACACACACACACACACACACACTGACCTGTGGGCAAACTAGCAGCACAGAGCAGTACTTGGTGCCTGGGCAGAAGGGCAGGTAGTGGATGTTCAGAATGTCTGCTTGGCTTGACTTCAGACAAACACTTCTCACTGCACTCAGGAACTCACTACCTTCACCATCTGGGCACACACACACACACAAAGGTATATACTGTAGACCACAACCAAGCAGATGTGAAGAAAGGTAGTATACTCAGACACAAGTATAAACAGTAAAAAAGGCCGGACAGAGTACAGAGCATGTGTGCATTTGTGTGTTCGTACTTACTGACATCTGAGCACTTCCCTTCCATCTCCTCCCCACAGCTTTTGTCTGAAGTAATTTTCTTTAAACTGAAAGAGGGAGGAGAAGGAAAAAAAGTCATAATAATTCATAGTATATAATAATACTAATGTAGCTGCACCATAGATGACCTCAATCCTACTTCAGTCAACTCCTGATCAGGAGGAGGAACTAGAATGTTTGGCTTTGAAGATGTCTCAGGTGGAGAGATGCATACTAACCAGCTATTCTTAATGACAACATCTCCTCTCCTGAGGAATAACCTCATACTTTACCTCTCTTTACCTTTACATACCTTCTAAAGCAGTGACTAGCAGGAGAAAAACCCTTTTTGCCAAATAAGCTCTTTTGATTAAGCTACTCAACTGTATATACATTATTTTATGTGCAATTAAGTAGCTAGCTTGGAACGTCTGCTTAAGACAGAGCATGTACTGTGTTTGCATTTATAATAGGTAACTTATGAGCTACCAGTGATATTTTTTTTACCAGTGGGAGATCAGACAAAACATGCTGTGTTATCTTGTATTTGGACAATATTAACAGTTTACTATTCTTGTTTGTCATAATAATAATAATAAAAATCTAGTAATGTATTCATATTAATCTAAAAAAAAAAAGAAACAGGTGAAATATATTCAAAATACTAACCACAGTGCAAACCTGTTCTGTTACAGGTTTTTAATATTCTGAGCTTTCTTTGCACCATAGGAACCGGTTAAACTGCTGTTAAGTGCTTTGCAGCAGGACTAAGAATTTAGGGGACAATCTGTTTAAAATTATCTACTTCTTTCAAAGTTTTGTGAGTGCTTTCCATTTTGTACACTTGAGTTGAGTTCAACTCAAGTACCCTTAAAAGAATAGTTTGACATTTTAGGACACTTTCTAATTTGCTTTCTTGTCGAGAATAAAGTAAGAAGATCAATAGTATCTGTCCATTTAATATGAAGCTACAGCCAGCAGCTCGTTAGCTTAGCATAAAGACTGGAAATTGCCCTGTCTCTCCCTTGTGTTTCCCTGTGTCCCTCACTCCTCCTGTCTTCTATGTCCCCGGTTTGCCTCTCCCGCATTATCAACCCTGGCTTTTCTCCCATTCATCGCCAGATTGCTGCCTCAACTACAGTGGTAGCTATGTTTAGGCCTCTAGCTTACACATCTTTGTGAATGGTTTTCCTTGTGTTCTGGTTACCTGAATTAATGCTTGTTTGTTTCCTGTGCTCCAGGATTCCTGTTGGTCTGTTTGCCTGCCTGCCAACCTACTCTCCCTTGCTACCTCTGCCTGCCACGCCGCCCAGCCGCTTTCCCCTCTGCAACCCATCTCCTTCTACAGCAACATTACAATAAACCTGTTAAACTTCATCTACCTTTGTGTCCGTTTCCTTCGATTGAGTCCTCCTTACTACACAACAGAAAATATGGAGAAACAACTGGCTTTGTCCAAAGGTAGCAAAAAAGCTGCCCACCATCACCTCTAAAGCTAACTAACTAACATGTTATATCTTGGTTGTTTAATCCGTACAAAAAATAAATGTAAAAACCTAAAGTTGTGGTGTTACAAGGGGTTTTGTGTAGAACTATTTCTTAACTTAACGTCACTGTGAGGTTTCCAGGCAACCATTGAATAGATTCTAAACTTCAGTATATTACTGCACCCGGCCAATGAATAGTCTCACACATAACCCCCCATAAAACCACCACCTGTCATTTTTACTGTGGATTATATTACCTGCAAAGCGTGTGTGTGTGTGTGTGTGTGTGTGTGTGTGTGTGTGTGTGTGTGTGTGTGTGTGTGTGTGTGTGTGTGCGTGCATGTGTTGTAATTAGTGCATGTGTTACTTGGCTTTGGAGGTGGCCTGTTGAACGAGGCTGTCTTTCTTTTCAGGCTCCAGTGGGTTGAATGGAGACTCCACCAGCACCACCCTAAACACACATGCACATACAAACACAGCAGAGAGGTTTCAATTCAGCAAAACAGCACAAAAACACACTGTACTGGGACTTTGTTTCTGGAAAGCCCCATCACTGTGAGCAATCATGGTAATCAGTGCAAACTCAATTTTATTCACCTCCATTGTACTAAATATCACAGACAGTTACAGCATATAAAACCTAGACACAGACACCTACCTGAATGTAGCTTCTTTGTTGAAAGGGTTAGTTATGGGCACTTGGATCACTTTCAGCTGGTAGCATGGAGACTTGCACTTGACAGTGTTCTAAGGAGAAACAGAAGGAAGGAGACAGTCTGTCATCTGGTTATCATCAGTCTACAGCAGTAGCCTCTCTGTCCCAGCCAGCCTTCAGAAACACACTGTATTCCAAACTGCTAGTACTGTATGTAAGGATGTCACGAGAGCCGATGCTTCGGTACCAAGTCAAAGTCAAAATTCTAAAAACATGAACTGGTACTCGTTTTTCTTTTTTTTTGACAAGTGCAGCTGCAGTGACAGCACGCCTCGACCGAAAAACAAAACGGTAAGAGTTGTGTCGTTTGTTTTAAATACGTGAATGTTACTGTTCTTTTTTGTAATGTTAATAGTTGGTTACCTTTAATTTATTACTTGGAAGCTACATGCCACTGTTATATTTTTGTTCATGTTCAAATGTTTTTAATAAAAGGAGTGTATGTTGAAGTACATATGGATTAATATTTGGGTTTAGTTTTTTCCCATGTAATCCAATTGGTCATCGAGAACCGTGGAATTTCACTGGTGCTGGTATCGACTACTACATTTCTGGTATTGTGACATCCCTACTGTGATGTGTGTTAGACAAAGCATGCTAGTGATGGTTAGCAAGCTATCAACAAATCAGTAAGTGAAGCTTGAAGCCAACTATGTCAGTAGTGCATTAAGTGTAAATGTAGCGTGGTAGTCAGTCCATCCCTTTAAATCACGATACTCACCGTGGGTGTGATGTGTGTGACGTGGGTCTTCAGATTGAAGGTGAGAGTGGTGCCGCACAGGCCAAAAGGAGAGCTGGAGATGAGCAGAAGGACTGCCTCCATGGGCAGCATGGTGGAGCAGCTGAACTGGACGGTCAGTTCAGTGCTCGCCCTGTGAAAATCACCACAGGCAACAACAAATTATCTGATCATTTTCTGTGCTACGGGAACCAGGATGCCCTTCACAGTGCTTTTACAACTCATTTTATTGTACAACCTCCCATTTTCAGGTTATGACAGTAATGATTCTGCAGGATTTGAATAATATGTTTCTGCATAATGGCATTGTCATTAAAGACAGCATTTCTGAGAGAAAAGCTAGGGATTCAAAATGGGACATGGGCTATTTTTATGGAGAAGCCTCACTTGAGAGCAAAACTGGTACATTTTAATGAGCTACACTCTCAAGGCAATTTTACTCAACTTGCACACTGAGCTGAATAAGTTGAGGAGGGTTTTTTTTCTTTGCAGAGCACAAGTCTGCCTAAAACAAGTTCTTTTGGAAGTACTTATGCAAAGACAGCACTTCTTTGCTAACAATACCAGTTTTAGTAAAGTATGTATTTTTGATGCACACTACAAAGGCATGCGCCACTGTTTCATAATTACAATTTTATTGCACAATACTCATTTTTTTTCAAGATTATTCATGCTTTAACATGGAATGCCTGTAAACACTTTGTTATATATGAGCCATTATCATAAAAAAGGTAGCATACTATACATATTATCATACTTAAATCTACAGGAAGTAAAATATGGAAGAAAAGGATAATTAATTTATTTAAATAATTTTATTAAATGAATGTCAATAATTAAGACAAATTGCAAGAGAGTCTCTTTAAAGACCATTAAATGATTTTAAGACAATGGCACTAATGGGGTCTAAGTTAAGACCAGAGAGGGCAATGGTGGCCTCAGGGCCATAGAAAAAAAAGAATCCAGTGCTTACAGTCTTTGCAATATAAGTATAATTAAATATTCCCGGAACTCCTGATTCATTTTGTACGTTTTAAGGTGTTTTAACCCTTTAATCCTTAGGCTTTTTGCTCAGTTCATTCTCTTATTTACAGGCTTTTAGCAGTGTATTAGCTAGGTATGGCATACATTGGTATTTTGAGATTTTCAGAATAAGTTAGGCTGTAAATTGTACTATATGTGTTCTAGGGCAGTTTTTATGAAAACTGGGTATCTGCACACTTTTTGAAATCAAATGTAATGCCTTTTAAGACCTTTTGACGTCAACAAGACAATCATCGGTCATCTTTAATTTCTGTGTTTACTTCCCATTATCCTCAGGGTATATCGTTAGAACGAGAGCTGGTTTAAAAAGACTTTAGAGACCATCCCCTTCTCATGTGTATGCATCATCTCAAAATTCACAACCTTTCAAAAAAAACATGTTATGGCCCTAAATTAATTTTAAGGCCTTGCAAGACTATTAGAGTATCTGCAAATAACCTGAAAAACTGTTGTTTTCTTCTACTTGCCAAAAAAAAAGAGCTACGTTGTATTTATCAGATGAACAGCACACACCTGCCCTTCATGCCCGGGAGGTCTGCCAGCAAAAAGTCAGCTGGATGACAAGCACTGGCGGCATGGAGAGGGAGGGCGGGAGCCATTAATCTGCATGTACTGTGCTGTAGTAATACAGAGCACAGGCATGGGCATGCCTCAAACTCATAGTGTGAGCGGTACCAGAGCGAAATTGGAGAAGGATACAGCAGGAGATAACCATGTTGATAGGACATTCTAAGCCTAAGTAATGTCAAAAGTGCAAAATAAAAAAGACCCCTATTATTAAAATTAAAACAACCCAATTGCTATTCTTTTTTCCTTTACTTCTATTTTGGATAATCATTCTAAGTTTTGGAACTACAGCTTTTATATTGCTTTTTTTGGGGGGGGGGGGAGGGGGGAGGGGGGTGTGAAGCAGTAGGTAGAGTGTTATCTTGGAGTCAGGGTGTTAGCTGTAGGCTACACTTTCTAGTCCCATTTTTAGCCTATATTTATTTACATTTCAAAAAATGTTCATAATGAAAAATCATTTTTTCTAATTAACATATTAATATCCCTGGAGAGTTAAAGCCATGCTGAATACACAAAAGAATACATGAAAAATGTAGCTAGTAATGTTCACTCAGCGTTTTGTTTTGTTAAACTGTGTGTAAAATGAGCATTGACGTTAAATCACCGGTTTCAGGTAATGGCACCCTACGGTACCGTCTATTTGCTGGATGGTTTCAAGGTAACGGTCGTAGCTAACATTAGCAGATAAGCCCGTTGACAGCGACAATTATTGTTCTTATTTTGACACAATGTTTCTGACCGTAGTAGTGGTCATAGTGACTGAAAGTGTGATGTGAGATGCTAAAAAGGAACTACACGCTGTTTTCAGGTAACGTTACTTTTTGACGCTCTGTGATGTAAGATACTGTACAAACAAAACCTAGTTTCTTGCAAGTTTTGTACAAATTTGTACTATAAAAATGTATATTAATTTATTTCAGTCATTCATTTTCTAGGTAAAAAACATACTTTGGGGGAATGGTGACAGTCGATCCATCAGGGAGGGAGAAGAGATGGACATCCTCTCCTAAAAGTAAGACCTGATATTTGATTGGCTTTGAGGATGGGTTTTTCAGATGCACCTGCAGCACAAACATACAAAGACACACAAAAACACACAGGAATAGCCAAGTTTTTGTACAAACACAGGCGAGCACAATCACAAACGCATACAAATGATGCTGCCAGAAAACAATACAACCATGAAATCCATCTTCCTCAGCACAGACAGACAGACATCCATTTTTGTTAGGCTTGTAATGCGGCTTAACCTAACAATGTGGATCATTACCCAAATGTATATTTCCCTGTGTTTGTAATCCTGTTAGTGCATGTGAGGGTGTGTCTATAATCCTGTTAATGTGTGTGTGTGTGTGTGTATGTGTGTGTGTGTGTGTGTGTGTCTTTGAGTGTGTCATTATCTGTCCAGGAGCTTATTATCCATGCCATTCAGTCTTACAGTGCAAATGTATTTGATGTACAAGGAATGCAGTTAGATTTTTTATTAAGGTGTCTTCTAGGATCAAAGTAGGTGCTGTGTGTGTGTGTGTGTGTGTGTGTGTGTGTGTGTGTGTGTGTGTGTGTGGGTTTGTAACCTGTTTGCTGAAAATGCAGTGCAGGCCTCCTGATAGAGTGATGGTGTGCAGTGGCAGGTACTGAGGCAACCTCTCATACAGGTGAACACACAGCATTAACATCTGCACTGGATTTGGGTCTGACAAGTCCGTGGGCTGAACACACCACACACACACACACACACACACACACACACACACACACACACACACACACACACACACACACACACACACACACACACACACACACACACACACACACACACACACACACACACACACACACACACACACACACACTCAGATACAGGGACAAAGGAAGTGCTGCCTAATCTCTAACTTAAAGATGCAGTAGGTAAGACTTATAAAACTAACGTTCTGTCATATTTGCTGAAACTGTCCCTATGTTCCAGTAGAACTACATGAAGCAGGTCATTTAAAAGAAAATCCAGCTCCTCTGGCACCACCTACAGCCTGTAGTGCGATTTGCAAAAATCCACCGCTCCCTTTTCAGATGCACCAATGATGGCCTCTGATGCGTGTCCAATGATGGTGTCTAACTGCGTGTCAATCACTGCTCATGCACACGCATTCATTCTCCCTTGTGGGGGGAGGGGCTTAGGAGACCGTTTGGGCTTCAGCAGAAAGGGGGGGAGGGACAGAGAAGTTGTCGCTGTTCAAATTCTTTGGCTAAGTCCTGGATCTTCACAATCCTACCTACAGCACCTTTAATCATCATGACATATTAAAATCTCCAGGTATGCTAAATAGGTAATTAATAAAGGCAATTAATGCTGTAATTAGCTAATATGTCTCTGTCACGTAATTGCTTGCACTTAAAATGTGGATGGTATTAATATGTACTAGATATGTTAAAAGATTTTGTCTCAGTAAATTCAGATATCGTTCATCATAAGCTATCAAATTACACGTACATCGCTGTTGATTCAAGTCAATTCATATACAGCGTAGTATATCGATCTACACACACAGAGTAACTATGATATGTGTAAAGTAGTTACGAATGCATCATATATAGCACACAATGACATGATTATGGCAGAGCTAAAAGTGCTCTACCTCTGCTGCAATCATGTCATCATGGGCTGTATAGTGTGAGTAATGGCAATTTTTTTCTATCATATATTAGGTGCTGAAAGATAATGTACAAGATGTGTAAGATGCATCATGACATTAAAGAACTTTGAAGTATCAAATGCCTTTAAATCGGTTGTCTGTCCAGCTTTCTGTTTTGTATTTATTTGCCCCCTAGCAAATAATATATATAATAACTAACCAGCTAGCCGGCCGACCACTAAATTAGTAAAATGTAACAACTTAATGTTTCATTCACACACTCTTCTCACAGAGCAGGACAGCTCACAAACAAAACATGAGTTTTGTTTGGCTCTGTTCTGTAACCAGTGTAGCATGAAGGCATGTTGAGTGGAATTAGCCATATCTGTGGTAATTAGCAAGCTAAGGCTAGCTAACTAGCCGGCCACAGCAGGCAAGCTAGACCATCCCACAGGGTCTGCTGTTGTCTCGGCTGGGAGTTTTTTTTATTATTATTTTGGGCTTTTCCGCCTTCAATTTGACAGGACAGCTAGGTGAGAAAGGGGAGAGAGGGGGAAGACATGCAGGAAATCATCACAGGTTGGAATCGAACCCTGGACCTCTGCATCGAGGTATAAACCTCTCAGTATATGTGCGCCTGCTCTACCCACTGAGCCAGCCCTGTCACGAGGGACAGTAGGCTTTGATCTGCCGCTGGTTTCAGTATACACTCATTAACACGGTTGGTCAGTGAAGGTGCAGTCGCAGCGGTAGCCGCCGTTGCCGGTAACATACTCGTATGACAGAGTGCACGGACCAAAGCTTTGTGACTAGCATCTAATGACTAGCAAGCACTTTCTTACCGCTGCTGCCAGTATCTTCCTTGAACATACGCTGCAGAAGCAAGCACCAGGCTACCTCAATTTGGGGCACAAAGTGCTAAACGGCTTCCCGTCTCCACCCGTTTCCTCTTGTCCTCTAGTCATGCCCAGCGCCATTTGTTTTAACGCCTTTCTCAACTAAAGCTGTATCTACATGCTCCAAGTTTGATAAACTTTACCTCCATTTTTTTTAGCCGCGTTACCACGGAGACCACACCGCACGCTCACTTTTCAGCAAAGACCCGCCCTACTTTGCATCTGATTGGCTAGAACTTGTTTCATTGGTAGGTGGTAGCTCGATGATTGGTTAAATCCAGCGCATCAAAAACAAATCCCATGTGGACTTTTTAATTTATTTATTTTTCTAAAATAGTCCAACGCCAGAAATACGGCACCAGGCCTGAGTACGTTTAGCCCTGTGTTAGTTAGAGCTGCGTTCCTCTCATATGATTGGTATGTGAAATCAATTGACTCTATTGACTGAAATATTAAACCGCATGCAAGTTTTTCACAGCCGCACGCCGGAGATCCGGCTTTAATACTTTAAGCCCTGAAGCCTTGTTTAACTGGTAATGTTGTCGCAAGAAACACCCCTCTGGTCCCATCTGGTATTTACCTGTACATCTAGGTTGAGAAAAAGTGCAGTTAAGGCCTGGGCCACTATGATGTTGTTGTGAAGGATCTGTTCCAGGCTGCTAGTTGTGGTGTACATCCTCCGGAAGTGGCTGCAGATCTATTTAGGAACACAGCAGGTAAGAGGGAATAAAAACTATCTTATCTTTATCTGTAACTCCAGGTTTCATTTACAACTCTGACACTGAGACGTTTTTTTGGAATTGGTCCAAAGTTTATATGACAAATTCATCAACCACAAAACACCACCACAAAAATACAGCGCGAGTTGCACTCTCTCTAACACACACACACACACACACACACACACACACACACACACACACACACACACACACACACAGAAAAATAAACATACACATGCACACACTGACCAGGTAAGGGCAGTAGGCAGCAAGCAGAGCAGCTAGTACCAGTCCATCTGTCAAGTCCAGGTCAAAATTCACTATCCAGCGTGTTGATGGGACACCACCTGCGTACCATTACCATGAAGAAATTACCTATTAATCAGTAATATATTAAAAAAAATGTAATTGGTAACACACATTTTGTCAATTCTGAATTCCCTTTTTACACATTTTCAGCACAACAGAAGTAAATTGTAAACTATTGATCACTTTTCATTGTTTTAGCACAAAATGCATTCAAT
>CM042337.1:9193860-9248860 GCA_023566125.1 Zingel zingel
ATTCCCTGCACTACACCTTCAAAACACAGAACAGAGTTGTTTAATCCCCAACTACTCCTCTGGATGGAAACAAACTGTTGTTGGTTTTGTGTTTCTATTCTACGTGAATTTGCGAGATATTTTGGGTCCTCGTGACTAAAGCTGTCAGTCATGGCCGCAGCCGTGCCGCAACAAATTTGGACCTGGTGGGTATTGACGGACGGCGGAGCACGCAGCCATTCCGCAGCGGAGCCGGTCCGCAGACGTTCCGCATCCAGTGGAAATTGCCGTTTACCGGAGCGTTGGCATATTGCAGTCAGAGAGCATTTATATATGTATCTCTGTCCTGTTCTTCACATCAGTGAGGCCTTCTTCTCTTGTTTCAACGAAGCGAATACATGACGAAGTGACTGGAACTATCCATCACCTCTCGCGCGTGAATTCTCAACGTTGAGACACAGCTGTTGTCTGTTTTTTGTTGTTTTTTTTTTAATCACTACATGTGGTTCACAGCACACGGTTAGTTAGCGTAGTTAACACTACACACAGTGTTTTTATTTCACGCACACTATCTGCTTTGAGTGAGTGAAGCTATGGGCTGAGCTCTGTTATCTCAGAGCTGTTTGTTTTGGAGAAGAGCTGTCAGGCGAAGTGGAAGAGAGTGCAAGAGTGTGTGTGTGACCCCCCCACCCACCCTCGGTCAGATGGCAACCCCAACCCTACCACCTTAACTAACAAATTGGCTGCGGGAAACCCTGAGTCAGCAACATGACAACATCATTTCGTTAATCAAAACTAAAGCCATAGTTGTGACCCATACATGTTTTTTTTTTGCGGCATGCATTTAATTTATGTCTGTGCAAGTGTCACCTTGTGCTTCTAAGGGGCATGTAAGTCATACTTATGCCATGTTGGACATGTTACTAGGTCTGACCTTGTGAGATTGCAGCATTGACTTGTACATAAAAGTAACTCAACAACTCACTTATTCAAACAATAGACCAACATGTAACATTGCCGTCAAATGTAAGTAATAAAATGCATGTCTGAAAGGGGCCTTAGTCAGGAATCAAACAAACAATGTCAGCAGCATGGTATTTGTATGTGTAAGGCCTACCTGAGAAAAGTCAACATAGCTTTATGCTGTTGTAGCAGCTGATTGGTGCGCTGGTCTATATCAGTGGAAAACGTCTGACACAGAGGAATACCGGGAATCTGTTTGCCAGTCAGGTGATGAAGCATGTCCACCACAGACCTGGACAATACAATAGTCATATCCCTTGCATCTGAAGCCAGATCAATGTCAATTGATACGAAATAAATTCCCATCGGAGTTTCAATTTCAGTATCATCTACAATTTTCCTTGACCAATTTTAACTCTATAATAATCAATAATGACTACAAACCAGAGTAGAGTGCCCACTGCAATTTCAAATGGTCTTTTATAAGCCTTTGTTTATTCTTGAGATCTCCACATAAAAGCAGTATTCAGCAGACCGAACCTGCTTTCAAGGTGCACACTTTCAATCCCTTTCAGTTATCTAGTTTCATTATGGTAGACTTACACATCCAGTTCTGTTATTTTGTCTTGATGTTAGCTATGTCAAACTTCACTACTTTTCAGCATAAGGATGACTCATTTGAGACTGCTTAAGGCACTGTACCACAACACATTTTTATATTTTTGCTCAAAGAGTGTGTACTAAAAAAAGGCATATACACACCTGGAGTCTTTATTTTGACTAACTCGAAAAGTCCGTCCACTGGAATGATTCATTAGAATTTTGGACACAACTCTGGAGGGAGAGAGGAAGTGTATATTATAATAGAAGAAGTCCCTAAAAGCAAAAGTCATTTAACATTAATCAGTCTCCAAATGTGACTCCTCAGCTAAATTATTGGGAAATCTCTTGGGTATACCTTCTGAGCGTGTGTGGCACAGAGATAGGATGTGGTCCACTTGGCCACCCAAAAAGACTAAACCATCTCTCCACAGCTGATAATACATTCTGGTAAAAAAGTCCTTCCTCTGAGTTGGCAGAAGGGAATTCTGGGGCGCCAAGATTGGTTGGGCTGTCTCTGTTAGGAGAGGTGTCTGTATTCCTGCTGGCCTGACCGCTCACACTGTCACTGTATGGAAAGGAGCCTGACGAGGATACACACACACACACACACACACACACACACACACACACACACACACACACACACACACACACACACACACACACACACACACACACACACACACACACACACACACACACACACACACACACACACACACACACACACACACACACACACACACACACACACACACACACACACACACACAAATTAAGAGATACACTCAAAAAAAAAAAAAAAAAATACAATTACATAGTACATTTCACTTTTCTGACCTGAGGCTGAGTTCTTGTTTGTTGAGCTGTTGTGATCAAACGATGACAAGGATGATGAAGTCGGAACAGAGGCAGGACTTGGTGTGTGATAGCTCTGAAGTATCGCCTCAACAGCTGTGGCCCCTAAATGGCAGTCACATATAAACCAATCAAATGCAAGGGAAAAATGTTGAATAAATAATCATGGCATAGTCAGGGTACAATGGCATAATGTGCTGATCCGAGAAGCGAATGGGATATAACCGCTGTTCTTCCGGAGAATTAACATGTGACAAGACACAGTCAGTGTGTAGGACATGAAAAACAAGTGAAGGTGTCTTGATGTGCTTCATAGGCTGTTGGCTACACCGCCTACAGAAGCAAACTGCTTGCATCCTGCTTTGCCACACACACCTTTAATTATTTTGCCAAGTCCCATTTGGACAAGGTAACATTATGTGGCTCAGTTAAAAAACTTGTGTGTCTGTGATTTGCCCAGTTGGAGCATGGACCCCTTTGGGTCACAACATGAATTAAGCGGGCATCATATTTTTTGGCGCCATATCTTTTATTCAATAAGTTGACAAGTTTGCAGCTATGAAATATCGTTAGCGATCATAAACCGCCCTCATACATTATATTGCTTTTTGTTTGTTTAATTGGTGGAACTTGCAAGAAGCAATCATTCTACCTCTCTAGCACCACACATAGGGATCAATATTCAGCTTTTTCATGTTTGTGGAGGGTAACTCAAGAAACTTTTTTAGGTTTTGTTGTATGTATTTGCTAAATACCTAGCTATTTGGCACTCAATTAGTGTAATAAAGATCGTTTCTTCAGTGCTTATCAACGTGCAACCAGTTCCGGCATTCTAACGGAATGATTGATAGATGATTCGCTGTCATCTGCGATATTATGTACTGCTTTTGCAGGACTTGAACATAATATTGATAAATTACAGCACCAATGCTGTGCCTGAGTCATATAATGGCAGGGAAAACCCTTCCAGACAGTTTCTTAAAAGCCTTGAAATATCCGTCGCTCGTAACAACAGCAGCTGAAGTTTTTTTGAAGCAAGTTTTGATATCCTGCAGTGGTCTCTGTTATGGGCATGTGCTGTGCTATACTATCAAAACATCCGATTGGCTGGTGAGTTGGATAGTTTTTTTCACACCATTATTAACAAGAATTAACAGCAGAAAGGAAGTCATAGCTTGCATGTTTACAGTCAGTTGTGTTTATGCTTAGCCTAGTCTAATGCAGTGTTTTCAAGTCGGAAATTCCGGAAATCCAGATAATTCCGAAAAAATTGCATCCTTTAATAATCTTTACACATTTTGGATTTTGAAGCTACTTGGGTGGCATGTGAAATTATTTATGTGGCAAGAATGCTTTCCTTTACAGCTCTAGCACTCACTGACAGGTACAAGGTTTGTTATGTGCACAACAAAATCAGAAGTAGTCAATAAAATGAAAATCTTAGGCCTCAGGCACCTCCAACAATGCTCATTAAATAACAAAATAAAAGGAAAAGTAAAAACACGTTAACACAAGTAAAAGCAAAATCTGAATCTAAGACAGAAGAAAAAATAGCGCAAGTTAAGATATAGGGGCTTAAACATAAACAATAAAATATGAATGAATATAATTAGAAAATGCTTTGTGTACAGTATTGTAAAATAATAAGACTGAATATAAAAAGGAATGTAATAATACGCATAATGAGAAATAAATGAATATATATATATATATATATATATATATATATATATATATATATATATATATATATATATATATATATATATATACACACACAGAGGTGCAAACTGTTCTTAAGTAAAGTGTATAAAGATAAAGTGATGGTTTAGAGGTAAAGTGACAAGTGATGAGCTCATTCCACCAATGCCCTACAGCTCTTCAAAACTTTCATGAGTTCTGGTCCTTCAGTCTACCCATGCTGCATATAGGCACATTGTGTCATGGATGCGTGTTGTGTATGTATACAGTACCAGTCTTGAGAACTATCTGTTGCCTGGAGCGGTGCAGGGCCATGTAGGGCCAGACTGTCAACAGACAGTTGTCAGCAATAGCACACAACTTAACCTTAAACCTTGTGGCAGAGACAAAGAAAAAAAAAGAGAAATGAGTCAAGTTAGTGGATTGAATCACGGATAATGCTTGATATTCTCTATTTTCATTGTTGTTAACAAATTTAATGAAAAGACCAAACCAACATTGTGTTTAATGTGTTGAGTCTGTCTAATGGAGGGAAGAAGAATAGAAAAACAGAAGGCTGCAAGAGTAAAATGGACAAATAAGAATAGGATTTTACCTTTGTTGAGGACGGTTTAGGGTGGGAATCACACAATTCTATAATGAACTTGTGTGGGAAGTGGAGAGCTACCAATTAGATCTGGGGGGGCTTACCTCTACGCACAGTCTCGGTTCTGGAACCATACTCCTGGTATGGTTTTTCTTCTCCAGAGTTGCCCAGGGTGTGAGGCGCCGGGCGGGTGTACGGATACTCACAAGCCCCCGGCTGAGCGCCGCTACGTTGGGAGTTTACCCCGGTGGACGAGAGGGTCGCCTCCCTACGCCTACAGGTTGTGGGGGGGGGGGGGGGGGGGGGGGGAACTCTGACTGTTGTGTTGTTTGTGCATATGCACCAAACAAGGGCTCGGAGTATTTGGCCTTCTTGGAGACCTTGAGTGGAGTCCTGCATGGGGCTCCAGTGGGGGACTCCATAGTTCTGCTGGGGGATACCAGCGTACACGTGGGCAATGATGGAGACACATGGAGAGGCGTGATTGGGAGTAATGGCTTCCCTGATCTGAACCCGAGTGGTTGTTTGTTGTTGGGCTTCTCTGCTAGTCATGGATTGTCGTGGATAACGAACACCATGTTCAAACATAGGGATGCTCATAAGTTTACTTGGTACCATAGCACCCTAGGCCGAAGGTCAATGATCGATTTTATAATCGTTTCATCTGATCTGAGGCCGTATGTTTTGGACACTCGGGTGAAGAGAGGGGCGGAGCTGTCAACCAATCACCATCTGGTGGTGAGTTGGGTCAGGGGGTGGGGGAAGACTCTGGACAGACCTGGTAAGCCCAAACGGGTAGTGCGGGTAAATTGGGAACGTCTGGAGGAGGCCCCTGTCCGACGGACTTTCAACTCACACCTCCGGTGGAGCTTTTCGTGCATCCCTGTGGAGGCTGGTGGCATTGAACCCGAGTGGACAATGTTCAAAGTTTCCATTGCTGAAGCTTCGGCGGGGAGCTGTGGTCTTAACCCTTGTGTTTTCTTCGTTTCAACCTTGAAAAAAAACTTTTTTCTGAAATTTGTTTTTGCTTTTTCCAACGTTTTAAATTTTTCTTCTACACATTTTTAGCGCTTATTTCTACGTCCAATATTTTCTGAAATAAAACAAAAATTTAAAACAGGCCAATGTGACCCGAAGTCAACACAAGGGTTAAAGTCTTAGGTGCCTCAAGGGGCGGTAACCCACGAACACCATGGTGGACACTGCTGGTCAGGGAAGTCGTCCGACTGAAGAAGGAGTCTTTCCAGGATATGTTATCCCAGAGGACTCCGGAGGCAGTTGCAGGGTACCAAAGGTACTGCTCCCCCCGCGACCTGACCCCGGATAAGCGGACAAAGATGGACGGGTGGATGGATCAATATTTGGCGCTAGCCTATCGATTCTCATATCGCACAAAGAAGGACAACGATATATTGCCATATTGATATTTTTTCCCACCCTATTTGAGAGCGGGATGAAGGAAGAGAGTAACCAAAAAGACAAAGACACAAGAAAAGAGGGGTGGTGTTTTAGAATAACCATTTACCTGTTGTGGAGGTGGTCAGTGAAGGTTATGGTTGTGCAGAGGGACAAAGGGATGGCAGAGCAGAAGGACACACTGCAGATTAGAGAGGTCACCTTGGCCTCCTGGTTCTGAATGCCTACTGGAAGTCTCTAGGGTGGCAGATAAAGTAGGAAAGTGGGATAATTCCACAGATCATGATAGAGTTTCTGTTGAAAATCAGGTACACTCATATAAATCCATTTTTGTTACATCAATAGTCTTAAAGCTATTGTGCGCAGTTTCTGTCGCCTCCATGAGGAATTCTAAGTAATGACAACAACCCTGTTGGCACATCCACATGACGCAAACTTTCAGTGAGCAGCACCACCCCCACCCCTCCTCCACGCAGTTGCTAATAGCGTTTATCAGGTCAAATCAAGGAAGACACGGAGGATTAAAAAAAACGTGATGGACTCTTCAGAAGAGGTAATTATTTTGTAATGTGTATGTCCTCTTGGTTTCCAAAGCTGAACAGCAATGTTTTGCCTTTCTCAGTGGTGACGTAAAACGCATCACTCGAGCTGCTGTGTGCGAATGGCGCCGGACTACGACATTTTGTAAACATAGCCATACTGAGAAATACAGAGAGTTGTGTGGAGCTGATAGCCCTAATTAGCTTTGTATCAACTCATTTGGCAATGATTTGAATGTAATCATTTAATTTTAAGAGAGCAACATTGGGAGTAAACCAATAACATTTAGAGTAGAATGCTAAATTGATTACTCATCCATAATAGAATACCTTCAAAGGATGAATTGCATTCACTAATTTTAGTTGTAGAGGTGTGACTTTTACCCCACCAAATAATCTTCTTGGCGGGGAGGAAACATTTCTGATACCATAAATCGGCAATAAAACAAATATTTTTTGACCACATGACAGAACTCTGGTAACAAGAACAACATCCATTTTTGGTCAGATGGTTCATGACTTTTTCATAATAGTGTAAACTGCTCTGAGTACAGGCCTGTACCTGATCCTGGTTTTGGGCAGGGATGTTGTTACCCTCTGGAAAGATGATGGAAACGGGCTGTGTCTTAGTCCCATCCTCCAGTTCCACCTCATCCACTTCAGCTGATACCATAGTTCCACTGCAAAGGTGGACAGACAGTGCATATGTAAAAAAACAATGTTCCACTTTTTGCTCCCATGCAATTTTATAGGCAACCTTCTCAATATATCTCAAATGTTATTGTTTAATGTAGATATGTAGTATGTAAACAGTGCCCCAGATATGTTTTATTGAGGAGATGCACTATGTTGCTGAGTTCAGTCACAGGGATTTAGGTCAGAAAATGCTGCCAGAACTGTAATAGTGCCACCAGCTTGCTTTCCACTCTGAAATCTAAACAATGCAAACCACAGAGGAATGTGGATTAGCTAGTTGGCTTACAATGTAAGCTAAATCCAATATGAATGCAGATTTGCCAGTTAATGAGTTCTGGCCTGATTGATAAAAATCCCACTGAAATGAATAATAGTCAGTTAATGTGTGTGGCAGTGTTTCCTCTGCATTAATTTAGCTCCAATGGCTCAACACAGCAGGTAAATTGGCACAAGTTAGAAAAATGTAAATACAAAAAAATTCCATCAATGTTATTCTAACCCTGTTCAGCTTACACAAAAAGCTGGAGACTACAACTGTGATCACAAAGCAGCTGTCCGTGTGTCATGATTCAAATAATCAAAAGTGAGGCAGTCATAAAATGTAACAGTTACTGGATCAGTTTTTGGCCTCGGGTGTATATAAACCAACCTAGGATACCCTAAGGCCAGCAGGGTGAATGTGGCAGATGCATTGCTTCCCAGGGGTACTGGTGTAAGGATGATTTGAGGGGGATGGATGGTGATACAGGGAAGCTGTAGGATAATAGTGATGGACAACTCTCTGTAAGGTTGATGTACCTCCTCTCCTCCCAACCCCTCCCCTCCCTCTTCTCCAAGGTAAAGAGGTAGGGAGAGTTTGGTCACTCTGCCAGAGCCTAGGAGAAAAAATGTACACATAGGTCAGTCAGTGCAGACTCAAGGCAAATTAATAATGTTGCATCAAGCTAGGTTCATAACCTACATAACTAGGGCTGGTTAAAAAAAACGGATTAATCAATGCATTGCAATATACGTTTACCCAATTGAATACCAATTTAGAAAATTCTGAATTTGATAGTTGTTAAAACTATCAATATCAGAAATGTCCAAAATGTTCCGCTCCTATAGGAGTTACCTTGCCGTCATTTTGCATTGTACGGAGGCTCCACTTGACCAAACAATGGTGGCGGCTGATCAGAACCCAGCCAGCCAGTGCCGCTCCTCACAAAAGTAGAGTAGCATTATGCTTGGCTGTTAAAATGTTTACCTTCGCCTGAAAAAAACCAAGCTGCTGCATTATAACCCTACATATCTCTACACCCATCAGACTGGTCGGTTATAACTCAATATTTCAAAGGAGAGGAGAGAAAAACAGTAAAACGCAAACACACTGAGCTCAAATGGAAACCCTGCACTGCAACACGTGTCTTTTGGTTTAATTAAAGGCATATTTTTGAGGGGATTTTGTTATTACGGTATTGAAGAAAAAAAACGTATAATATTAATCCTAAAATTGAAAATCAAGTAGGCCTAGCTATCCAACAAACGACTATTTGAATAGTCAAATATTCGGTCCAGCCCTAGAGAGGTGTGCATTGTTTACATTGTGCTGTAAGTTCAGCTATGGCACACATTTGCATTTCAGTGTGTATGCACTTTACATTTTATTTCAACGCATTAGCACAGCATGCAGTACTGTGAATGGTTCATTCTTTGCTTAATAAAGAATAATGAAATGGTGAAATAAGTTTTGAGTTCAATTTGTTCTAAACCATGCCAATAATGCACATAATATTATATGACAAACATCAGAAGGTACTCTTATGAAACGGCCTGGGTATTTCAGTCACCTACGTGTATACATTTTGATTTCATGTGAAGTATTGAATCTATATCAAATGCTATCAAAATCGAATCGTGAGGTGCTTGACAATACCCAGTCCTACACATAACCCCTGTGAATGATGTGTGCCTCCAAAAAACAACAACAACACTACGCAGTGGCAGAGAGGGTATACTCTGGGTTTAGGTTGAAAAAGTAATGCACTCTTTCTAAAACTATTGAAAGAAAATGAAAAAGAACCACCAACCGGTTTTGTGGTAGCTATCAGATTGCCAAGATTAAGCATTGTGGAAGCAAGAGACAGCAAGAGGCTGGTTCCCAGGGTCCATCACTAAAGATTATTAAGGCCCCACGATTTAATGGTCTATGCTGCACAAGAACATTCTTTAACAGAGTGTTATTTGAATTTAAATTTAGTTATGTTTTACTTTATCTTAGTTTTGCCCCATGTGAAAGTATAGTTTGAGGGATGTCACACTCTATTAAGCTATGACATATGTTGTGCATTATCTAGTTTCCCTCCAGATGTGTGTGTGTGTGTGTGTGTGTGTGGAGTAGAAAGCGGTCAATTGTGATACATTTGTGATGGTGTGAGCTGAGTAAAGTTACATTTACACTGACATGACTGTGTGTATGTGAGAGAGGGGAAAGCAGGGAGAGATCATAATGTGTTTGTGTTTCAAATCATTTCTCACCAGTTGTGATATCCTCAGGGCTGAAGCTGACCGTCAAGCAGATGGACTGCCCTGGCCCCAGACTGCCTGAGGATGGAGACACCATACATAGCTCCCCCTCTTTTCTGTGCTCTGTTGGTACCGCTATTGCTCTGCAGTCAAACCACCAGTTTACATGTTTCTTGACACTCCTACGCCAAAACGCACTCTCTTCACACACTGCCTTCAGCTCCACTGTCTGCGGAGGGAGAGAGGAGGGAAAGAGAGAATGGGGAAGAAAAAAAAACAGCAGAAGCACAGAAGATAAAAAGCAGTCATTTTATTTGTCAGAATGTGTTATCAGATATTCAGTAGCGTGGTACATACTACAAAATGACAGGTACAAGTAAAAATGAGGAGTTGGAGTAAGAAAGTTGAGGGTAAGCTTGAAAAAAGGGGAAAATAGAGGGAAAATGTGGGAATGAAAGCAAGAAAATGATAAGCTGCGGATAGCCCCTTGTTGATACCTTAGTGTAAGCATCAGACTGTGGTGCCAGGGGCTGCACATGGAACTCTAGGCTAGTGGGGGACATTTCCAGTGGGGCGCACAGCACTAAAAACATTTTAACAGCAAGGAAAGAAAAACATTACATTTAGCTATGTGAACATAGTGCCACATATGACATTTGTTCAGTACACATACAATGTACAAGTATTTCAGCTGTGATTTAAGTTTCACTCCAGCAGAAGGTAGATAGTGAATAATTTTTAAAATAGACATCACTCACCAATACACAAACACACACACACACAGACACACACAACTCTAACTCCACACTGATGACCCCACCTGTGGCCTGTATGCGCTGTGACCGTTGTGTCGCCATGGTGACAGACTGGGGAAGAAGCTTGACGACATGCTTCCTGCTGCCAGCTGACAGCGAGGAGGAGATGGAGGAGGAGGGTGGAGTGAGAAAAGGATACGGAGAAGCAGTGGGCCATCTCACTCCATTGACCATCAATGGCAGGTCAAAGTCATAACTGGCTGCCTGCAGGGAGACATTTCCTTAACTGCCCATCTCTACTTCCTTAATATTTTAATGGATCACTTTTACAAACAAACATTTTAAAGTTTTAAGCTGAGAGGGAGCAAGATCTGTAATGGGCCGTTCGCTAAACCCTGCCCCATTAGTTAGAGTTGTTATGCCTGTCAAGCTTTAGTGCCAGTTGGGCACGATTTCCACTCCATTTCAATTCTACACATTAAATTATGACAACTTGAATCAACGACTCATAAACAAAATTGTATGTGTACCAGCAGCTTCAAGAGCAGCAGTAAATAACGCAGACTAAGAAACACATATTTCACATGGCTTATTATGGCTGAATAATAATGGAAAAGGCATTGTGCCAACACTATCTCAGATATCAAGTTTGGCCTGGACAAAAACCTCTGAGGGTTAGGGTTAGCTAGCCTAAACTGATAGAAACCTGGACTTCCTGGCTTTAACACAGTAGGGATATATTACACAGTGGAAGTGCTAGCCGTTTTTTAACTCTCGGTTACTGCTGAAGGTAGTAAGCTAGTTACCTGGACATGCTAACTATCGTAGCTAACGTTTACAGATAAACACACACACCGTCCATTCCTCACACTTTTGCCCTTTGGGATTTTTCTTTTTGACAAGGCTAAGGCTAAAAAAGACACAACCCTATAAACTATCACATGTATATTGAGTATCTCCCATACTAGAGCCCTGTATACACTATTTCAGCAAGTGGAGACATCCAAAGCTTGTCAGAATCAGAAATCAGATCAGAAAGAGATTTATTGCCAGCCAGGACTAGGAATTTTTTTGTCCGACCTGCTGTGCCTAGTAACGGTCGCTAAACTGTGATTGGACAGTCGCTGTTTCGAGGAGGGGTTTAAAGAACAGTCAATTCACGGATGCTAAATGTGCATTTGAGAATGGTTTACTCAATCTTCATGATACTGTATCCACTGGGAGACATTTGGTCAAAATCTCACCTGGGTGGGGGAGAAGACAAGGGAACAGTCCACTGTCTGGTTACCCTGGACCTCCACAACACTCACACCTGGCTCCTTCTCTGCTCCTTCAAAATGCACAGGAACAATCACAAAAACAAAAGCACACACAGCCTAAAACTCAAGACAAACACAAGGCAATGTGCTGTGTATTTCACACACAAATCACATTTAATTTCACATATTCCCATCGTTTATTCTAGTCACAGCCCACACATACAATAATGTTAATAATAAAACAATAACACTATGTCCTTCTTTTTTTTTTTTTAGGACATATTATCCACCTATACACCAGGACTTTTTAAAGTCCGGACCAAGGTCCACATCCAGACCAAAGCAGCAAGTCAATCGGCAAATCAATCTGGACCCCCAAAATGTAAATAGGACAAATAGGTTTGGACTTATCTTACAACTGAAATACTTTTTTTGTTATTACAGAGAGATAGAGTAGGCTACCAAAAAAGGTACCATTGGGTACCGGTACAAAAGTTGACCGGGAAAACTGAGACACAGCAGCATCATTTTAATGGACTGCTACAGAGATAAAGAAGTCTGGGTAAGTGTATGGGGTAAGTTTCAATCTGTGATGTACTGTATCCGGAGAGATGTAATGTCTGGGAAACATAAATAACCGATGCAGCTGACCATCTGCATGTTTGTTTTAAACTGTGGAAGACCAGATGTTCAATGGTTTTACAACAGACTGTAATAGACAGTGACACTGTGTGCAAGCAGGTGCTTGCTGACCTCTGGAGGAGGAGAACAATGGACAAAGACCAGCTCCTTCCATGGAACAAACTGAACTTATAACTCACAGCACTTAATAAAAGACCTTGGACTTCATGCACTTTATTATATTTTGCACATTATGCACTGGTTTGCACATTTATTTTTTTATATATATAATAAAACATGTACTGTATTTATAAACTTGTATTGCATAAAACTTTATTAAAGTCTTTAAAAAGAAAAGAAAAAGAAAACTTGAATGTTTGTTGCTTATAAGTGAGTTGATTAAATGTTATTTTGTTATTGCCAATCGTTTCGGACTTCTGATCTTGAATAAAAATCAGATTCAGACCTTTGAGTAATAAGTTTGAGAACCTCTGCCATACAGTATACTGTAACTGTGTGATATGCTGCATTGTGTGCGCAAATACGTACTTGCTGAGGGCTGAGGGAGGTTTACAGAGAAGTCTGTGTGTTCTGCCAGGTCGAAGGTAACCCTGGCTGCGGCTGACGAGTGGTTTGCCAGAGTGAACGATATCGCTCGCTGAGAACCAGCATAGACCCCGTAAAACTGGAAATGGGACTGAAAAGAGGGAGGGATATATCAGCATAAGTATTGAGTTAATGCCTTCTGGACAATGCTGCAGAACACATCTGGTAAATAAAAAAGAACTGCCTTTATGCCATAAAAAATGGATGACATCAAAACTTAACTTTCATTTTAGCATTCACAAAACAGAGCTCATAGTTATGTGTGCAAGATCAAATCTGCGTTCTTCCACCTGAAGAGCACCTCCAGACTCCATCATTTCCTAACTCCAAAGCAGAGACCCTAATCCATACATTTGTCATGTCTTGCTTGGATTAATATACTGTAATTCTAACTGGGTTTCCCAATAAAGCCATGGCAATACACCAATAATGTTTTCTTTATGTAAAGTGTCCTTTAGTTATGTGAAAGGGGCTTTAAATCTAATATTTCCTATTCCTATCCTCCAAGCCAGACATTACAGTTTAAAAAACCATGCAAAATAATACAATCAAACAAACAAAACTGATTTATGATTGGATAGTTAACGATTTATTTAGCTAAAGTTTAAAAACCCTTTTCAGTCGGCTGTTGCTTCAGAGATCCTGGAACACTGTTCCAGAGAACGGAAGCAGCGAACAAAGTGTATTTTTGCACTTGGAAATCCTGAATCTAAAATAAATAACTTTAGTTGAACAACCTCCCATTGACACAGATTCATCTTAATCAGTAAAAGCTCAGTCTGGATCGACGATGGTTCACGCCGGAAGTTCCACCGGATGTCCCTCACCTTCCGCTTTCTTTGTATTTACGTAAACGCCGGTTGCATCGAGGAGCAGCAACCGCAACCTCTGAGCTACCAAGTTAACGTTACACCCTGAAAATGGCAAGTTTTAGAAACAATATGTTTACGGCATTTACTCTCTAACTGGGACGTTTTGGGACTGATTGCTATAAACAAAATACACCCAGCGATACACTGGTAAGAGCAAATTACCATCAATCATGTATATAGCTCACAATACTGTATTGTGTGAACAGTTAACTTCATTTAATCTTGTATGTGGCGTTTTCTTTTGCGGGGTGCAAATGTTCCACCAAAACCAGTTCCTTCCTATTTTGCAGAGCCATGGTGGCTGCGTCCGGAGCTTAGTGCTGCCCAAGACCATTGTGATTGGTTGGTTGGTTCAAGAAATGCAAACAACCCCTGACAGTTTTTTCCTCTATCCAGGAGTGTATGCTCCTGTTGCCAGACCTTCCTCCGCAGCGCTGTGGAGATAGGTCTGGCAATGCGAGACTCGTAAAAGCTGATCAGCATGCTTTAGACTTTAAAATGTCCTTTGCTCAAAAAACACACACACACACACACACACAGAAACTCACCACACTGATGTCTACACTTGGAGGCTCCACTGATCCACCCACTCTGAGCTCAA
Organism: Zingel zingel; assembly: GCA_023566125.1. Taxonomy (NCBI): domain Eukaryota; kingdom Metazoa; phylum Chordata; class Actinopteri; order Perciformes; family Percidae; genus Zingel; species Zingel zingel. The sequence continues at coordinate 9,208,421 of CM042337.1, forward strand.
TGGACTTCATGTTCCTCAGAGCTATCTGTAATACACACACATTTATTGTACATTGCTTACACACACACACACACACACACACACACACACACACACACACACACACACACACACACACACACACACACACACACACACAAAGACACAAAGAGAGTACTCTCGCTTCTGTTTTTTTTCTATTTCTCTCTCACCTCTACTCTGGTGTCAAACTTGATGACAGAGTCGGGGTTAAAGTTGACCTTGAGCGCTACCTGGCCCCCACTTGGCACCACGCCCTCAGATGGACTCACCACCAAACCTGGCAGAGGGCACACATCTAGCACCTGCCACAAACAAACACAGACAGAGAGAGACTGGCTATTTTTCTAAGTATCTGTGTGTGTGTGTGTGTGTGTGTGTGTGTGTGTGTGTGTGTGTGGGGGGGGGGGGGCGGCACCTGGTAGTAGGCATGGTTCTTTCCAATGTTGTGTAAGACTGCAGTTCTCATAGAAGGCATCTTGAGAGGCACTGATCCAAATGTGACCTGTTTGTCTGCCAGCAGGACACTGGTGGACCCAAACTGAGAGGGAAAAGGAAAAGTTCTTTTAATGTTATATATCAATTTTCTGTGATATTCAATGCATAGTGTTCTGTATTTGTTGTTAACCCACGCTCCCTTAACCTGCTTTGTCTAATTCTACTCTAGTCACTGATTTCACACATTTTACAAAATGACTTTTGACAGCCCCCAGAGCACATGTATTTGGAGCATGTGTACGAATCAGTGAAGAGAGCAATAGTAACGATGATGATAACAGAACAGCGAGTAGTACAAGTGGGAGAGTGTTTTTCTATTGAAGAATGCATGAAAGTCCCAAGCCTTACTTACCGTAAAACATAACACTTCTTGTTGCTGAATTGTGTTCTGGACCACTAAGAAATTGATATATATGCCTCTTTGATGGATTTGGCCTCATATGACAAAGAATGAGCCAGCAAAGGCTCTTTCTATTTGATAATTTATTTCCTTTCATTTATCACAGTTTTGGATTGTTGAAATTTTGCTATTAACCTTAATTATAGCTGTCTTGAGCCATCTCAAGGTGACAAAAATCATTTATGTTGCAAGGCACATCCCTTATAGTTGTTTAAGAATTGGATTGTTTACAATGTTGCAGGAATGAATTGAAAAGTGTATATGGATGTCTTGATACCTCATTACTGCTATGAAAACTTGATGAATCCAAGCTGACCAAAGCCATTCTTCTCCGTGAAGGAATAGGACTACAAATCATCTACATTTTGATAAAAATATAGGTTGGGAACATTGAGCCTATAAATCAATGATTTTTAACAACCAGCTGCAACCTTATACCACTGAGTTTCCATTGTCCGGTAATTATCGGTCATTGACCGGAAAAAAATGATGAAGATCGAAAATTCTTACTGTCTTGACCGCTGGAAATAATTGCCTCTGCACAATTTGAATTGTGTTAAAATAGGCTACAGTGATTTTCATATCTTTCGTTTTATTATAACAATGAACAATCATGTTTTTTTCATTTAAAAAAATGACTGTAGACTGTAGCGTATGCAATAAAGGAAAAAACTACATATTGCGTTCTCACTCTGATTGAACGCAGTAGTTGACTACCGTGTATTTACAAACTACAAACGGCAGCAAGCAAGCGGGAAAGTCAAAGTCCAAGCCATGACAAAACAGGGAAGTATTGAGAATTGCTTTATTAAAACAAAGCAGCAGCCGCTCTAACGTAAATTAAGCCAAGAAATTGCCAGCGAGTCGGCACGAGGTACAGCTATAGCCCTTCTCATTAACGTTAATGCCACAAACACACATCGAGATGCCGTATATGATGACAGCCCTGCGCGGTTACGGAGGCATGACTTTCTCAACAGCCTGCGAGGTGCTTATTATGGACTCACCACCAAACCTGGCAGAGGGCAGGGATTAACACACACACACACACACACACACACACACACACACACACACACACACACACACACACACACACACACACACACACACACACACACACACACACACACACACACACACACACACACACACACACACACACACACACACACACACACACACACACACACACTCACTCCATATCACTTGCCAACTTCAAAACCGCACTCAAAACCCATCTGTTCAAAGCTGCTTTTAACCTGTAACCAACTTAGCTGTTTTCACTTGTTTCTATGCTGTTTTGCTTAATATTTATCTCTAGTTGTTGTCTAATTGATGTTTTTATACTGATCTTGCTATTGTTTTTCTTTGTTTTTACCTTGTAAAGTGCCTTTAAGTTTATAAGCGCTATATAAAATAAACGTATTATTAGTATTATTACTATTGGGATTAAGGTGAAATCTATCCGGAGTGTGTCAAACTGGCCAAGCTAGCTTGCGTAATTCCCGTCTCCAGTGTGCCAGCAAAGAGAAGCTTCTCCCTGCAGAACCGCATCAAAACAGTGCAGCTAAGTCGCCTTGGGTAAGGCAGAGGTTATGCACATCGTGAGTTGCAAAAAGACACTTGTTTAGAATTATTTTGATTCAACTCGGCACTTTATAATTTTACGAGCCACTTTGTTTGTACTGCAGTTTGTATTGTTTTATTTCCTCTGCCTAGCAAATGAAAAATAGGACTATTTTAATTCAGATCAACATGATGTGCTGATCTGAATTAAAATAGTCCTATTTTTCATTTCATTGATTTATTTTTTTGCCTCTCTGCCTGTAGCAAGTAGCCCATATATATATATGGGCTACTTGCTACAGGCAGAGATATATATGGATGGCAAAGATGTAAACGGAGATCATCGATCAACTCTCTGATGACCAAATCTCACATACCCCCAAACCATCCCCAACTGGTCAAAGCAAAAGTAGTAGTAATTTTCCTTATTCTAGGGCCAGACCTTAGCAACACAGTGCAGGCGTTGTGTGTTGCCCTCGTGGACACAGAGGTCAAAGTCTCCTTCTGGAGGGGAGGAGAAGGAGGGATGCCACACTACCTCACAGTCCAATTCCCTGTATGGCTCTACTGTACCTGTGGAGGGGGTATATTTGTTGTATTAGCCCTAATTCAAATGGGCATATCTATTAATTAAAAATGCTTATTAAAAATAAAGCTCCTTAAAGACAAACACACAACAGGGATGGAGAAGATGTGAAGTGACATTCTTGATGTTTGAAGGCTTTGAAAATGCTAACCAAAGTACTCACACCCTGGGAAACTAAAATTGAGCTGCACTTTTAGCACCTTTAGCTGGTCGAATGGAGAACAGGATGCCGCTCTCTGTGACGACTGGTCTCCATGTGAATTCTGCAGCGTGGTTACGCTGGTTTCGAAGGGTAACTGAGCTCCTGTAGCCTGACTGGGCAAGCAGAGTGTGGGTGGGGCGAAGCACCAGCAGGGTGTTGGACAGTTCCAGAGCCAACGGGACGACCTGGGCCTGGACCAGTATCTGACCAGGGTGTTGCTGGTTTACAGAGTAGGATACGGGTCTGGAGGAAAGAAGTATGTTTATATTGCACTTGAACTGCAATAATTGATTTAAATGTAATAAAAGGTGTGTTGAGCTGCTTCCTTCACCAACCTGTAGAAGTGACCCAGCTTGTTGCTTTGGAAAGTCAGTGTTAGGGTGTTGATGGAGTGGGGTGGCAGGATGTGGGAGAGGGGTGAGGAGCCCTGCAGCTCAGGGCAGTCCACCTCCAGCTGCACCCAGACGAACACTGACAGATGATTGATCAGCTCCAGCTTCTGAACACACACCGACTGCACACACACCTCGCCAAAGTCCACTGACAATGGTCCTAATGAGGACATAGTGAGATTTAGTTTTACCATTTTACAATATTCAAAAACATTCATCTTCACTTAGGTATTGCTTAACACGAGAACAACACACAAAAACACACTAATACTTATTATACAGCTTGTACACACACTATTATTAGAAACAGTGACTGTAGCACTTCTGAATTTACTTTCTAACCTATGACAACTTGGTAGAGCTCCTGAGCTGTCAGAGTCCTGTTGCATTCTGCCACCTCCTGGCTGGTAGAGGGAAGTGCACTCATTACCTAGAGAGAATGCAAGATATCAAGAGACAGCTGAAAAAAAAAAAGGAAGCTTTCCCCTGAATTTGGCATTGAAATTCCACTCTGTGTAACAGTTCACTGATCTGTTACCATTCTTTTGACCACTTTTGATCTGACCTGACTGTTAACCTGCTGGATGATGGATGTCATGTCTTGGGGGCAGCTACGTTTGGCTGGTGATGAAGCATAGCTGTAATTTGGCTTGGTCTTTATGATCTTACTGATCTCCAGGTCACTGATGCGGAGTGTAGGTGGAACAAGCCCTTGAGACGGTACAATCCCAATTTCCACATCGTCCTCCACTTTCTCCTGCTGTCTAAACACCAAAAACAAAAGGTCCAACTACACTGTTTACTGTCCAACTGTATGACAAAAAAACTTGAGATGGGCCTTTAGGTCAGCAATCAGAAAATTGCTGAGAAAGCCTACCTCTCCTTGATCTTCTGCAGGCGCGTTTGTCTGAGCTGTTCGATGAAGTCTGTGTAAATCTGTCGATGACACTGTCTCTGCTCCTCCTCTTCCTCAGTGAAAGCATAGTTTGTGTCCACATATCGATAGCGTTGTACACCAGTGAAGATGGTCCTGAACACGATAAAGACAGGAATCCTTCAGTAACAAAGTTACAATTTGTTGTTGTAGCAATTAGCACATTTAAAATATAGAATTACAAAAGCACAGGGACAACATTTAAACTTATTATTCTGTTTAAACAACCTAAATACTATTTGGTTTGTCAGTGTTTTTAACAATAAATACGTTTGATTTGTTGTTTTTCATTGTTTCAAACCCATTTAAGTTGAGAAATTGGCTGTCAATCTGCACTAGCACTGTGAAAGAGTGTGTTTCTTTAACTTCTACCTGTACTGTCTTTGTGCAGAGGGAGGCCTGATGCTTGTGGCTCGGTCATTAGGAAAAGCCAGGAACTCCTCCACCTCTGTGTTCTGACTCTTCTCCCTACGATGTTCGTGGAGTTTTGTTTTGTCAGCGCTGAGGACGGCAGCACGCACCATCCCACGACAACGAGCCAGTTCACTGGACCGAACGTGAGGCAGTGATCCGGTTGGATTGGTCACTGCGGGAGTGATGCCTATAAAGCAGCCAATTAGAGCAGGAGAGGTACGTGCTATGAAGTCATTAGGGGTGCAAAGATTCACCGATACGAATCGGCATCCAGTTGTATTATCACAGATATGGCTATATCGATACATGGACCCCTGCATCAGTCTAGAGGGACCGACATTCGGCCGATGGTCTGGTTCTAACGTTACGAATCGGTTGACTGAAGCTTTGCTGTCAATTCACCTCATTGGAGTTAGCGGTGAAAGTGGCTGAGAGGAATACATCTTAGATATTGTAAATTGTACTAGCTGCGGTCTGTGAGTCATCCATCAATGTGTATGTTCATAAACATGTGAGTAGACTGGTATAAATATATATAGATATGTATTTGGTTGTGTTAAGTTGTATATGTTCTAAGATGTTCAGTAACATTAGCATGAAAGTCGCATGCTGGCCGCATGCTAACGCTTAACAGTATTATTGTGCTCATGTGTACTCACTTAATACTGTATATGATTATTAGTACACAATGGCTGTGTAACGTGGAGTTACTGTCTCTAAGACTACAGCAGCAAGGAGGAGGTTTCATTTAACATGGAGCTGTAGTGTATGTTATTTGGTCATAAGTGGCTAGCTAATTAAGTTGAAGTTACAGTGTATACTATAAGCATGTCTTTTTTTATAAAATTGGCTATAAAATTGTAATTCATAATGGGAAATGAATGTGTGTAAGTTAAACAAATATTAACTGTATCTATCAGATTGAATCATATCTCATCGTATCGCACCGAATCGTTTCAACATCAAATCAAAATCGCACTGAATCGTTTCATATTAAAATGTATCGGCCCTGAACCGTATGTAGCCCATGTATCGAGATACGTATCAGATCGTCCTATAAGGGAGAGATGGACACCCCTAAAAATCATCTAGTCTGATGATTTTTTTTTCATAGACATAAATTTTTTATTGTCAACAAAACATGAGAAGACCAAAACCAATTTTTTTTGTATCTTACTTACAAGTATTGTGTGTGTATCAAAGCCTGAAACCAGCTTAGACAGGGTAGGGAAGTCAAAGTATTGAGAGACAGATACATTGTTGGTTATGGTCTTTTCATGAGATTTATCCTTCAATATTCACCAGGATTTAGTTTAGGCATGGGGTGTGTGGTCGCACTGCAGCAGACAGCAGACAGGTGTAGAGTGATGGTGTGGAAGCTGTAAAGCTCAAGTCCAATAACATCTTCAGCTGTGTTGCCACCCCTCACAGCATGACCTAAGACATCTAGCTTCTGACACACCTGGAAGCTCCCTTGCTGCCGTGCAGTGAAAGACAAAACGATATCCTGAGGAATGCAACAGAGAGAAAAAAGTTCCCACATTAGCTGCTTCGCTTGGAATTAAAAATAAATAACGGACTCAATCACAATTCTTACCTGGCATTGCCCAGGAGCAATTGTGCCAGTGGAGGGCTTGGTGGTGAAATGTGCCAACTTGCGGAAGCGGAAGTTGACAGGAAGTTGAGGGCAAAGGTTCTGCAGCACACACAGCAGGTCCACACGTTGGCCTGTCACACAGGTGAGGAAATCAAATCTTTGAGAGGGACTAGGCACTAGAGACACAGGCAGTCCAGAGCCTGTCACTGCTAGCTCCACACTGCTGTTACCTAAAGACACAAAGAAAAATAATGAAATCAAAATATCAGTGTGATCTATCTTTAATTATTGGTTTATTAATCAATGAATAATGTGCTCATTAAGTTATATGAACTGAATTGCTGGCTTAAAAACAGTCCTCTGAGCACTTGTGTTGGACTGGATTACATTATACAATGCGACATGAGTGTGTGTGTGTTGTGAGTACCATTATGGTGAGTGAAGCCATATCTGCTTCCCAATGACTCAAACAGCAGGAAAAGACAGTAGTCTTGCCGGCTGGCTGAGTAATTACGCGTCTTCTCTTCACTTGTACTGAAAGAGAGTGTTTATTTTATAGTGGTAAAGTTAAACTCCAGTCCCAATACCTTCCGACATCCTCCTCGTTAGTATAGTGGTGAGTATCCCCGCCTGTCACGCGGGAGACCGGGGTTCAATTCCCCGACGGGGAGTAACACCTTTTCTTTCCCCCTCCCTGACGGTGGTAATACACACCCCCTCTCTGGCTCTCCTCCCCCCTCATTTGACATTATTGTTTACATAGGACATTTTACCATACAATTATTTTATAAAACATTAGTGTATTTGTTTACACCACTGGGTATGTTATACTCTTAGGCTTTAAATTCAGAAAAGTAATTTTTTTTCTCCAGGCACATTCAGAGACAATTTACCTCTTGCAGATGGGGCTAAAGCACACTGCCACAGTGGTTTTGCCATATGGTCCCAGTCGACCCTGTTTGGGGACAGACACCAAGACCCGAGAGACATCTTGGGTGGCTGGCCTGCACCTCTCCATTCTTTCCAGCAGGGCAGCGTCTGTGCTCTTCTGGAGGTCTGTTCCCTAGACAGCCATCACAGTAGAGGCCTTTTTTCATTTTCAGTTCAGTGCAACTGGCCTCCAACCCATGTTCCAATCAAACTGCCAACCTAGCTTTCTTTCCTGTTTACCCCTCCTACTCAACCACTAACCAGTCTGTAGCTATCTCTACTTGTCCACCTCCCAAACTAATAACGTTAACAGCTATGTTTTTACGTACAATCAACCTATCTGTAGCTAAACATTTCCTTGCTTAAACGCCGCCATGCTTATCTGCATAGCAGCTGTGCAGATTGGCAGCTATAACTACTTTGCCTGAGGGCATCACTCACCACCTCAGTCCCAGCAGCAGTATCCTGGAGCAGGCAGACCCAGTTACATGCCTGGGGCCCATTGTTCCTCAGAACCACATTCTCCACACAGGACGTCCCTAAGTATACAGGTCCAAACCACAGACAGGACAGTGGAGCCCCCTGTGAAACAGCACAGTTATGTTTTGTTCAGCTACAGAAATAGGCACAAGCATATTTACATGAACACCAGTATGAGGAGGGAAGCAATGAAGATGAATGTGAATTTCAAGGATCAATTGAGTATCACCATTGAGTACTATATGAATTCCACTTGGACCACTGAATTACCTGCTGGTCAAAAACCTCAAGGCACTGGTCCACTACCTCAGCCCTTATACTGAGAACTACAGGAGAGTGATTCTGAAGTTTCAACCTGGGACAAAAGGAGGGTGAGGTTCAGGTATGAGTGTGCACAACTCAGTAGTGATATACAAATATATAACCTTAAATATGACACTGAGCATTTTGTGCCCAATCTGCTGCTGTAAAGTCTTTCTTACAGAGCCTTCTCATCAATCTGTCTGGGTCTGTCTGTGCACAGTTCCACTTTCAGCCACTGGGTGGCGCCAGGTGCTATGACTCCACTGCAGGGTGAGAGTCTGACTGAGGGGTCTCCATTGTACTCCACCTGGAACACACCTTCAATGCACACACACAGAAATACATACACAAGTATTCTGATGGAGTGAATTTAGTATAGTCCAAACTGCTGCATAATATCCTAGTAAACGTTTAAAACAGAGGACAGATACCTTCACTTGAGACAATTCAATTTTATTTATAGTATCAAATCATAACAAGAGTTATCTCAAGACACTTTACAGATAGAGTAGGTCTAGACCACACTCTATAATTTACAAAGACCCAACAATTCCAATAATTACTAGCCTGGTTGACACCAGACCCTTCTCAGTTGTAACTGAGAGTGGGTCTGGGCAAGCTTCATTCACAGCCCATTTCCAAAGGGGCGTCACCAAAGGACGCCGCTCAAATGACTCTGGGCGCAATTGGATAGTCCTTCAACCAATCAGACCAACGATCTGGATCGGGTGACGTAGCAGCGACAGCGGCATCAACGGGTTGCTGACCTTCGGTGGCCGTCATGTTGAATGTAAACAAAAAGCTGCTTGCCGTCGCTGCGCTATCGTCATCGTGTAAAGCCCGCCTCAACGGTTGTGATTGATGCTTCAATTTGGAAAAAATTGGAAATGGGCTCGAATGGGATCTTGGCCAGACTGACTTGCAGAGCAAATCTCAAATTTGCCACAAGTTCGTCAGAGTTTTCGCAGGCTAAATAATTCCCACAAGAGCAAGCATTTAGTGTGACAGTGGCGAGGAAAAACTCCCTTTTAGGCATAAATCTTGAGTGGTAAGGAAAACTTCCTTTTAGAGAGAAACCTCAGTCAGAACCAGGCACTTTGTGGGCAGTTGTCTGCTGGTGCCGGTTGGGGGTGTGATGAACAGTGGCAATTATAGTCACAATAAAGATAATGGAATTATGACTAGAAATTCATAAGAATTCATAAGTTAACAAATCAAATCTACTTCCTCAAATAACGGGTTATCACTGGCAAGGTATTTAGCTAATTAAAATGCCCAGTTGACATTAACAGCACATCAGTTGCACACCCCCATGGAGGATTAACCTCTGCCTGAATAAGTCACACTTTACTCTACCTGTTCTACTGTAGAAGGAAAGCTGGTATAATTCAACAGAGGAATACGATTCCCTTTTTAGTATAACATAATGTTGCCTAACAGTGTTACATGATTTCTTTCTTATGCAGTCCACCATGCATTTGCTGTTAGACATGATCTCTTCATAAGGGAATGGAAGTATATATATATATATATATATATATATATATATATATATATATATATATATATATATATATCATTACAGATCAACTATTCCTTATTTGTTTTTATAATATTGAAAATGTGTGCTTTAAATGAAAAAGGGGAAGGGATAAGGTCACAGATTAAGTCAAAAGAGGGAATTGCATTGTCATTCTGATAATAGGTATCCCTTACAGGAACAGCCAATACTTAAATTTGATTGGTCATGGAGTCTGTGTTTTTGGAATATGAATATGTCATCCACGTGAACAACTTAGATTCATTCATGCTTGATTTACCTGGTGCTGATCCCTGATTGGTTATATGTTGATGTTTGCTGATCACCTGACTGCTTGCAGCAATACACCCAAAGTCTAGTACTGAGTCCATTATGAAGGAACAAGCCCTGGGAAACCTAGAGGAGCATAGAAAGAAAGACAGAGAGTTTAATTGCCAAAACATTTGTGGAGATGTTATATATCTTTATATACAGTCTGTCTATGATGTATGTGTGTGTGTGTGTGTGTGTGTGTGTGTGTACCACGTATCAAACAATGTCACAGGCAGTGTTTAGTTCTAAATCAGTTCAACTTTATCTCACACACACTGGTCCATATCAGTACAAAAACATGCAAGTACAACAACAAGACAAGAAAAAAAAGATTCAATGTCATAAGATCAAAGTGATTAAAACATATCTAATCATATGTTAATATCATATGGCTAGCCTGCGTACCCCATCAGTGGGATTTTGATGGTCTCTACATCATCTATGTGAATCAGAAGGCAGTCTTTGACCTCCTCTTCTTCCTCTGGAGTAAACTCCAGCAAGCCACTTACAGACAGACCAGGAGCCACCACCTTGGCTGAGCTAGATGCTGTGAACTTGAACAACTGCATGACAAAAGAAAAAGAAAAGAGAAAAAGGGACATAGATCAAATAGTATACACAGATATGACAGAGAGTTAATGAAGGGAAAACTTAGCGTAGTTAACGTTAGATACAACACACTAACTTTAATGTTAGCTACTCTCTTAAAACATTGACCAATAAAAAAAATAAAAGGATGGATCGATGGAAGATAGATAAGAATATTGGACTTGTTGGTATTATTGGACGTGGTCGCATCAAGCAAGCCCATCAAGCCAACAATGACTATGACGTTATTTAGAGTAATTAAAGTTGGCTAACGTTAGCTAGCTAAGTTATTAACGGTACTTTAGCTAGCTAGCTAATTTCTTGCACGAGGACTTAGCCGCTAACGTTAGCGTTAACGCCAAATTCTTAATTTGCTAATGTTAACGTTATGTCATTTATTTATTTTTTTCGTATAGCTTTTTGTTGATAGAAAAACACCTGAGTTTAATTTACCTTTAGCGCGGGCTTTTCAATCAAAATTTTCTTCAAAGTTTTTCCAACATTTGTTGCCGTGACTGTAGTCTTGTAAACCTCCCCGACTTTCACATCGCTGAACTCGACAAATGGTGGGTCAACTCGAACACAGCTTCCAGCCATTACAACGTTATGACTTTAGGGTAACTAACGTTAACGTTACTGACTTACAGACGCCACAAATATATTCTTCTTCTCGTTATATATAAAACAAATATCGCGCAATTTTGTCGACTTTCTGGCTCGCATACCGACAGTCAACTTAACTGTTGCTACCCAAATGTCAGAGACTAAACAGAAGTTAAAAGCTCAGGTGGTTTCTAGGCGACGAGTCCGTAGGTGCGCTCGTTTTACAACCTTGGGCAGTCCAGGTGGACGGTGCAATTGTTTGACCCTGAACAGTTACACTTTATACAGACCCAAAGTATCTTGTATATTTCGGAGGAATGTAGCCTAATGTTCTTCATACCATAGGTGTCATATGATCATTATTCAAAAAGCTGAGATGTTTTCTAAAAGGAAGAATTTCTCAGATTATCTCCGCTTATGTCTCATCGTTTTTTCAATTGGGTATAATGGTTGTGTAACCATAGAAATAGAATGAGATCTCATTATCATTCTATTTGGTGTAACCATAGGGGTGTAACATAATAATTTGCTAAATGGATAGTTAAATTAATCTGAAATCTCTTGCCATATACTAAGTATGTTAGTACACTGCTCACAATATTTGTGGTAGCCTACTGCAAATATGACAATAAAGAGATCTAAATACACATAATTAATATTAAATTCCTTTCACTTTCAACTCAACATCAGCACGTTGTACAACACAGCAAATCATAAACATATATCCATAATTCAAGTTTAAGTTAATTTGAACAAACATTTGTAAAATGTTAAATAATCAATAGAGTTGATGTAATTTATTTCACAAGAAAAAAAGATTGTCTTTCTTCAGTATATAGCAGTTACAATAATATAACTGGGTATTAAATAGTTTGTTAATTGTGTTAGTTATATTGTGTAAAATAGATTGGTGTAAACGTGTATAATGTTTTTGTCAATTGCAGATTCACACAAATTGTCATGCGTATATATGCAGTATCTCACAAAAGTGAGTACACCCCTCACATTTTAGTAAATATTTCATTATATCTTTTAATGGGACAACACTGAAGAAATTACACTTTGCTACATGGTTTTATGTCGGTTAGCCTAATAGCTGGTTTGATTTGCATTGAGAGATGATTTTATGGAAAGTACCCCATGCCAATCTCTAGGTATGGTGAAGGGTATGTGATGATGTGGGGCTATTTTAATTCCAAAGGCCAAGGGAACTTTATCAGGATGCATAGTATCCTGGATCCATGAAATAACTGGCCTTTAAAAATAAAAATCTGCCTGCCTCTATGGGAATTCAACATAGGGGTGTACTCATTTTTGTTGCCAGCAGTTTAGACATTAACGGCTGTGTGTTGAGTTATTTTGAGGGGACAGCACATTTACACTGTTATACAAGCTGTACACTTAATACTTTACATTGTAGCAAAGTGTAATTTCTTCAGTGTTGTCCCATTAAAAGATATAATGAAATATTTACTAAAATGTGAGGGGTGTACTCACTTTTGTGAGATACTGTATATATTGTTAATCACTATTAGTCACACAAATAACATCAGATATTGTAAACAAATAAATAAGACATAAGTCAAAGTATTAACATTAATCTCTGAAAGACAAAAACAACTCTCACTGTTATGCTTTAGAAAGAAATAAGATTAAACCATTTTAGTAGCCTGACAAGCCAGACCCACATACATTTGCTGCCGCTAGGGTGCGTCTACATTTCTAGGCTACCATTTTAGTACTTTGCTAGGTCATAACAGCGCTAGGGCTCTCCCATATTTCATCAACAGAAATAGCTATAGCTGATTTGATCTGTGCCCATCAGGAGGATCCTTTGATTGTTCTGAGCACGTATGCAAGTACAGGTCCACTACAACAGCATACTTTTTTTCTAAATCCTCCTGATTACTAACTTCTGCTGAACTTTCTCTTTCCATCAACCAGAGAGGTAAACCGAGGCACAGCCCTAGCTTCCTCTGATGGCTTTTCCTGCCTCCCTTCATGCTCTCCAGTTGGGATAGCTGGCGTGACTTTATCCTTTATCCCCTTCTAGTTTTGAGGTGTGCTCTCCAGGCCAAAGAAGTTGTTTCGGACAACACAGCGCACACTGCAGGAGGACATTCCTCCCATAGAAAGAGACATGGTGTCCTTTTATAGTGGTAAAGTTAAAGGGAGAGCATGTCCACTTTTTTTCCTATAAGCTCCTCGTTTAGTGGAACAAGTCCAGCCCAATGATCATGTTTCCTTTTTAGTGGATCTTGATGCACAAGTGTTAGCAGGTTACCAGTAGTGGCCTCAGCAACAATGGCATAAGTTGTTCTCCAAGCATTGTTCATATGTTCTCCTGCGTAAGATGCTGCACAGCAATCCCTGAAAGAAAAAATAGAGACAAGATATACAAGAATATCTGTTTAATATTTCTTTCACTCACACTCACACCAGTGCACAGAATTGGTTTATGGTGACATTTCTTCATATATAGTTTGCTTAGATGCCATTTGTTTGGATTGTTATATTATTGCTGTAATGTTTTGGCTGAATTATTTTTCCATGTAGAATTAAATCCCCATTGGTCGAGAGAAAAATGCCCTGTGATTATGAGCGTTTTATATTGAATCATTTAAACATTTAAGTAAAGGTTGACATTACTCTTGTTGACTAAACGCATGTCTAAACTCCTTATCAGCAGAAGCTGAGGCTGTCAAGGAACAGTCTTGATGTTCAAGGTTGAACGTTTACAGAAAGCATGGGTTACATCTCTCTGTTTACTTTCTGCGGTTTCAACATTATGCAACCTTTGGAATCGGACTTCAGAGTGGAACTTTCCCATAGCTCGCCCTCCCCTAAAGGTGCATGTGATGTGTTTATGAATAGCCGTGATGCTGACAGGTTGGAAGTGCTCTGACAGGCGTGTCTCTTTGATTTTTCTTCCCCTTCATTCTGGCAACCGTTCGTGTCCTGCTGTTATACGTTTAGAATCTGTTGCCAGAAGGTAGGCACAAAAACCGATAAGTACATTAAAATCTGATTGTGTATTTGTGTAGGGGGATTTGTATAATAATGGCTGACTTCAACCCAACAGGCGAGACAAGCAGGGTCCTATATGAGGAGGCGGTTCAACTTTATCTTTGTGTTAGGGTAGTGTTTTGGGGCTTTTCTGCCTTAATTTAGGTGGTGAGAAAGGGGAAGACACGCAAGAAATTGTCATTGGTCAGATTCGAACACTGCACCTCTGCATCGAGGAATAAACTGCTCAGTATATGTGCACCTGCTCAACCCACTGAACCAACCCGGCCACGTGTCAGGACTGGTTTTGCATGACATGTCAGCAATGATTAGCTTGTTATCTCATCCATCAAAAGGTTATTTGAATATAGAAAATAGAGGCTGGAACTTTTCTAAAATTCAGTAGGCCTATACTGTTTTTGCCATGAAGAAAATCAGTCTTAGCTGACTTTATAATTAATGTGTAAAGGGGCAACTGTTAGATAATGGTTTAATTTGTTATTAACCAGTAGCTAGCAAATAAACAAGGAAAATACTTATAAGACCAGCTTCAAATACATAACCCAGCACTGTTTTTTCAGCTATTACTATAATAGTAGCACTTCCCAAACAGTGGGGTCTAAGAAAATAAATATAAACGCCCCCTCTGGTGTTGCCTTCAATTGCTTAGTAAATATTGTAAAACGGAAATTCTAACCATGGCTATTTGGTTCAAGTACATCTTTGGGTTCGAGTGAGAAATACTTTGGAAAACGCCCAATTTTCTAATACAAAATTGTCTAAATGATGTAAAACGATTAATATCAGAATACATTGATCCTAATAAAAAATAAATGTTTAAAAACTCGGCCTGACCTAGGCCTACTTGAATACCTGGACTTTGTACATTCTGTTTTTTTGTTGTTATTCTTTATTAAACATTGTGAACAGACAGACATTCAGCAGGTCATTTCCTACAATTCAAGATTCCAGTGTGTACAAAAAAAACACATAGCCTAGCAATATGAAAAAAGTAAATTAAATATAAAACATGAGATATCTAAACATAACAAATAAACAATTACACCGATAAGTCAGTAGGACTTATTCAGAGGCTATAGAAAATAAGTATTTAAAAAATGACACTGTCCGTTCACTTTTTTTTGTTTGCCATCAAGGTTAATTTAGCCTACAAAATGAATTCAACCAGAAAAACGTTAAGATTTGCCTTGTGAAATTTACTCACTATAGGTAGGACTACAGTATTTGTCATGTAACTTAAAGGTTTATTACTACATTGGAATTATTTAATGTATTTAGGCATACTTGTTATAGAGTGTCCAATATTGTTGTTATAAACAAATGTCGCTATCAAAGACTGTATGTATTATTTACAGTATTGAGCGTGAACGTGGCACAAGTCTGACGAAACAGGTAGTGACGCGCATGCGCAGTTACAGTGTTTGCATTCCTCCTCCCTCCTTTGAGACTGACAGCCCGTTAGCTGCTGCTGCTCACCGGCAATGATACAGCAAACACGGACACTGAAAGACACACCGAGATGGACTTAGCGAGCACTTTTTACCACTACAAAGACGGATATTATTTAGACACCGTTGTCTATTAAGTTTATTTTTCGCCAGGATCATTTTTGTTTCGGGGAAAAAGGAGACTCGACGTGCAAGAGAGGAATTGACGCGACGACTGAATTCCTGCGACATACACCGGCCAGCTAGAAGCTTTCACGTTCACTTTGAAGACCACCTGAGTAAACCTAAACTATTCTGGGCTAGACTTATTTTTGTGTGTTTAATTGTGACACTAATATCTTCAAAAATAATCGTAATAAGTAGTGAAGAGACAAGTTGTGGAAGAGCGTGTCTAATTGCTACTGGCGACCCAACACAGCTTGAAGCTAACCGACGGTTAGCTGAATTTCACATTCTTTGTTTTATTTATTTACTTAGCCAGTTGGATACAGTGTTGATGTCTTTCTGAAGTTGGATTAATACGTGTGTTAAGAAGAGTAACCCCGCTTATGAGCTAGCGTCTCGACAACGTAACGACAGCCCGGATCGTTTAGCTTGATTTTTAAAGGACATAAATCACCTGACTTATGGCTCGTTAGTATCGCGGTACTGCAGCTGACCCAGCTAGAAGGTAGCGCCAGCAGCCGTCAGCCACTTCTTGGCCTTTTGCAACTCATTGAAGGTAAACATGCACCACCAGGACTTTACTGGAGAGCCGTCTGGGACCGGGAATAGGAAAACGGCTCACCACTACAGGAGGGGTAGCAGCGGCGCGCCTGCCTCCTCCGCAGCCGGTGGCAGTGGAGTCAACACGGCTGACGACAATCCCACCCAGGCTGGATCCAGTTCTCCCGGACTCCACCACCAGCCGCTGTCCCAAGTGTCTGGCGCTCAGGTGAAGAAGAAGAGCGGCTTCCAGATAACAAGTGTCACATCAGCTCAGATCAATGTGAGCGGCAACAACAGTTTAGCAGATGACACCGAGAGCTATGATGATATGGATGAGTCACACACAGAAGACCTCTCCTCCTCTGATATGCTGGATGTTTCCGTGTCCAGGGCCACAGATACAGGTGTGCCGGAGAGAAGCTCTTCAGATGAGACACTCAACAGTTTCCATGGGGTAGATACACCTGGAATTGTGTCACCCAATGAGCCTCTTCACCATCATTCCATCCCTCAGGGGTCTCAGCAGCACATGGTAAATGGGACCATGCAGTCTCATTATTACCCTCAGCAACACAGCCAGCCCCACCATCATCACTCTGATAGTTTGGGAGGCGTTGAACCCTCATTGTCAGCTCTCCCCATTGCTCCCGTGGGTAGCTCCAGCCCAGCTATGGCTTCCAAAGCCGGGCCTAGCCAGAGGCCACCGATGTTGGAGCCTGCAGGTGGAACAACCCAACCACTAGCCCCTATTGTTGGTGGGACAGCCACTGATCCACATCTACAAGGCAGTGGGAACGTTCCTAATGTGTCAGCTAACACTGCTGCTGCAGTTCCTCCTTCTGGGCCTGCAGGTTTTGACAACATTAGTGTGAGTGGACAAGTAGCTTCTGTTGGCGGAGGAACAGGACTGTCTGCTGCTGCCCCCAACACTCAAACCCAGCACACCCAAACTCAGACAGCTATTGGCTCTCGTTTTAGGGTGGTCAAACTAGACACTAACTCTGAGCCATTCCGCAAAGGAAGATGGACATGTACAGAGTATTATGAAAAGGAGGTTCCTCATCCAACGACATCTGAGGCACCAAAAGGCGTGGAGGTGGCTGTAGAGACTGAGGCTGGTAACGCTGGGATTAGTCAGCAGGGCATACCTGCCATACAGCCACCTCACACGCTTCAGCCGCCGGGTCAAGATTTCACTAGTCCACAAGCCATGCAGAGCCCACCACAGGGACTGGCACAAGCCACTCCTCTGACCTATGTTTCACCCCAGGAGATTGTTGGTGGGACCCACATGCAGCACCCAGTGGCTCCTGTCACTGTCCCTTCTACAGCGACATCTCAGGCTGGTGTAAATCAGCCTCCCCCTGTAATACCCCAGCAGCTGCCCTATACTGTGGATCCCCACCAGGCTCAACCCCAAGGAGGTTACCAGTTCCATGGAGGGGTCGTAGCCCCGGGAAGTGTCCGGCAGCCAGACTTTATCCAGCCTACTGCTCCCTTCCAGACCCAGGTCCAGCCTCCGCTGCCGCATGTTACAACAGGACTCTCCGTAACGCCAGGTTCAGGGGTCATGGCACCGCCACCGATCAGCATTCCTCAGCAGTTACCCCATCAAGGTTCGGTAGCCCCAACTGCCCAGGCAACTTTTTCCGGACAGCCACAGACCCTCCCAACTCAACCTCACCCACAGCCACAAGTCCAGTCCCTCTCCACCGCTACAGTCCCAGTAGCGCCCACTCATGGGACCCCCTACATGCCTTTGAGTGCACTGCAAGCTGACCTCCAGCCTCTCCTCACCCCGGGTGCCACCTTCACCCAGGTCCCTGGAGGAGGGAGCTCCATAAGAACATCCCAGCTGGAGGATGCCCAGAAGCTCCTGCTCCAGCACCAAGGCCTGCTGGGTCTGCCCAGGCTAGGGGTCACAGCAGGTGGAGAGGAGGCTGCACAGACCGGTGGTGCTGCTGGAACCCTGGCCCACATGGGGATGTCAGCTGAGGCCAGCGCCTTCATGGTCGCTGCTGCTGCAGGCCTCAGGACTCAGCATGCCGAAGGAGAGGAGGACAGGTAAGGATGGAAGGCCTGTGCTGCCAAAGCTGTTCATTCTAATGTAAACTCTTGTTTTGCAGGTGAAGATTTTGTAGGTGAACCGTGTAGTTCTGGCTGCTTTTCATCGTAAAATTTCCTCACAAATATTTTCTGTTGCAGTAATATTCAAAGGCAAAATGTGCAGTGAATCTTGTCTTTTTTATTTTTTGTTTCATTCAGATCTCGAAGTCCAATGTCCCATTTGCTTGATCCCCTGTCCCCTGACGTAGCTCTGTGTTCGTTCAAAAAACGGTAGTTGAAAAACAGCTCGCTGGACATGTTATCGTAAAAATATCAGTGGCTGGAGTAGAGGCAGTGGAGTTGCTGAGTCACCGAGGGAGCTGGTGACTCAGCAGATATTCTACCCTGGTCGACCCCCTACCATAACACATCTACCTCCATTACTCTTTGTATCAGTAACGCTGCATTTTCTCTGTTGTACTGCCTCACGCTATCCTTCCTTTCTTGTTTAGTATTTGCGCCTCCGTTTCCCCCCCTTTCTTCCCCCACGGGAACTGTGCAGTGGTTTATTTATGTGTACAATTGCTCAATCCTACGTTCCTGTCAGTTTTGCTGCTCAAAAGTGGTTATTGCAGTTCCAGGTAGTTTCTAAATGGAGTCGATGCCCTAGAAAAAAAATCTCCCATGCCCCATTTGAAGATGCAGCGTTAGTCATTCAGAGACTGTGCTGTAGATACTATAGAGGGCCTGATCAGGAGTTGTGTTGCATAAATCTCAAATTCTCGCTGCACAGAAATTGAGCACTGTTGTGGCAGCACTCCAGTGTTACCACTATACTGCCCTGTGTTCCGGTTTAACGGGAGTTTTCATGTTGTATGAGTACAACAATAATGCCTGCAGGGTATGGAGGTTGTTTGACTGAGTACGGTCAGTCTCACTCAAGCACCCATAACTGAAATACAAAACATATTCCTGAATATAATTGCTTTTATTTAGCAGTTGGCAACAAATTGGCAAACTGTCTGAAAAAAGGTCTCCCAAATGTTGCACATATACAGTACATGCTATATACATCAGACTTGAAATGGAGAAAAATGAAAGACTTCTGAGTAGTCCCATGATTAAAACAACCGTTGCTGAGCGAACCGGTAAACATACTTCTAATTCAATTATCAGCACAGCAGGTCGTTGGTGAGCTGGAGCTAACTGTTATGTATTTTCAGCTGTTCAGACTGTGTCTGAACTCGAGGAGAGTGCAGCAATTGCTGGTTCAACGTTGTCGTAGTCATATTCAGCGGCAGACAGAGCAGGGCTGTATTCTGTGTGAAGGCTTTTGTCGGCAATTCATGGCACCCCATCGCGACCGTGTGTGTCTTTTGTATGGTCTCTGTAAAGTGTGTCTGCCCGTTTTCTTGTCATGAATCGGCCACTGTCCTGAAGACAGTGTAGTGCATGTGTGTGTGTCTGCTTTGTTCATGGTCATGTCATTCTGCGATCTGTCTCTGTCTCTTGATTTCCCTTCGTCACCCTCTCTTTCTTTCTCTCTGTCTCCATTCCTTTTGCAGTTTTGTATCATTTAGCTGCTCTCCTCTACCCTTCCCTTCTAGAAAACTAGTCCAGGGTTTTCCCTACCTTTTTTTTATAAAGCTTAAGCGCAGTGCTGTTTTTGGCACCACATAAGCCAAATCAATGCGAGCATTACAACAAAGTAAATTACTTTTCTCAGATCTAATTATTGTAGTTGGTCCCCAGTGGACTTCTTTAGCAAGTTTTGTCTTTAAGCTTTTTCGAGTGTTATTTATTTATCATCCACTCTAGCTTTTCCAACGTTTTAGACACAGATAAGGTTGTAATTATGGTCCAAAATGATGTAAAATTGCATATTCTTTCATTGAAAAGCAAACTTTTCTTGCGAGAGGACCCCTAAAACCTTAGTCTTCCACAAACCTAAGGGGTAACACTGTAGTCCGTTCTTCCTTTTCCACTCTTAAAATATCCCTCTCCTTTCCCTGCATACGTGCACTGTTTCCTCCAAGCTAAAACATCATAGTGATGACCAAAACCATGAGGCATTTACACCCGTATTTACTAATGAGAGTGAGCAACCGTGTGTATGAAAAGGTAAACAGTCCATCAACTCGCACAGAACATCAACTCGATCAGTAGTGACAGCACATAAGAAGGCCACCGCAGATGCATTATTGTTTTGTTTTTTTCTTCCATTTAAAACAACCGGAGGCGTACGTGAATACATCAGACGGACAAATTAACACCATCGTTGAATGCTTTTGTCATTGACAGTTTTGTTTACAGTACAATATTTGGGTTAATCGTGCAGCAAACGGTTCTTTTTACAATTGCTAATTTTGTCTAAAAAAAATGTCGGGAAAATTTTCGAAAGATGTGGACTACATTTTCCCAGAGTGCAAGGTGACTTCATCAAATTGTTTGTTTTGTCTGACCAACAGTCCTGAGAGATTAAAGAAACTGACAGCAGATCGTTTTTGTGATTTTTCTTTCTTTTTTTGCTTGAAAAACGACTTGAATGATTGATTATGAAAACAGTTGCTCTAATTTGGGTCAACTCTAAATGACAGACTTGCAACTCTGACAGGAAGACAGTGACTGTAACATGTTTGTGACATATCACTCTTTTTTTTCTGTCAGTAAGTTACTTAACAACAACAACTAGTTCCAGGATGATTGTTGTACATAGAGCACAAATCACCTGCATTCATTCTCAATTTTAGTTGTGATAACTTGTCATCAGAGTCCAGTCTAACTCTTTAAAGGCACATTGCAGTTGCCATGACTTTGACTCACTCCAGATCTAGCACAGCTGTGTGGTTGACTTGTGTCCTGTTGTAAAACAGGGATGTGAGGGTGTGTCTGTGTATTGCAGGGTTATGCATGTGTCACCTGCTTTACTCTCTTTCTATATCCGTCTCTGAGGTTGATGTCAGTGAGAGTGCCGTAGGGACAGCCATATTACCAATGAAAGGGCTTTCATTAGGTCCTCTTTCCTCCCCGGTTGGAATTTCATCCTGCAGGTTGGTGCCGGTATAATTTGACTTTTGGATTGCTGCCAGCAGGGCTTCACAGTAGAAGGAAAGCACTCATGACTTTCATACACACACTTCTAGTATTTTATACACCTGTTGCCTGTGTGATATCCACACACCTTTTTTTTCTCATTCCTCCAACAACTACAGAGAAATATGACTTTTCATACATGTTTCAGAGAATGCATTTATTTGTTGCTTGCCACAGTTTGTAGACTTGTAATCCACAATAACTAATGCATGCACTGTATAAAATAGTCCCCTTTAAAATATATACAAAGTTATATTAGCTGTAGAGCTGTTTCAACACTCAAGCAAAAAGTGTGACTCTACACGTTTTTTTTTAATGCAGAAATAGTGTAATAATATCACAAAGCTCTGCTTATGTGAGCACAGTCTACATCCTTCTTCTAGTACAGCATGCGTTGCCAATGAGCCTTACCAAAATAATCTGTATATTTAGTTTATTGAAAACTGTGGTTCAAGGCATTTTTTTTTTGAATAATTACTATGCCAAAGGTGTTTAAAAACTTGTGAACCATGTGCTTGTTTGTTCAAAACGACCATACTGTGGCTATTTTCTATTTCCCAGTCAGCTAAATGTCAAAAGATATATGAAGTGGCATAGTTTGGTGAGTTTTATTAGGGTAATGTATGGTGGACTGATCCTTTGGAGCCATAAAAGTTAGAGGTGCAATCTTTATTGATTCTTTTCTCATTAAAAGTTGCCCACAGCAGTTTTATACTAGCAGCATTCTTTTTGAGTTTGAGTCCCAGTTTTTGACTACTATTTTGATGAAGTATGCGTGTGTGCAGCAACAGTTGAGGGCCACCGAGGAGTCACGGGTGTACAGCCTGACTACAAAGTGAAGTGATAATATCATCCATCATCCATCAGTCATGACCGCCTCTAAAACAGTCAACAGAGGGATGTAAGAGATTGAAAAATCTGTTGTCAAAAAGAGCCTTGTTTCTAATAGACACGGAATACTTAAAAAAAAAAAAAAAGTGACAACAAGCTGTGTAATGTTCTGGAGATGCAGGCTTACTTTCTGATTTTCTGATCTGTTTTTAAAAGTGTTATTCATCTCATGACTTCCCAGCATCAATAGATGATCAGGCACAGATTAGAGCTTTTTTTCTTCTTCTTGCTGGTAAGATGTTGGTTAGAGCACGTACTAAAAGTAAGAAGAATAATGTTAAGTTTGTTGGTTTGTCATTTCTAGGCATGGATTTTAGCCATAAAGATTCAAAGATGTGGCTTCTTCAAGCCCTGTGTGCTTTAATGTTAGTACGTGACTGAAAGCTGTTCTGTTTTTATGTGGCGCTTCAGTTTCTGATAGGGGTGGAACGGTACATGTATTCTTATTTTATTTACAAGTTCCAGAAGGAGTCTGGAGATGATGTGGGGTACTTACTGTTTACATCTTACTTTATACACTCAGGCTGTTGCAGCTAGCTCAGAGGAGAGACTGGATGACACTAGGCGGTACAGCCTGAGACATGCACAATAAAAAAAAAAAATTGCCTTCTGCATTTTTGTTATGCTTTTCCCTCCATTGTACCGAACGGTGATGTCTGAACCGAGGTATGAACAGAACCGTGACTTCTGTGTACCGTTCCGCCCCTAGTCTCTGATGGTCTTTCATATCGTTTAGTGATAATATGCTGCCTGTCAAGCACTACAGTCATACCGGCTTTGACTCATGATTTGTGTTTTGTTAATATTGACACGCCTAGTTTCAACTGGCTCGCCATCCAAAAACTGAAGTAGAGGGAGTCCCAGACGGCAAAGACCAAATATGGATCAACGCTTGGACCTACAGTCAAACATTGTTGATGTTACGATGTATGATTTTTAAGAAAATCCTAGCTTCTATAAGTGCCATGGTAGAGGATCCCCGGGGTTGCCAGGAGAAGCTGTAGACAATTTTTACTTAGCGTTAAGATTGTAAATGTAACCCAATACACTCTTCAGATTCTCTGTTTATAGTACAAACATAAAGCTGAGCAGTGAGTCATGCCTGACAACAAACACATTTGTGAACCACTGCTCTGGTGAACACACCCCAACATAAGAATGTTGGGTGTCCCGCTGCTTTGTTTAAACACGCTTAAATGACTAAACGTAACAACGACAAGAATAAACTGGGACACATCAGCTTATTTCAATTTTAAAATCAGACTTTTAGACCTTGTAATCACGATATACAAATCATAGAATGTTCAGTGATATTTTGTTGGTTTATGTGCAAGTCTTTAATGGGTTTCAAATATCTGCATTTAACCCTTGCGTTGACTTCGGGTCACAGTGACCCGTTTAAAAATTTTGTTTTATATCAGAAAATATGGGACGTAGAAATAAGCGTTGAAAATGTGTAGAAGAAAAATGTAAAAATTTAAAACGTTGGAAAAAGCAAAAACAAACTGTGGAAAAAGGCGTCAAAAACGGCGAAAAAAAAAAAATTGTTTTTTTTTCAAGGTTGCCGGGAAGAAAACGCAAGGGTTAAAAGTAATTTCACAATATAAAAATTATGTGGTCCTTATTTAGCAATTCAATATTTTTGTCAATTCTAAAATTTCTTTATCCAGGTACCTGGGATTTCCCATTTTAAATGGGAATGAAATCATTTATTAAGACAATTGGGGTCGTTTTAAGGGACTTTAAGTGGTTGCGCGTATGGAGTCGAACGTACCAGACAAAGACAAAAAAACAAACAATGGTCTTGATTGGCTGGTCAAATTTGAACATTCACTAGCCATTTGGCTGGTAGATGAAGAAGTTAATTTTGAACCCTAGTCATGTGCTTATACGGAAACAACTCTGCCTCTAATGTACTGTCTTTGAGCAACCTGCCAGCTTGCATTTGGCACATCATGCGTGCAGTGTATGATAGTCCAGTTTCAAGGTTTTGCCTGCTTGTGCGTGCACACCGTTTGCAGCCTGTTTTATTGCATTCTTATTCCTGTTTGGTGGCTCTTTAAACTGAATGTCGGACAGCAGCTTTGTGAAACAATAAGTCCAGAGGTGCTTCTTATTTCTTGGGCGGGATCTTCTGGATTAAGGGTCAATAAATCAAACCTGAAGGTAGTTATTAAGTCAGTTGTCTGTTAATGAGATGTGACATCTAATTATGCTTCAATAGAGACATTAGCTTTACTGTCATTAGTCTCTTTCCCTCTCACGCTCTTTCTCTCACCTTGTTGTACTGCTGTTACCCCACAAGGTGGCAGTCTTGGTTCATAAAACCCTAACATGCTTTGGGAATCACTGACTAAGTGGAAAGGTCTTTCCTGCACACAATGTATGAATTACAGAAATGAGTGGTTGTAGATCTTCTCTGGGATGGATATATATATGCGTTTAATATCTGATAAGCGTGGTTACTGGCTGCAGAAGGCCCCAGCAGTACAGTGATTGATAGCATATAACCTTTGGCAGGGTTTGTAACACAGTCTGTGTGCTTATTTTAGGGATGGATTGATTACCATGGGCAGCCTTACATCAGCCTCTCTGAATGAGTCTGTGAATGAGACTATTTGGAAAAAGCTTATTCTGGAGGCCCTTTTATATGTCCTATTGTAAGTGTATACAGCAGAATTTATCAGTGTCTCATGTTGAATACACACAAAATATACAGGTATTACGTGGATCAATTTGATCTACAGCTCTCCCGTTATTTTACAGTCAACTTGTACTTGCATTATGAGGCCGATTGATTTTTATACCAAGTAACACATTTTGAGTTTTTGTTGCATCACATGCACGTTTTTGTTCAGACATCATAGTATTTGAGCCCCCCTTGAGATGACATTGTGTGTACATTTCACTCTGCTCTGCTGTCGTTTCTGAAGGTGCATCTTGGATGTGTGCGAAGATTTTAATGCAGCTGGATCAGAACATCACCCGGCTCTGACCGGTTCATTTTTTAGTTCGCATTGGTGGGGGCATAGGTGGGTTTAGGAGACTGGGGTGCAAAGCCAAGTAGAGACTGGTGTCATGTTTGCTCGCCTTGTGCCTTCATGCAGAGCTGCAGATTCTTGAGTAGAGAATGTAAAATGTGTCCATGCATGCATTTCTCAGCAGGAGCGTGTTTATGAGTTCAGGATGATTTATGGTATGTGTCTACAGGAGAGAGGTTTTTAAATACAGTTCTTTTTTTTCCCTTCAGGTATTTTCTCACAGAGGGAGATGTGTTATATTTCATGTCCTATAATTGAAGCTGTGGTGGCAAAACACCAGCTGAGCTTACTGCAAGAGGAGAATACTATATACTCCTGAGCAACTTGTAAACTGCCATTGAATTCAAGTTACACTCAATGTAATTTCACATAATTAACATAATGCTTAGGATAATGCTCATCCAATGCTTATACATAATGCTTAGACAAGCCACGCGTGTTGTTTAGGAGTTCAAAAATGACAACAGAAAAGAACAAATGGAAAAAATCTGAAGTAGACTTAAAAGTATCTGGTGTATCCCGCTTGGTCCTGGGAGACTAGATGGATATTAATCTAATGTGATGCTTTGTTGAATGTCTTTTTTGTCAGAGATTAAGTTCAGTAAAGAGTCCATTAAACAGACAAGCAATGTGTCCTGCTCAAGGGCAAGAAGGTTCTGGGTTCGAGTCCAGGTCGTTCCGGGCCTTTCTGTGTGGAGTTTGCGTGTTCTCCCCGTGTTTGCGTGGGTTTCCTCCGGGTGCTCCGGTTTCTTCCCAACATAAAGACATGCATGCTAGGTAATTAGGACTACAGTTGAAAATTAGCTGACTGGCTAACACTGGCGCATTTACAGAAATGTTGATTAATGTGCATTGTCCTAATCAAATAAACTGCTCCCTGGTAGCTCTCCTGGTTGAGCGTGCGCCC
Organism: Zingel zingel; assembly: GCA_023566125.1. Classification (NCBI taxonomy): domain Eukaryota; kingdom Metazoa; phylum Chordata; class Actinopteri; order Perciformes; family Percidae; genus Zingel; species Zingel zingel. Next base: position 9,234,948 of record CM042337.1, read on the forward strand.
CATGTACATGGGCTCGGTCCTTGCCGCAGCGTTGGGTTCGATTTTGACCTGCAGCCCTTTGCTGCGTGTCGTCCCCCCTTTCCTGTCTACAGCTGTCTTATCAACTAAAGGCAAAAAAAGCCCAAACAATAATCTTAAAAAAAGAAACTGGAAAAACAGTCTCCATAATCTGTGCAAAAGTATTTATCATATCTCTCACAGAAGCCCTTTCCTTTCTTTTGTTTATCTTTTGAGGGGGAAATGTCAAACTCCTCCACTGTAACATGACTGCTCTACTAGCAAGGAAAAACATAAATCTCCCCCCCCCTGAAAGTGACACTTCATGGTAAAAAGAAACGATAATATTCTGCGTGAAGCCAGTTTGGTTTGTTTTGTGTCAGAGCCTCAACCCTTCCTACTGTGAAAGCACATTCCGATCACTGCATGAAGCCTGTACGCCGCAGAGAGCCTGGAACAAAGTTTCTCAACCGCTGCTGAGAAGATGCTCACTGTTAATGCACATGACAGTAACTCTGTTTACATTGACATCGAGCCCTTAAACCTCACAGCAGTAACACTGTGCAGATCCTTGTGACTGGGGGTGGGCAGCACAACTTCCTGTGACGTCAGTGTATCGTGAGGTTGTGTAATATTTACAAATGGATTAGAGTGACGGTAGGGGGCTGTTGAATCCCAATTTTACGTGTGAAATTTGTCACCATGCCCGGATTATCCATAAGGGCACTGGGGCCAGCGCCCAGGGGCACCAACCATTCACAACCATCACAAGACACAAGCTTTAACACTATATTCCATAAATTGTTATATTATTCGCTTGAAATAGTTTAAAGACCACACATTACTCGTTTATGAACACTAATTTCACAATAATAATAAATTATAAATAAATCAATATTACATGACCACTATCGCTCCCCTCCCCAAGCTGTCAGAGTTGAGTTGGTGCACAAGTACGCGCAAATGTATCATTTGGGGGATGGGGGCGGGGGTTAACAATAATCAAAAGTGGCCAGTTTAACCCCCAACATTTTTTATCATAATGATGAATGTAAAATATGAACGGTTATAAAAAATGATAAGTGGTTGGCTTTCTTGATTCAATGCAATTGGCAAGCAAAGAAAAACCGAACACCAAAATGGAAGCAGGAGGAGATATCTGTATTGATTTAAGCCAGATTGTGTGTACACCTTTTTATATCGCTGGTATTTGTGCCAATTCAAAACCCAAGCATGCTGTCTTCTCAATGTCTTTCTCTTTGTGTGCTTGTTAGAGATGGCCGATACCATTTTTTTTTGCTCCCCAATACCGATTCTGATACCTGAACTTGCGTATCGGCCGATACGGAGTACTGATCCGATACCAGTGTGTCATATATTTTATTATGTTTTAACAACTACTATCTGTATGGATGCGATATGATTTCTAGCTTTGTTGTCGGTCTGGCTCAGGTTAAACTCTGAACAAACACAAACAATGAATGCCACAGAACTTTCTTTTATTATCCAGTTGGAAAAAGAACATAAACTACTTTAACGTAAACTCCAGTACTTCCCGATACCAGCATTTTAGGCAGTATCGGAGGCGATACCGATACTAGTATCGGTAGCGGAACATCTCTAGTGCTTGTGGGTGCATACATGCCAGAGATTAAATGAAAAGCTACTGATTCATTGGGCATCAGTAGACTTAATCGTCAATTATTTCGATAGTCATATTTACTGTTCTCTAATACAGCGGCTAAAGGTTAGGATATGCTGCTTTTTAGTTTTATTTAATAGCAAACTGAATATCTTTTGGACTGTACCAAACGAGCAATTTGTCGGCTTCACCTTAGACTTTCTTACCTTAGGCATCTTTTTGACATTTTTATATATCACACATTCCTTCCTAAAAGACAAAAACTCCCTCCCTCATTTTTCCCTCCATTTAAAAATGTGTTTCAACTTCATAGTGGGTGAGGAATGTGTGACAGTGTCCAAAGTTAATACCCCATCCATCGATCCATCAGAAGAACAAAGGCATGTCTGCAGCGTCACTGAAGTAGTAGAGATGTTGGCGCTCAGTCTCCTTTCTTTCTTCCCTGTCTCTCTCTTCAGTCTCTTCCGTGGCCCATATGGCACAGAGGTCTGTTATGTAAGGCATTGCGTGCATTGCAGAGACCGATTTACTTACGCTCTACAGAGCTGCTGCCCTGAAGCTCTGTGATGCCATGAGAGCTGGTCTAGTTTCAGGGTGTTCCTGCTCTTTGTTTGTGCAAAGATCAAAGGAGATTATCCCCAGTTGCGAATAGAAGTTTTTTTTTTTTTTTATTGCTATCTTCGCACGCTTTCCCTATTCATGAATTATACCTTGAAAACAGAAAAATAATTGCATGCTGCAGGTACAAATTTGATCATGTAACTGTCCCTTTTCTTTTCATCAAATCTTGTTCATCTGTTGTTTTTTGATTTCTAAATTTGGAAGATATAAACACACTTTATTAGCGTGGGAGTGTGCGTGTACGCGCACGCAGTGGGGTTGATCTTGCTGCCGGCCTTGGTTCTCCTCTGTGTAAAATGCCAGTGTTCAAAAGCCTCTGAAACCGGATCCTGCCAGTTTGCAAACATAGCCTCACACATAAACGGGACACACACGCCAGCTGATGTCTCCTCACTGCTTAAGGACAAGTGACGCGGAAGGAGGTGGGCGAATCACAGAGCGGCATACAAACCGATGAAAAAAGAGGGAACATGCAAGGAGAGAAGCAGGGAAACATTAATTTGAGGATGGATATAATAGGTGAACCCAATATTACTGGTGGTTTTTGTGAGTTACTTTTATGTTGTCCTGTTGTGTTTCAAGTCACTTCCCTAATTTGCTTTATAATGTCCTCGGTTATAACTTACAGTTGTGGCAGAGTTGGATCATTTTCAAGACCACACGCTGCAGCCAGAGTGATGGCCCAGCTCTGCTTTTACTCATACGGCACAATAAAGTAAGGCGGAAGCATTACTTCCACTCAGCTGGAGGCTTTTGTGAGAGAGAATGTGGATAAAGGAAGGATTGTGGTAGAATGGGGAGATGCCTTCAAGTGTATACAGCAACTACACAAGAAGGCATTTAGGTTTCTGTTGGCACTATTGATTTTACACTTTTCTGGAACACTGGAGCTTAAATATGTCTTCTCCTCTGCCTTCTTTTACTCTCGGCTCTTCTTAAAAAATAATTCTATATTTATGATGATATAGTCATATACTCTCAAGATATTTCTGAATTTACATTTCTGCTGCTACACTGGCTACACATCTGCCCTTATGTAAGCTCCACAGGGTGTGACGAAGAAGAAGGCGAAGGACACCACCACACTTTTTATTTTCTATTCAGATCTCCTTAAAATCATGTAGCTGGTAACAGGTTTTTTTTTTTTTTTTTTTTTTGGGGGGGGTAATATGGCTGTGGTTGTCTTGACTACAAAGCATTTTGTGATGGGTGAAGATGCTGTTTTGAAGAGCTTTGCCTGTTAATTGTTTTATTCACAGTTAGGCAAGATCAAGACCTCATTACCTGACTAATCAAATGTAATAGCTAGGTGTAACATCAACATGGTAGCCTGGCCAATAAGGACGATTTGAATTTGGCATTGAAGTGACTTAAACAAAGTATTATTACCCGATCACTACTTTTCCTTATAGCCTATTTGTTTTCTAAGTCTCCCATGTGTAGTATAAGTATACATTAAGCTTTAGCATAGTGGTTAGGTAATATATGGGTCAGCCTTTTGCACATGCACTCATACACAAGCTTTAGATGGACGTGGATACATAATGAATGAAAGCAACCCATCTGTGATGAAGGTCTCTCACCATTGGCTGAGCTGAGTCTGTTGCACCATCAGCGATTGGCTGAATGTCAACTGTCTCCACATCAACGAACGCTCCCCTCAACCTTTTGTTCCAAGTGGGGCATGCGTACACTGACCCCAAACCTGCAAGTTGAAAAAAAAAAAAAAAAAACTATCAAGGCTCTTGTTTTCTAGCCCTTGTTTTTTGGATTTAGTGACACACACAGTGGATGGAAGAAAAGAATATGTGACCTTCACCTAATGAGGTTAACAATTTCACTGCAGGCATTGAAACGATGCCTGCAACAAACTCATTCTTCGCGCCCCTCGGCGCCATTTTGTGGTCCACACAACTGCGCACCATCTTCAATTAGGGTTGCATCTTCCCTTTGTTCTCTACAGTTCCTCTACTCAACACTTTTTTTAACGGCTGACATACAGTGTTGATGCTTTTAGTTTTTGTGCCCTACATCAGCTCTTTGCCTGATCTACCGTCTAAATAGCCATCTCGTTGTGATCGTCTTTTTTCAGACTGTAATGCGTGCCTGTGTGGGAGCCTTTTTTTTTTTTTTTTTTTTTTACTGCTAACATAGAGCTACACGTGAGCCTTGCTCCAGTGGAGACCCATACTGTGAATGTGTATCCAGTGTGCATTCACTGATGTGGAGTGACGAGACAGCTAAAGGCATGGTTGGTACACCATACGCATTCTCCTTGAGATACCTTAAGGAGGGGCACGAGTGTGAGGAAATGTGAGGGACCCAGCAGGTGGATGTTTGTTGTTATCTTCAGGGAATTTAAGGGAAAATGAACTCACTCTTCACTAGAAACTGATACAAGGAGGCTTAGACTATAGGGTAGCACTCCCGCGTCCATCACAGAGAGGACGCTGCAGGAAACAAACAAGAAAGGAGTTTGAGGTTGCAAAGCGAAGGGAGTGGCTTGTAGGAGGCTGTTAGCGTGCTAGCGGGGTGTGTGGTCAAAAGTAGCTCATCCTATTGGACGGATCACCCTAATCTCTACTGGCTGTTATATATATAGAACAGAAGGGGAGGTGACATGACTTCTTATGCAGTGACATCACACCCCACCCACTAATTTCCCCTTATCATGCACCCAATCGGCTGAGAGTCTGTATGTGATTTGGGCTTAGTAAGAGGGCAATCGGGAGGACTCGTGCTCCTGTTGTACACACACTCACATCCCCATCCTCCATTGTTGGCCAGGCTCCCCTATGTGAATATCCCACAGCTAAGCTAAGCAGAGGGTTAGGGCCAAAGGGCGCAGGTCAGGAGATTGGAGAAGGTGCGGCGGTGGTGGTGTTTGTTTTGGGGTGTTTTCGGTGGGCCGTGTGGCGGGGGCCCTCTGCTTGGTCGGAGAGCTTGTTTGAGCCTGAGAGCGTCAATGAGAGAGAGAAGGGGCTGGCTGGCAGGAGGAGCACAGGGCAGGGATGCCATGGCATTAAAGCTGCTCTTCTGGGAGCTGGAGAAGCATCTGAAGAGGTAACGATGGCTGTAGTGTTACATTGTGTGTGTGTGTGTGTGTGTGTGTGTGTGTGTGTGTGTGTGTGGGGGGGGGGGGGGTCAGGTCCACTGCAGCAGCCTAGGGATTAAGCAAAGGGCTTTGTGTTGATGTATCTGTCTGAATGTTGTTGTGGCGTTCAGTTCAATGATTTTTCAATTGATCCATTGTTGAAGGGGGAAAATGCCAGTAGGGCCTGCAGTTATCAAAGCGTTCATCCAGGAAACTTAACACCTGCAGTTTTCAAATCTAACTTGGCACTTGAGTGTGGTGCCTCTAACTGCAGCAAGGAATCGAGGCACATCACCTCAGCATGTGCATACGCCTGCTCCGCAGCCCTGAAGGGCTATACAAGTGTTTGAGGACACAATGTTCTTGCTTCTGCACACGCATGTTACATCTGACTGTGTGAGTATGAAACCAAGACTGGCTAATGTACACGTGGTCCTGGACAGATCCAGCATTAAATCTTTATCTTGTCTGCTTTCAGTTTAATTTTTTTCCCCTGCAATCTCAACTGCCACAGATGAGCATTGTGTTTCAGATCCTCAATTGATCCAGTCCATATTTGCTTCACTTTGCTCAGTTTTCACACCACTAATAGACTCCTGTCTCCCATACCCAATAAAGAAATATGAAATCAGCTTGTCCAACATTCAAATTTACAACCTACAACCTTTTTTTTTTTTTTTTGCATAAGCACATATTAATAGGGTCTCTACAACAGTGCATGCATGTGACCCTGATCCTTTTGGAAGAAGGAAAAAGGAGAAGTCACTACAAACATTATTTTCCAGTTTTCTAAAAATCACTCGATCCCGTCAGAGTTCCCTTGACTGTTGAACCCTTAAAATAGAAAGATATGAGCAGGCTGAGGGGTTTGTCATCTCCTAAGACAAGTTTCTGATCTCCAAACTCCCATGTTGACACACTTCTACTTACTCAAATGAATGTTCCAGCCAGAGATTTAACACAACTAACGTAAGCACCTTAGGTGTTTAACGTGTAGTCAAAGATCTTACCACTGGTGCTTAAAGCTTGAGTGAAGCTGTTACGTGGATCCAGTCAAAGTCGATGAAAGGTGTGAATAAGGAGCAGTTAGAGATCAGTTAGCTCATACTGATTCAATTAAAATGTGTCCGTGTGGTCAGGAGTTTTTAGTTTTTAGTTTCAGTCTTGTTTGCTCTAAATGTACTTCTTTTTCTCTGTACTGGTTGAGTAATTTAGACCCATGATTCAATCAAAAAAGAATTGATTGAATCTGCCTTTTGTGTAATTCAAGTGGCATGTGCTTCATTAATGTTTAACCCTTTTTTTTTTTTTTTTTTTTTTTTTTTTCAAATGTCTATATCAGAAATATGGGTTTCTTTTTAACTACCTTATTTGGATGATTCCATACATCGCGCTTCGCAAGTACAACAAAAGAAAGGATACTTTTGGGTGTTTTTATAAAAAAAATTAGCATTTGGAAAAAAAAAGTTTCAAAACCAGACTGAACATTGACATTTACCCTTCTTTAATTATCCTTCCTTTAATATAAGTCTAAATAATTAATAATTTCTGCTTTTATAACTCAAGAATTAGGTATAATTTCCTATAAATGAGGTGTACTGACCATGAATTCCAAAAGTGAGTGTAAAACTGGTAATAAGTTGGTGTTAGTGGTGTTTATAAATGGTAGTGAAAAGAAGCGTTAAACGTATAAAAAAGAGCCAAAATCATTGAAAAAAGAGACGGAAACGTCAGAACTTGGTCGAATGGAAGACAACACAAGGGATAATACAACGGGCGCAGCGACTAATCAAAGGCCCTGCAATTCTTTTATGTTAGAGCTACAACTAATGACTAATTTAAATTGAAATGACTCCACTGATAATATGATTATTCAATTACTCTTTTGAAAAATGTCCATCACAAGTTCCCAGAGTCTTCAGATCACTTGTTATGCCCGACCAACAGTCCAAAACTCAAAGATCTTCAGTTTAATATTCTAGAAGAATAAGAAATTCACCAAATATTCACGTTTGAGACGCTGCAACCAATACTTTTGCTTTCGATTATGTTCCTTCTAGTGCTGAAAAGATTAGCCGTTAATGAATTAGTTGACGGACAGAAAATCAGTCTTCAAATTTCGATAATCAATTAACCGTTGTGAGTGATTTCTCAGATTTCTCCCACATTTTTTATTATATATTGCTGTTTTGTAAACTTCATATTTTTGGGGGTTTTATACTGTTTGTCTTGTGATGGGCTTTTTAAATTACTGCCTGACATTTTATAGACTGAACACTTAATCGTAAAACTAAACAGATGAATCGATAAATAAAATAACCGTTAGTTGCAATAGTTCCCTCTTCTTACGTTTTATTGTTTTACAAGATCATCATTTCATGTTATTAAACTATACTGCTGCAAACTTTCAGTTATCATTTGTTTATACCAAAACTTTAACTGTGGTTGCCTTAGAATCTGAGGATACATTAATAGAAAATATTAGTTAACAATAGATACTTTTTTTTTTGCTCAAGTAGATAACTAGGGCTGCAACGTTTTATTGTTGTCGATTAATCCTTTTTTTAATTGATCATTCATGCATAAAATGTCAGAAAATTGTAAAAAAAAAAAATAAAAAATAAAAAATGGATGTCACATTTTCCCAGAGTCCAAGGTGATGTCTGATATTTTGTCTGACCCACAGTCTCAAACCCCAAACACATTCCATTTACAATGACATAAAAAGAGAAAAGGCAAGGTATCCTCACATTTGAGTGGCTGAAACCAACCCAATATTTGTTTGATAAATGACTAAATTGACAAGTCATTGATTATCAAATGGTTGGCCAGTCATTTTCTGTCGATTGAATCAGGGATTCAGTTCTGTCACACGTCACAGACGTGCAAAATAAAAACTTGGGACAACTCCTAAATAATTTGTCATAGAGCCTAATACAGAGCAAAGGGGCGATTCTGTTTTATTGTTCAGAACAGGCTGTTCCCATTTTACACATTCAAACTGTCTGATTCAAATGACATAGGAGGAGCACTCCACTGACTTTCAGTGTGTAAATGCTTATTTACTCTCACAGATTGACTTTAGTGTGTGTGTGTGTGTGTGTGTGTGTGTGTGTGTGTACGCTTGTTTTACTATATTCGTGGGGTCCAAAAACCGGGGAATACAGTATACTTGTGGGGTCTGCACAGCCGTGTGGGGCCCAAAATGCTGGACCCCACAAGGTTAAAGGGCTGTTTGAGGGTTAAGACCTGGTTTTAGGGTTAGAATTATGTTATGGTTATGGTGAGGGTGAGGGTAAGGGTTAAGGTTAGGCATTTAGTTGTGATGGTTAAGGTAAGGGGCTAGGGAATGCATTATGTCAATGACGGGTCCACACAAAGATAGTGAAACAAACGTGTGTGTGTGTGCGCGCGCCGATAGGTGGAGACATTGTTTCAGTCAAAGTTTTCCCATCACCTGCAGTCCACATTTCAGCCGGTTTAAGCATGAAACAAACACAGTAATATCGCAGTTTGAGACGAGACAGAGGCAAAGACAGAAACGGCAAACGGCTAAATGTCCGCTGAAAAAGTGCTGCGTTTGTCCTGTTTAAGTCGAGGCAGTCCCCTCTTTCATTTCGTGGGTGGATGCGGTGTTTTATAGAGGACGGTGCAGCAGGTAGAGAGATGTCGCATAAATCATTACCATGAGCGACCTCTCCTCCAATCCGGGGCTCCGCGGCACCATTTTCTCGCACGCATTATGTTAATGAGCTCACTTTTCCGCCAATCATGCGGCTGCTGGCGCGGTTTTCCCTGCATGTATTATCCAGAGAGAGAGAGAGAGAGAGAGAGAGAGAGCCGCGGTGCGCGGAGCTGCAGTCTTTTGTGTGCTCTGTCCCGGCTGCGAACTCCACGGTCGCCCGGAGAGCAGACCCGACATCCTGCCCTCAATAATGCGCTATATTTTCTACTTTTATACCACTGGATTTCCAGTTTGCACAGCCGAAGAATCGCCTTCGGGGGTTTTAATGGGCAGGATAGCATGAATTCCCAATGTTATACGGTGGCGATGGATCTTGGCGTTTGTCATCTGAGGAATTTCTCGATATCGTTTCTGTCCTCTGTGCTCGGAAAGGAGAGTGCATCAGTCGCGCTTGACAATAGGTAACGTTGGCGCACCATCTCACTATCTTCTTTGCGATGTAGGGTAGATTAAAAACGAAGCTCCGTGCCCTGAAATGTTAGCTCATTGATTCTCCGCCATCAAAGTCAAAGCCTGCCTTCTCGACCTCCGTTTGCTTTATTGCAGACACTAAATTGAGATTTCCTCTGAATTAGCCTATAGCATGTTTGTTTTGCTAATGACAGCTTCATAATGTGATACCTCGGGCTATTTTTTTTTATATTTGTGTTTTAATTGTCAGCATAGTCCCGCAAATACCAGTCTACGTCTATGCTATAAACCCTCGATGGAGACATTTTCAAATCCAACCTGCAAGTATTCCGCTAATGCAACGCTGGTATAATCAACATCTTTTTTTTTTTTTTTCTTTCCGCTTTTCAGCTCTTCCGGTGCAAGTGTGGTGGCCATTGACAACAAGATTGAACAAGCAATGGTAAGCATCTAAAAACGCACTCCTATTACACGCCCAGTGTTTGTAAATAGGCCCATGTTATGTAACGTTAAGCCAAGCAAGGACGTGGACTCTCCCAACTGTTTGCTTTTATTTTGTCATGTTTTGATCGCCTGTTAAATATTGGTAAGATGTTATGTTTTTATATAGAGGTTAATGTATGAATGAATGAATGAATGAATGAATGAATGAAGACGTGCATTTTAAACTTGATGTTGGCCAGGCTAAGGTTCACACGCTATTCCCCCCTCGCTCTCTTTCTCATGCATAAACATCCAGTCCCTCGCCCTCTCCCCCCTCTCTGTCCCGTGTTGCTAGGCAAGCAGCAGCCTCCCTACCGCCCGCGGCTCAGTATAAATAACTCTGCCGGTGATTGGCTCCTCCCACCCCGGTGCAGGAACATTTTGTTCCCTCGCTGCGTGCCGGGGTAGGGAGGAGGAGGAGGAGGAGCGGGACCAGAGGAGGGATGCTCAGATTATTAAACGCAGATCCTCCTTCAGCAGCCTGGCACAGCACACAGCTCGAGCATCATCATGGGAATGCACTATACAGCTGTTTCTCTTTTGAAAAATCCACCTTCTTCTGAGGAATTCATGTATGCCTTGTTTTCCTCCTGTCAGTCCTGCAAAATTTGCCTTTTAAGTGTGTGTGTGTGTGTGTGTGTGTGTGTGTGTGTGCGCACGTACGTGCGTGAGTAGATTAAATAAAAACATGGATGAGCAAAAACACATTTTTATAAAAAAAAAAAGTCAAGAAGTATGTGTGATTCGTGGAGTTTGTGATGGGGGCTGCAACTATTTTTACAATCGATTTAATCTGGTGACTTTTTCTCTATTAATTGATTGTCATTTAATCTACAAAATGTCCAAAAAATGCCAATTACAAGTCTTTAAAGACTACAGTGACATTTTCAAATTGTGTTGGTCAATTAAGTGACTTATGATTAATTGATAAGAATTTGATTTAGCCTTTTAAAATGTAAAAAAAAAAAAGAAAAAAAAAGTGAATAAATGTCCATCCCAATTCCCCAGAGCCTGAAGTGACACTCTCAAATTACTTGTCTGACCAGCAGTCCAAAATATAAAATTTACAAATGAGAGAAAAGCAGTAAATCATCACGTAGGAGATGCTGGCACCAGCAAACATTTGCAATTTGGCTTGAAAAATAACAAACGATCAGTTCAGATCTTTATTGAGGATCCCTGGCCCTACAGTTCCATGTCGAAGTGTCCTTGGGCGAGTCCTGAGTTGCTCCCGATGCTGCGCCTTTGGAGTGTTAATGTGTGTGAATGTTTATCTGATGAGCAGGTGGCACCTTGTACGGTAGAGTGCGGATCGGACCGCATTTTTCTGTCCGAGCCCGGCCCGCGTCCGACAGAGCAGTAACCGAGCCCGGCCCGAGCCTGAAAAGATATTTATATCCGAGCCCGACACAGTTTAAATTTTGATTTTTATTTTTTTTCTCATAATAATGACACATACATTTGTTTGTATGGAAAGCCCGCTTTTATTAAGCAACTGTAGGAAGGCATTCGGAAATGTCAACAGACGAGCGCATCCAACCCGGTCTCACGCCAGTTCGTGAAATGGTCACGTTATTTTTATTTATTAATACGTGTACAGGTCACGATTTTCTCGTTTATTTCGTGAACAGGTCACAAATTTAATTTCGTGTACAGGTTACGAATTTAATGTAATGTACTGCTACGGGGAAATTAAACGCCACACGCCGGCAACAACAACGGACGGACCGCCACACGGGGATGCGTTCTCCGGGCGCACAGACACGATCCGCGGTCTCTGTAGCACGCAACAACGGGGACATGAAACGCCACAACAACGGGACGGTTGAGGTTAGGAAAAAAAAAAGAACTGGGAAAGGAACCGTCACACGCCGGACACGCCGACAACAACGGGACAGTTGTGGTTAATAACGCGGAAAGGAACTGCAACACGCGGGACGCGATCCCCGCTCTCCGGGGTGAAAGTCCTGTGTTCTTTGGCTTCTAATACTACTCCCTACCGTTGTCGTGCTGTGATCACGAAATATGCTTACCATTTAAATACATTAAATTAAAATTCGTAATTACTACACGAAAAAAACGACATATTCGTGTCCTGTTCACGAATCAATAGATTCAATAACGTGACCATTTCACAAACTGCCATGAGACTGGGCTGGCGCATCAGCGCACACGGGGGAACAAGCGCACGTTAACACAGGTGCGCACCTACATAATAAGCTTTTTTTAAATTTAAAATGTTCAATGCCTTATCACGCTGATGTGACCGAGCACGGCCCGACCCGAACATCATTTCTAAATACAGTATCTGTCCGAACCCGGCCCGGCCCATCGGGTACCGTCGGGTATCCATCCTCTATTGTACGGCAGCCATGGCCATCAGTGTATGAATGTGTGTGGTGAATGGTTCCTAGACTATGTAAAAGTACTTTGAGTAGTCGTTAACACTAGAAAAGCGCCACATAAATACAGTCCAGTCCATATGCAGATAAATAGCCTAACTAATCATTTCATTGAATAATAGCCTTAGTTCCAATGGGGTTTGACTTGACCCTTGTGTTGTCTTCCCATCAACCATCAACTTTTGGTGCTTTTTCCGACGTTTTTTTTTTTTTTTTTTAAATTCATGGCCAATAAACCTAATTTTTATGACATTATACAAAAACTATTTAATTTCTCGCTTTTTTTTCAGCGCTTTTTGTCGCTTTTTGTCGCTTTTTTGTCGCTTTTTTGTCGTTTCTTCCATGATTTTTGTCACCTTTTTCAACGGCTTTTTTCCCCGACATTTTTCACGTGTTTTTCAACGTTTTTGTCACTTTTTCCGAATTATGAATTATTTTGACTAATAGTTAAGATCAGAGGATGTGGATGGATAATTAAAGTAAATAAATAAAGTTTAGTCAGGATACTGTCTTGAAACCATTTAAAAATGTTTGTTTAAATGCCACAAAATTGAATAAAATAACCAAAAGTCTATGAAAGTAATCTGAAAAACATTGTATGGCATACATGTTATTTTTAGGCAATTTGGTTGAAAGAAACCCAAGTTCCTGATATTAAAAATTTTGAAAACTGGTCAAATTTGACCTGAGGAAAACACAAGGGTTAAAAATTTAAGTATATAGCATTTTTGTATATGTTTTGTTGTGTAACAAGGAGTTAATAGCCTCAAACAGAAATATGATTTGAAGAAGGCGTTATCTAAGAGGGAAAACAAGATTAACTACATAGCTAACCAAATCTCTCTTCCTCCCTCCGTCCTCAGGACCTGGTGAAGAGCCACCTCATGTACGCCGTGCGCGAGGAGGTGGAGGTGTTGAAGGAGCAGATTAAAGAGCTGATCGAGCGTAACACTCAGCTGGAGCAGGAGAACAACCTGCTCAAGAACCTGGCCAGCCCCGAACAAATGGCCCAGTTTCAGGCACAGACAGAAACTGGCGGCTCCCCGAATGGCACCGCCCAGCCTCCGGTCCCGGCCGGAACCACACAAGCCCTCCCTTCCACACAGAGCTCCGGCACATCTGCGTAACACAGAAACGGCACACTGGAGAACATCCCCCCCCCCAGAGGATGAGAAATAGGGGGAATGGAAGGAAGAAGAAAAGGAGGAGAAAGAAGTTTTGCCATACTGTGAACTGACTCTAACATCAAGACCGACTATGCCACCGTCTCGTGGAGGGCACACGTCAGCTGAACCGGAGGACAATTTTTGTTGTTGTTGCACATTTAATTGAACTGAAAGACTTAGAAGTTGCACCGGTGTGTGGGTGTGTGTTTGTGCGAGTGTCTGCTTTTATTACCTGCCTCAGACCATCGTCGTCTTCAACATAGTGTTGATGAGTGGAAGGACAGAGCTGACAGGAACTGACAGTCGACCCTTACAGCCTCTGCCATTGTTCAGAGCCACCAGCGGAGGAAGG